>PVIW01002566.1:0-210574 GCA_004026585.1 Noctilio leporinus
CAGTGAATAAGCCTTCAGTGGTCAGGGGGAAGAGGTTGGGGGGAGGGGGGAGGCAGAGGCAAGGAAGGGGAGCAGCTTAGACAAGAACCTAGTATAAAGGAACCATGGACATGGACAACAGGTGGGATTGACTTTGGGGGGAATGAGTGGGTGGGGAGGGGGACGGAGGGGAGCAAAAAGGGGATGGATGTAATACAACAACAATAAAATTTACCAAAAAAATCCCCACAGGTAATGTTTCACAAAACATCCTCTTGTAACCAGAAGTCACAAGGTGATGTAAGGAATTAAGCCACCATAATTTAAGGCAGCAAATACAATTAATCACACTCACAATGGCTGTAGATATAAGACTTGACAGACAACATATAGTGTAATATATATAATTTTTTTTAAACCAAAGAAATCAAAGTAAATTCCAGTTTAATGCAACCCTCGGCAAAATCCCAATGACTTGTTTTTTTGCAAAAACAGAAAAATCCTTCCTAAAATTCATGTGGAATCTTAAGGAACCCTGAATAGCCAGATCAATCTAGAAAAGGAAGAAAAAGTTAGAGGAATTACACTTCCTGATTTCAAAACTTACCACCAAGCTACCAAATCCAGAAGCAAAATTTAAAAACATATACATTCATAATGACTGAATAGAACTTACTCAAGAAAGCAAAGATCATTTATTATAAGGAAATATATTAATGTAACATTTTGTGTGACTATGTTAAAGAAAAAAACAAGAATAACAACTTGAATAGAAAAAGAAAAAGCAGTTAACATTTAAAGTACATTCTCATCTCTCTTGGGCTTGGCTCAAGCTCCTGTGAATGAATGAATAAAAAATAGAAAAAATTCTATAATCCCTAAATTTGTGTTTCGGGGGAAATTAGGAATTAAAACGTTTTAAATAACATGATAAGAATTTGTATCTTAAACTAACTACTAACATAATCCTTAAAATGAAAAAAATGGAAGAGAATTCCTATTAAAACCAAAAGTGAAAGCAAACAATATGCTCATCACCATTGTTACCATTTCTCATTGTTCTGAAAATTCTCAGCAATGCAGTTAGCATGAAACAATTATTCAAAAAATGATCAAATTATTACTTGGCACAATAATGCAATTATATTCTTGTAAAGCTCCTGAGAGTCAAATTCTGAAACCAATCTTTTTTTCTTTTTTAATTTTATTGTTGTTGTATTACATCCATCCCCTTTTTGCTCCCCTCTGTCCCCCTCCCCACCCACCCATTCCCCTCAAAGTCAATCCCACCTGTTGTCCATGTCCATGGTTCCTTTATACTAGGAAACCAATCTTTTAAGTTCATTTTGTAAAGTAACTTCATAAAAGGAATTTAAAAATATATATGTATATTTCATATATATCAATGATAATCCATGAAAAAAAAAAAAGACATTGTACAATGGTAACCAAAACATAAAATTCTGAGAAATAAAAAATTTTTGAAGAATAGAATCCATGGGATACACCCCAAAACTTGCTAAAAAATAACAACGAACTTTTAAATGTATTTTAATACATGAGCAAAAAAATTCGTATATGAGAAATTTGTCCATTAATTCTGAGGGAGCGTTCATCCATCTTCAGCCGGCCCAAACGTCTTCACCAAGCTCTCCTCCCTCCTCACCCCCACATCCAGCCCATCAAGTTTCATGGAACCAAGTCTGAAGCAGGTCTCTCCATGCCTGTGCTGCCTCCCCAGCCCGGGTCACTACTCCCTGGGCCAGAAAATTGTCTCCAGGGGTCTTCCAGTTGTGCATCCCTCCTATCCGTGCCCCACCAGCCACTGAAGTGACCTTCATCACACGTGAACTAACTTACTATTCTGCTTACTTCTCTTCCTGACAATCAGATGCACTTAGGATCCATTCTAGAATCTGAAAACTTGGTCGCCTGGCCCGTGTTGCCTCTCCAACCCCAACTTCACTCATCTTTCCTCACGCCCTCTGCTGTTCCAGCTACATTTGCGGCCTTCTATCCGTTCCTCAAACGCGAGACAGTTGGAAGGAAAACAAAAACAGGCCATGAAGAAAAGACCTAAGAGAAAAGATCAATGGATTTGATTACTTCAAACATCAAGCCTTCTCTACATAAAAATCACCATTGCAGAAAAAAAAACATCCTCATGAATAAGATGATGAAAGGTGATGAACCAGAGAAGGATTTGCAACAAACAGCTACGCAAGGATTTGAATGCACAGAACCTTAACAAAGCTTTTCAAATTAGCGAAGTAAGAACAAAACTTCCCACTGGAGTCCGGGTCTGGAATATGCCCAGGCAATTCATCAAATAAATGCTTAGGGTAGATAAACATGTAAATGATGTTCTTCCTTTCTTAGTCAAAGACGTAAAAGTCTAAACTACCAGGTAGCACTTTTCACCCATTGCTCTGGTAAATACATGTTTTTCCTCTTAAACATATTTTGAATGAGCTATAATTTACATAAAATATGTAAATGTTCGGCACACAACTGGCTTTTTTTTTTTTTAACCCAAAGCAATATACAGGTTTAATGCTATCCCCCCCAAAAATCCCAATGACATTTTTATTTTTTATTTTTTCCTTTTGATTTTTAAAAATTGTTTACGTCATTACATTTGTCCCCAATTTCTTTTCCCTTTGCTTCCTTCCGCCCAGCAAACCCCTCCCGCTACTAATCCTGTTCCCCTTAGTTCATGTCCATGGGTCATGCTTGTGAGAGGAAAATTCTTAACATTTCCCTGTTTATTCTGCACCCACCAACTATGCTTCTTAACCCCTGCCCCTTTCCCCTCCCCGCTGACACCCCTCCAGATGTTCCCCATATCTTTGATTCTGTTCCCTCTTTTCTTGTCTGCTTAGTTTTTATTTTTTTAGATTCCGTTGATAGTTGTGAGTTTATTGTCTTTTTAATGTTCATAATTTTGATCCTCTTTTTCTTAAGTAAGTCCCTTTAACATTTCATGTAATAGCTTGGTGATCTATGTAACCACACTCAGATCAAGAGATAAAACATTAACTGCCCATAGAAGCCCCCTTAGAAGAAGTAGCCACCATACTGACTTCTAGCTCTATGGTTTTGTTTTGCCTGTTTTTGAACTCAATTTTTTTTTAAAATGGAATTTTACAGAATGTCCCTTTTTGTACCTGCTTTGTTCTGCTCAACAGAATACCAGGGAGCTGCTGTTTATCAGTGGTCTCTTGCTGTTTTCTTTTTCAACTTGCTCTGTGTTTTGCGTGCTCCTACACATGGACGTTAGGATTGTTCCAACGTGGTTTTGGCATGAACAGATCTGCCGTGAAAATTCTTGTACATGGGGGGCATGCATATTCATTCGTCTTAGACATAAACCTTGGAGTGGGTTGCCTGGGTTGGAGATGGAGCAGATGTGTAGCTTGAGTAGATAATGCCGAACTGTTTTTCAAAGTTATTGTACCAAGGAGGGGTGACGAAGCCTTCTGAAATGAAGTCTGGTGCTCTTTCTAGTCATAGAGAGTGAAGGCGGAATGCTTGATCGATCCTTCCTTTTCCTCCTTATGTCTTCCTTCCTTCCTTCCTTCCTTCCTTCCTTCCTTCCTTCCTTCCTTGCCGAACTGTTTTTCAAAGTTATTGTACCAAGGAGGGGTGACGAAGCCTTCTGAAATGAAGTCTGGTGCTCTTTCTAGTCATAGAGAGTGAAGGCGGAATGCTTGATCGATCCTTCCTTTTCCTCCTTATGCCTGCCTGCCTGCCTGCCTGCCTGCCTTCCTTCCTTCCTTCCTTCCTTCCTTCCTTCCTTCCTTCCTTCCTTCCTTCCTTCCTTCCTTCCTTCCTTCCTTCCTCCCTCCCTTCCTTCCTTCCTTCCTCTCCCCTCCTGACTTTCCAACCTTTATCTCCATATTCCACCTCTCCCCAGCCACTGCCCCTTCTCTCCCCTCCGCACGCCATTTGGGACCCTTGCAGCTGGGAGGTGCTCCTGGCGTCAGCAGGCCTGCACCTGAGATTCCGAGCACCTCGCATCAGCAGCTGCCTAATTAGAGGCACCATTTGCGGTCCAGTGAAGCCTGAACCAGCCTAATGTGCCTCACGGAGTGATGCTATGGCCAGTAATTACCTCCAGCTTCCGGCTAACAGAAGGGCAAGAAATCTGTGTCAAGAATGATGAAAGGGCCCTGGCCCAGCGTCCGTGGGCCTGGAATGGGCTGCAGGGGCTCCAGACCCTCTCAGGAAGCAGACCACCTTCACTTGCTTCCGGGCAGCTCGGCAGCGCCTCCTGTCGCCCGCCTCTCTTGCCCAAAGGAGATGACTTAGTTTCTGCTTCTGGACCTGGGTCCATCCAGTCTTTACTACTGAAATGGTAGGACAGGGAGAAAATGCAGCCTGGAGCCCAGGTTCTCAAACACACAAACACTGATGTACGTTGCAAAGACAGTTGGTTCCTATTGATGAAAGGACCGAAGTCTCCAAGGGATTCCCTTTTCCAGTGGCGAGGAGATGAAATCTTCCCTTACAATAACATTCCTCTCACGCATGCCTCAGTATTCACGTATTTAACTCTCCTCAGCAGGTGCCATGTGGCAGGTGGGAACTCAACTCAACGGTGAGCTAAGCAGAAGTGGTCCCTACTGTGGGGCTCCAGCCCAGCCGTGTATTCATCAAGCAAGCAGTCTGCTACCCACTTGCAACTGCTTCATGCGGGGAAGGGGTGGAGTGAGCATGAAGGACTGAAGGGGGATTGAGAGCAAATCCCAAGGGTCTTGAAGGGGGTTGAGAGGGTTAGGAAAGGCGTCCCTGAGGGAGTGACAGTCACACTCTACAGGATGAGTGGCTGATGGGGAGATGGAGGGTGACAGCCTTGAATGAGGCTACTGTCGCTTTGGGCACAGCTACAACAGGGCACTAGAAGTTACCAATCTCCCTCATCAGAATTTCAAAGGATTGTGAAGGTTTATACTAGTTTCATCTATTGGGGCAGAAAAAAAAAAGAGAGAGAGAGAGAGAAACATGGTCTGGCAACCATTATTTTTTGAGCATTTATGCACCCCATACGCTGAGGGGATTTTCTCATTTAATCCCTAAACTCATCTTTTGAGGTTGGCCCTCTTATTATCCCTGTTGTCCAGAAGAGGAAACCAAGGCACAGAGCAGTTGAGTAAATTCACAAGATTGCTCTACTAGCAGGTGTGACGCCAAGTTCACAAAAGATTCTTGTGTTTTGTGGGAGCATCAGCCTTGGGCCTTCTTTCTAGCATGAGTGGTTCCCAGGGACGCTTTTTTCCTGAGGCCATGGCTGCTGGTCTTGACCCCACTGAACCAAGCTCTGGATCAAAGCCATCCCGGAAATGACCTGAGACACATGTCCTGTCTCTGAGGAGCGAGGCCCAGCACAGCCCTGGACATTCAGCATGTTAGCCAGGGACAACATCCATATAGCAAGTAAGAATTTACTCTGAGTGAATGTGCTCCACAAATTACAGGTGAAAGGCTACTTCAGAAAATGTTCTTTTTTTGAGCCATATGGAATCTGGCTTCTTGGGTCACTTCCTAAGGTCACCCGAGAGCTCAGAGTGACAGAATCAGTAAAGAAAGGGTTGTGATAGCTCTGTTCTTTCTTCCGTCCAGGCCCATTCTTCCCAGCTCCCTCTGTGGTGCTGGGTGACCTCTCTCCTTCACAGCAGTTCCAGTGAAATAAAAAGGAAAAATACTCATTCATTCCCTGTTGGGGCAAATGAAATTCAGCCCTTCATTTGCGAGGTGGCAGAAGCAAAATAATACACGACTGGGTACATCCTAATGAGCTCGGGGGAGAATTGAGTTACTGTGTGTGTGGGTATGAGAGGGAGAGAGAGAATAGCTAAAATAAAATACCCTAAATATAAATACCAATTGCCTCAGCATATTGGAATTTGAGATGAATTTTAGTTCCTAATATTTTTCTCTATATTTCTAAATTTTCTAAAACTGACATGGATTACTACTGAAATCAAAAAGGAAATAGGAGTCCTCCCTTCCTTCCTTCCTTCCTTTCTTTCTTCCTTCCTGCTTTCCTTCCTTCCTTCCTTCCTCCCTCTCTCCTTCCCTCCCTTTCTTTCTTCCTTCCTTCCCTCCTCTTTTCTCTCTCTCCCTGTTTCTCTCTCATTTTTATCCAGGTCTATATAACTGCAGGCTGCCTTCACTGAACACAAGCTCCTGGAATTCCACTGCCTTCGGGCTGTATTGCTGTGTCCTTCTGTCTAACTGCCATGCGCAGCCACTGTTATAACCACCAGCTCTCCCCCCGCCTCACCTGCAAACCACAATCGAGAGAGGATTTCTTAGGGCAACGTGGGTCTCAATCGACCAGGAGGAGGAAGAGAGACAACTGGGACAAAGAGATCAAAGATGCCGCAGTGCTGGATCTGCAACATCGTATGTTTTGATATGAGTAATGTCGTTCTAATTACTGATGATAATTATGCTCAGGCCCACAGTGGGAAGCTGCAGGGTTGCGTCCATGGCAGATTGCAGGGCTTTACTTGGACTGAGCCTCTTCTGGACCCCGGAGGAGCTCTGGCAAGATGAGTGGGGGTGAGGGGAAGAGAATTCCAGGTAGGAGCCCGAGCTGCAGGAGACCAGGCTGGTGGCCAAAGCACCAACCAGCCTGTGGAAAGAACACCAACTTCAGTGCCTGGTGTTCCCTGGCCAAATCTGCTGCCAACTTGCTGTGCAGACAGGGGTCTTGGAAGACCCTTGCCGAACAAATGCAGGCTCCCGTGGATTTTCGCTTTTTGTAGAATCACAATAACATAAGCTCTCTCTCAGGCTCCTTGTGCAGGTTGAATGGAAAGTCCTAGAAGAGGGGCCTTTGTTGGGTTTTGGCCTCCCAGCGTTCCTACCTTCCTTGGGCCACTACACTTTGACTTCCATCTGGAGAACGTCTCTGTCTCCTACCCTCCGTTCCCACGCCTCGGTGGGACCACTGGCCTGGCTCAGGTGGCCTGGCCCCAGGTCAGTCAAGGCACCCAGCTCCAAGGCCCTGGGGTTCTCACAGGAAGCATGCGTGTGCGTGCACCGTCAGTGACAGAAGCCAAATGGAAACTGCGTACCCAAGATGAGGCTACTCGTACAAACTAAAATATCGGTGTTTTTTTTTTTAACTTAAGACACAAACTATATCCATCCAAAGTTGGAAAGCTGCCTCTTCTGAAGCCGTTTGGTAATTCATGTCCATCAGAAACCCTCCTTGCGGAATGACTTTGGCTTTTAAAAAAGCGTGAGTACAAATTCATTATTGCCCAGCGCACGCAACCTTCTAAAACACTGGATCCCTTGGGGGAACAACTACAGGGGGGTTGGGTGCTAAAAGGGATGAGATCCTAACGAACTCCCTCTGGCTACCTAGCCATCGATGAGCATCAAGACGATTAGCAGTCCCCTGGCAGGCCGAGAGCAGGGTGTAGGGCGAGGGAGCACAGCCCAACTGAAACCACCCTGCGTTGGCAGGCCCGGGGAGGGAGGGCCAGACAGGAGGCGGCGCCTTGCTGAGCTCTTGCCACGAGTTCTCTAACGTGCCACGAGTTCTCTCACTGAAGTCTCACGAAAACCTGACCTGTAGGATGACTGTGGACATTTTACCAATGGGAGAACTGAGGCTCAGAGATGAACTGCCATAAGGTCTCCCATCAGAGAGAGCAGGGAGGCCAAGATCGGATGGCAGTGCCTCCGAGCCTTGAAGGCTTGCATGCCCAGCACCGGGCACAGCCCCTGTGTGGGGTGCAGAAGCAGAGGCCACAGCCAGGGCAGCCGGGGCCCAGACCCCTGAACAGAGCAGCAGCGTAGATGGTTTGTTTGTGGGAGCCAATAGTTCCAGGGTTGGACCTTCTTGACTCACCAAATTCTTGATACTGGCAGAAGCAGAGCTCCATGGGCAGGTTGTTTCTGCAGGGTTGTTCTGCAGTGTTCTGGGAGCCCCAGGCTGATGGCTACTGCTCCCAAAGACGGGAAATCCTACTGCTCTGTTTAAAACGTTTCCTGCCGAAATCACCTATCAGAGTCTCTGCTGCCTGCAACTAACTACCTGTCAGGTAGCAGAGACTCTGCTCAAGACTTCCTGCTCAAGTCAACTCCCAACCTCACTTGCCCCTCATCCTCCTCTTTCTCAGGAATGGAGGAAGGGAAATAGCCCAAGTGAGTACCTGAACCCAAACAAGAACTCTTCCAGTGGGCTGATTTTCCTTTCTTTCCCCATTAGGTTCCATTTTCCTTTCCTGGGACAGCTATGACTGGAACCCGTTTGGGGCTGTGGATTCTACTTCTTTTTTCCATTTTGTTGCAGAAATGCTCACAGAACATATTTATTTTAAGTGGCGTGATGATGAATCTTCCTTAGATGCACTCCAATTACAAATTAGCATTTAGGAAGCTCTGGCACATTTACAAAGGCTTAGAAAAAGTGTCTAGGTAGCTCTTCCTCCTGCTGCTATACCACATGCACCCGGCTCTGGAGTGGGGTCTCAGAACTCAGCGGGGGCAAATGTTTTAGGAGCACATTCTGGGACCCCAAAGAGACTCCCAGCCCCACCCTGCTGGAAGACAGCTTAGTGGTCTGGAGCCCCCAGGCCTAGAGAAAGCACTTCATACTTATCTCAGCTCTCCATAATACTCTGCAACCTCAGGCATTTACTTCACCAGCTGCTGTGCCTTTGCTGTAACAGCGCAATGAATGTAGTACCTACTTCGTAAAGTTGTAAGAATTAAATGAAATAATATGTGTACTTCACTTAAAAAGGCTTCAAACAGCCCTGGCTGGTGGCACAGTGGATAAGGCCCTGGCCTGCAAACCCAAAAGTCGCTAGTTCGATTCCCAGCCAGGGCACATAACCAGGCTGCAAGCCAGGTCTCCAGCCAGGTCCATAGCTGGGGGCAGGTGAAAGGCAACCGTACATTGATGTTTCTCTTCCTCTCTGCCTCTCTCCCTTCCTCTCTCTCTGGAAATGATAAATAAAATCTTTAGAAATAAATTAAAAAAAACTTTTAAAGGCTTCAAGCAAGAGTTAGTTCTGGATAGGCAGTCACTATTGTCATTGTTTATATAATTTATGAGGTGGACTTTACGGCCCCATTTTACATTTGGGGACTCTGAGGCTCAGAGAATCGAGATAACTTATGTCAGGTTTCTGCTGCCACTCCCTGTCTGTCTGATAAAATGTCACCCTACTTCCTGGCTTGGCTCAAACACTCTCCCAGGTTCACAAATCTCTCCTGCACATACATCCATGTGCATATGCACACAGTCATACACACATGTATACACACACATGCACACTCACATGACTCTCCTGGGTCGATGGCTTTACTTTCCTTCACTCTACCATGTACTTCTCATGAGACTCCATCCATTTTGCTATAGACAGTTAACAAGGGTACGAACGTCATCCCCTTTTATAAACTGCAGGATGCTAGACTGCCAAGACCCTGTACTCTAGTGTTTGAATTTGCCCCAAGGGTGAGCCTAGTGCCTTCCACGTAGTAATTACAAGATTCTTAACAGGTGTGTACGGGTTTGCAGTTTGTAACAACCATTCGTTTGCATCCACGCATCCTGTTCTCACCCTCTCCCTGTGGATTAGCTACTTTCCTCCACACCTTACAGCAAGGAACAGAAGCTGAGAGGTGCGACACCACCTAGTTCACCAGAGGCACAACTGAGGTTTGCACCCATGCCTGACGCCAGAGCTCGTGGCTTCTCTGATAGACTACTGTGACTTCCAATAGAGGAGGCTGGAGCTGCACACAGTGCGGTGGAGGAGTCGGGTGGGTAAATGGGTGGAGGAGACAAAGCCCCATGGGAGAGGTAGGGGAGGACAGTGTGTGCAGAGAGAACATGGCATTGTCACACTCGGGAGGCAGAGGGCAGTGCAGCGGGACCCCTGCACCACATGTCCACAAGAAAGCCAGCTGTTTTTCTTTGAGTCAAGTTTGGTGTAAGAATAAGATGGGGCAGCTGGAAAATGCTGAAGAAGAAATGGAGCTCCCTAGAAACAGTGAGGATTGGACATGTATTCCCAGTAACAGGAAGATGGCAGGGCTTTGGGGTGCCCTCCCAGTTGGAATGCCCAGACCTGGTGATGCTAACATCCAGCTATGGAGAACAAGCAGTCATTCCCCTTCCCTCTTAGCAAATGCAGTATTCACGACTCCGTCTCTCCATGGAGCTCAGGTGTGTCAGAGCACAAGATGAGAATTAGACCCACCAGGCTCAGGTCGGTGTGGAAGGGCCTGGGCCAGATTTCTGGCTGGTCAACAAGAGGCAGGAGTTCCAACAGGGATGGTGCTGGGCCTGAGGGGAGCCCGTGCAGAAACCTGGGCCCGTGGCTGACATACGGTCAGCACCCTGAGCAACAGCAGGAAGGATCCACTTCACAACAATAGGTTTTATTATATAATTAGAACTCCATTTTTTAATCTTTTTGTGTGTGTGTGCAGGAAAATATGGGCACCCTTTTCACAGGCAAAGTACCATGCCATGGGCAGGAACAAGGCTACAAGAAAGTTCTTAGCAGCACCCACTCAAATGGAGGCACAGGGCCACAGCAAATCTAGGAGCAAAAGATCTCTAATATGCCCTGGCTGGTAGCACAGTGGATTGAGCACTAGCCTGTGAACCCAAAGGTTGCTGGTTCGATCCCCAGCCAGGGCACGTAACCAGGTTGCAAGCCAGGTCTCCAGCCAGGACCATAGCTGGAGGCACTTAAAAGGCAACCATACATTGATGTCCCTCTGCCTTTCTTCCTCCCTCTCTTCCCTTCTCTCTGAAAATAATGAAAACCAAACAAAACATAAAACAGTAAAAACCATCTCTGACACTGAGCCAACCAGACGCCTGGTTAGCAGTTGGTCGAGCTTCAGGATTGACCAGGCTGCTCATCCAAGTGGAGGTCAAGACTGTTCCCATCTTCAGGGGTGCTGGGTCTGCTGTCTGCCCCAACCCCACAATAAAAATAGAGGCCTGTGGCCCTCAGAATTCAAAATAAGCTATGTCCCTGCTTCACAACAGAAGGGATGTGTGTGAGAGGTCGGAGGCTGCGGGTCCCAGCCTGAGCTGTGAGCTCACCGCATCTCCCAACAGAGCCTGGGGTGTGATCAGGACCGAGATCTCCCACCAACTCATCCTTCTTACTGTTCAGTTATCAAACATGACGAGTAAAAGATTATCCCTGACTTTAAGGAGCGTGCATGAAGCAGACATGTAAATAATTTATGATGTTCTTTGAGCAAAATGCCATGCCACCAGCAAGCACGTCACTAGGAAGGCTCGCGGGAGAAGCGTGTTCATCAGACTGGGGAGTGAGGGAAAACTTCGAGGAAGAGATGAGGCTTAGTTTGAATACTATAGAAAATAAAATGAATCCACTGGGTGATTAAGAGACAGAAGGACGTCTGGGAAAATGTTGAATGTGCTCAGCATACATTTGCTGAGCCTGTATCCTGTGTCACACACTCGGCCAGGGGCTAGGGACAGAGCAGTGAATGAAATAAACTGGCCCCTGGCTTCGAAGAAATTGCATCTAGCTACTTCACCAGAGACGCCTGGTCGGCATTCCTGGTAGGAAAACAGATTTGAGTGAGGTATAGTAGCCGGTAGAGAGGAAATGAGGGCCAAGGAAACGCTGGCATCGAGCCTGGTGTGGGTACAGCCAATGACTGCTGTCTCGGGACGAACCCAATTCTGAGGGAACAGGGTGGTGTGATAGGGCAGCAGTTGGTGGTTGAGTCCGATGAAATAGCTGCATCTCTGAGTCTCTTTGGTAGAAACCAAAGCTTTATAACTGAGCGGGAGAATGCAGGGCGGGTAACGTGGGAGGTGAACCCCCGGTATTCACTGATGATTGCCGGAGCAGAAGAAATTCTTTGTTAGAAGGTGGAGCACTGTCTTGCTTCAGCAACTGCAAGGCAGGGAGAGAATGACCCTTCAGCTATAGGCCACAGGGACCTGTATCAGGGGAGGAGGGGCTGGCGGGGGCCCGGAGATGGAAGGGACTGGAGGGGGCAGACGTTGGGGGGGACCCTAATGAGGCATCTCCAGAGGCCCCTGAAGATGAGGATAGAAGTGGATAGAGGTGGGCGACTACAGACTCCACAGACTACAGAGGAAAGGAGGACTGACCGGCTCCACTGGCTGTGCTGGCTTCCTGCACATGCCCATTTGTGACATGCCTTCTGCTACCTCCACAGAAGACAGGTGGCTATGGCTGATCTCCTTGGAAACAAGGGGGCTTCAAATATTTCCACATGGGAGCAGCATCTCCCTTGCAAAATGCCAGCATTGGGGACAGCAAGGAACTCTGTCACAGGCTTTGAGAGCAACGTGGATAAAAAGGTCCATGTCTCCTCCTCTATCCAACAACCCTTCCCCCTCTTAAACTATTACTACTCTACTTCACAGGTACTCATATTACCCCTATTTTGTAGATGAAAAAATTCAGGTCACCTACATCATGGGTGATAACACTAGGATTTAAATCTGGTCGAGTTCCAAAACTCATGTTCTTAAACTCTGTGTTATAAAGATCTTCTCATTTTGCTCCTGATCAAGAATCACTTCACTAAGCCCTTCCTGGAAAAATATGCACAAAAATGCCCAGCTAATCACAGGCAAATGAACCCTTGATTTTATTAGCTGGAACCTGGGCTGAAAATCTGATGTAGAGATCTCTGGCAATGCACAGCAGCCTTTCCCTCCACAGACTTAAGTCCTTTTCACCCCAAGGAGACATGAGGCCAGTTCTATCTTAACAGAAGCTGTACCTCAGATTTTACAAGCATGAAGTAAGATCAGCTCCTATGAAAGGGGCAGGGTCCTTCCCTTGCAGTCCAGAGATAGCAAGGTAGAACTGATACTTGCAGGGGGACTTGAATCTGACCAGGAAGGAGTGTAGATCCAGGTAGAGATGCATCAATGAAAAAGGTCAAGATTAGTTACTTGATGATTCCATCTCAGATCGTTTAGATCATTTCACAGGCAATTGCCCTAGGAAACCCATTCTCCAGGCTAAATTAGAAATCAGCGTCCTAGAACTTGGACTCCAAGCCGTTATGAGAGAAGGGGTGAGCTGATGTTGAATGCCCTGACTTTTCAACTTTGACTCATTGAATCCTTCTTCACAGCAGTCGAGCTTGAGGTGGAAGTGGCCCAGCTGTAGGGGCCACAGAGAGTGGGGAGCATGTGGCCCACAGAGGGGACAGAGGGGACTGGCAGGGGTCTCTGGGAGACATGAAGACAGAACCTGAGATTCCGGGAACAGCACATGTGCACTCTGTCTCAGTGAGTCCAGAACTCTTCTTCCCAGAAAGTTTGACAAAGAGAGAGAGAGAGAATGAAGAATTATTTTATTGACTTGAAAAGCACTGACCTTTTAAATTTGTCCTTCTACAGAGAAAATGGTTTGTGCTTCACAATTTCTTGGAGTCAATGATCCTGAATACATTCCTTGAAACAGACCCTCATAAATCTCTACATGCAGAAGTTAAAAAGATAATGAAGTGCTTCAATTTTGAAAACCAGCGATTCTTGACCATTGGAAGACCCTAAATGCATTCACCTCTAACTCATCTGTTTGGACCCAAAGACCTTTCCCCCAATTCTCACTCATTCTTATAACAATTCAGTCAAAACATTTGCCAGCATATTTTCCTGTCCAGTTCAAGGACACCCCTGCAGAGATACAAGATAAATAAGAGGATGGGGCCCCTATTCGCAAAGGACATAGACCAGGTGCAAGGCAAATTCAATTAGGTATCCACCAATTTCGTCAGGTGCTAAAGATATTACAGCAATCCAAGTAGACACCATGCTTACCAACACTTAGATTTAGGTTAAAAATCGAAAAAGCTTTTGAAAACAGGCAATAAAGGAGACACAAAGTTAAATCAGAGGCCCAGATAAGTGGTGGGGACAGGAAAGATGCTGGAGACTTCACTACGTGGAGTGCCTGCTATGGGCCAGTGTAACAAAGGAGGCTTGGCCCATCCCCTCCTGAATTCTACGAGGAGGGGGCAGAGAGCATGCTGATTGGTGAAGGCATTTACCAACTGGCCCAGGATCCCATGAAGAATGTGATGGCAGCTGAGACCAGAGCGTCCAACTCCAAGTGTGTCTTCTCTCCACCCAGTAGAAAGCTACACTAGGAAGACAGGCTTATGGTGACAGAACCCAAGGAACTGACTGGCTCCCAAGTTTGTGGAGCCAGTTACAGCAAATTTCTCATTGGTTACTGAGGCCACTGAAATGAGCATGACTCATCATGGACTGCTTTGGAGAAAGCCTCTTGTTTTAGAGAATCCCTGTCCCCAACTCCCTCTGAGTAAAATGGAAGATCTAACCCCTGCCCCCTCCCCCATATGTCCCTGGTAAGGGCCAGTTTTAGTTTTCTAGGGCTGCCATAATAAATTACTGCAAACTTGGTGACTCAACAGAAATGTGCTGTCTCTCAGTTGTGGGGGCCAGAAGTCCAAAGCCAAGGGGTCAGCAGGATTATGCTCCCTTGGAAGTGTCTAGAAGAGCAAGTTGACTTTTTTAACTTATGGTGGCTTTTGGCATTCATTGGTGTGGCAGTATAACTCTGGTCTCTGCCTCCGTCTTCCCATGGCTGTCTTCCCTGTGTCTCTGCATCCTCTCTTCTTGTTACAGTCATTGGATGTAAGAATAACCCTAAATCCAGGATGAGCTCACCTTGATGTCATTAAATACATCTGCATAGGCCTTATTTCCAAATAAGGTCATATTCTGAGGTTCTGGGTGGACAGACATGAATATTTGGGAGGACTGGTCAACTCCCGACTAGATCCTATCAGCCACTTCTTTGTTTTGTAAAGACAGCTAGATGTTGATCATTTAAAAATATCCCTTTCTAAGCTTTATATTCAAGTCTGAGAAAAAAAGGGAGATGACCTGGTCAACATTGACCTAAAGCATTAATATGATGTGAGAGGTCTGGTTGTAACAATAGGGGATATTTACTACGAGATATTCCTTTCAGTATTAACCTTATCATTTACCAACCGTGTGACCTTAGCTAATTTATTTCACTTCTCTAGGAACTGTTTCTCAGATAAGAAAAGGGGCTTTGAGAGGTTGGGAAATAGCTAACCATCCACCAAAGATTTTTGTTATCTCTTGAATAGTATAGGTTATCGCTTAAAAGTAGCTCACCGGCCAAAGATTACATTTCAAGTTCTTCTTTCATTTAGTTGGGGGGGGGGGGGTCTTACTGATGGAACGTGTCACCTCCAGGCTGAGTTGGTTAAGAAGTGCTTATACCTTCTCCACCCTTATTCCCCTATTTTCAGACTGAGCGAATGGGGGACTAAGAGAGGGTGGAGCCCCAACATGGGCAGAGTCTGAGTCCCTGAGTCACCATGTGGAAGGCCACTCAATAACAAGGAACATAACAACAGACATTTCAGTGAACAAGAAATAGATATCTGATACAATGTCCTGTAGACTTGGGGCCTTGTTCATCATAGCACATACTATCACCCCAAAGAATGATCTACATGAAGTGGGAGCGCTGACATACAACGATAATCTCCCTTCAAGCCCCAGGGTCTCCCCACCATACTTTTTTTGTTGTCCTAAGACATGAAAGGAAGCAGGATCTAGATTCCCACCTGAATCTCCATCCCAGAATCAAGATAAACATTGGGCCGAACTACAGCTTGTTTTAAATCTCAGGAAATTGAGTTTGATGGATGCTGTGCAGAAAAGCAAGTGGTACTGGAAAGGCAGACTGGGGTGAGCTCAGGGCCAAACTTGGTGGGGAATCTCCAGCTGGATGGGCAGCCCCTCCGTTTCTGCGAAGGGAGGGATGTCCTGGAGATGCCTAGCAGCCTTTTCCATACTTACCGCTTCCTCATTCTCCATTCGCCATACAACCAACCCAACCCAGAGCGCATTTCAAAGACATTTTATTGTTCTTTTACCAAACCCAGGCTTTCTCCAGCCACAGAAATGGGCCTAACATAAAGAAATCCCTAAGCACAAATTCAAACATCAGATATTAAAAGTCAACTATTGGGGTTAAAACAATAAATAAAAAGGATACTTCTTGTATAGTAAGTATAATTCTTTGAAAGGCCTTTGTATTTTCCCATTATTAAAGTGGGGGTATTTTACTCAGCCAGACATAAGAAATTTGAAGCCCCTGTAGAATACTCAGAGGAAGTTTGCTGACGGAAGTTTTGGTCTGAGATGCAAGGCGTGTTTGAGGGAACGCCTGGCATTTTGTTATACGTAGGAGATCCCCGCACAGCTAGGGCTTCCTTAGGTGGTGGCAAGGCCTTTGTTGCTGCATTTAATGCCATGTTAGTCTTTTTTGTACATTCACAGCACTGGTTTGAAGCCTGACTGACATGATGTTCAGGAATTCGTCATAAGCGTTTGATCTTTGGAACCCAAAAGAAACCCTGATCCAACCATCCTGGCTTCATCCCAAGGGAAAGACATTCACAATGGGGTGATGACAAATGGGGAAATGGTACGATTTTATTATTAGCTGGGCTTGAGCCCGAAGCCGAAAGCAGAGCGCTTTGATCAACTGAAGAATGAAAAGGTCTTCCTTCTAGGATAGGCCTGGAAGAGGCCTATTCCGTCCCATAGAGCAAAACCCTCCTGTTAGCAGATGACGACATTCAAGGCTGGATAGGGGAAGGGAGAGGACACAGCAAGAAGACAAGAGAATTAGAGAGCCTATTATTATTCCGGTACTGCCTCTGCATGTCTCATCACCCTGCCCACTAGCAAACCATGCCTAATCAGATTTCCAGGATCTACCTATCAGATGCAAGGGTGAAAGGAAAGCAACATCAGGAGAGGGGAGGCAGATAGTTTGGATGTATCTCACACACACACACATCCACCTTCCCTCAAAACACAACCCCCCTTGCACATTGGTGTGCCCTTGGGAAAGTCATTGGTCCTCTGCCTTGACCTTCCCCAGGTGATCAGCGTGGCTACTGAAGGATAAAGTACAGGAAGTCTCTAAAGCAATGCCTTCCCTAGCCCACAGCAAAATAGGCCCTAGGAATTAGGGGGAAGACTGGGCTGAAGATGGAGGCCTGAGGGCATCAGATGGAGAAGGAGGATGGCAAAGTGAGCGGGGTGCTGCTCTGAGAGGGAGGACAGGATGAGAACTGGGACAAGAACTGGAATTCCTGGGTTGGAGGGAACCAGAGCCAGGCTCACTGTGGGGCTGGAATGCAGGTCGGGATGAAGTCCCCAGAGAGGCCATGTAACCAAGGAAGGTTTTCCCCCAGTGACTGAGCAGCTGTTTAGTTCCAGAGCCGGAGTGAGGCAAGCCAGGCCTGCTCCGGGGGCTCGCCGACCTGCCCCACAAAGGACACAGGGCAAGGGGGTGGGGGTGGGAGGGTGTTGGGAGCCAGGCAGGACATTGTGGATTCCAAGTACCGACCTACAAGGGAAGCAGAGTCTGGCAGTCGTAGGCCCCCAGACTGCCAATACTTTTGACAATTGCCATTTGATTTCATTGTTGAGGCAGCCTGACTCGGTAGTAAATGCACTTAGGAGGTTTGTGAAGAGCTTGGGTAGTGCATTGGCTGCTGTGGCGTGATGAATAAATGAATTGAATTACTCCATCAAAGTGGGGATGGAATGGGGTGAGGGCTGGGGGTGGCCACGGGGGAAAGACAGCTGTCAAAAGGACTGGGCAGCTGTATTGCTCTGGCAAAGACATTTCCAGGACTCAGGGCCCAGCAGTTCCCCTTCTGGGACCAGGTCCCTCATCTAGAAGCTTCTTCAAGGTCATTTTCCTTCTGAGTTGTCTGCCGTGGGAGGGAAACCAGAGACAGGTAGACTTTGGCAGGTCTTCCAAAGAGTGGGCTTGGGCCAGGGCTTTTCTGTGAGCAGAGCTATATTAAACGAAGGTCCTATAAAGGAATAATAATTACCTATATTCATTGAGCATTTATAATGTTCAAAGTGCTGCCTGCCTGCTTTCTAAGGATTATCTCCTTTAATCTAAATAATCCTATGGACTCAGAACAATTATAAAACCCATTGTTTGGAGGAAGAAGCCAAAGCTCAAGTACATTAAATAACATGCCCCCAAACACACAGCTGGTCAGCAGCCCCACGGACACTCATTCCAATACCCACACCCCAAACTGCTCAGCCATGATGCTAGGAATCTGAGACCTGATGAAAGGAGCTCTTTGGGACCATTTCCTCTGGGAGCACTTGGCCGGGATTTGCAGGCTGCTTGACTGAGCAGCCTTAAGCATAGGAATAATGATGACTGTTGGCTTGATCAAGTCGGCGCTTCATCGATGAACGTGCAGTCTCTGTCCAACGTCTCTGTGAAGTTTTCTTGGCCTCTCCCTCATGGCACAAAGAGACTGCTACAGCCGAAAGTATTATATCCTACCTGGGCATTACTGCCCTGTTCCCCTTCACAGTGAAACTCAAATAATTTTTCACACCCTTCTGTTTCTTTCTCACCTTCTATGCTTCTCTCTGGAGCCCAGTCCAATCAGGCTATTCTTTGCATCAACCTCACCGAAACTGCTTCTTCAATGGTCACCAATGACTTTCGGCTGCTTTGCTCTTGACCCTCCATCTGCTTTGCCTAATCCAACAGTCATTTCTCGGGCCTGATGCTTACTTAGACCAGCAGTGACATCTGATACATGTTCTGATTTTGCTTCCTGGATACCACCCACCTTTCACCCCATCTCAGTCCCCTCTGCTGGCTTTCCCCCACCTTTCCAACCTCTTCCAGATGCTGGTGTGCTCAGGCACTGGGCCTCATCGCTCTGAATCTGCTAAGCCATTGCTAGGTAATGTTACCTAGTAGAGCTTTAAACACCCTTCAGGGAGTCCTCACTCAGAAGTCTGTCTTCAGCACTCAGTTCCAGACCTAAATAGGAACCCAACTTTTTGACATCTCCCCCGAGATGTCTCCAAAGTTTGCATGTCCCCAACTGAGTTTTTGATCTCAGTTCCTTCCCCAAACCCAGTTCTTCCTCGGTTGACCCTTCTCAGCAAATGGCAACTCTATCCTCCCAATTGCTCAGGTCTAAAATATCGGAATTACACTTGGCTTCTACTTTTTCTTTTTCACCACCCGCAATCCAGTCTATTAGAAAATCCTACTCGGCCTATCTTTGACATAAATAGATCCTCAGACCACTTCTCACCATCTCTTCTAGTACATCTCCGGTCCAACCCACCATCACCTCTTGCGTGGCTTGTCACAGTGGCCCCTTGCTGTCCTCTGTGCTGTACCTTTGGCCTATTATTTACACTTTCCAAAGGGCAGCCAGTCAGGCTCTGAAACACAAGTCGCTCCTTAGCTGGAAGTGTTTATTCTACTGCAAAACTTTGAATTCAGGGTGTGTGCGTGTGTGTGTGTAAGAGCATGTGTGTCCCAATATAAAATTTATGTCTCACTGTGGGTCATGGTTCAAAAATTTGAGCCCACATTGACACAGATAAGATTTTAATTTCTCCAACATATCAATCATACCACCACCTGAAAAACTTTGCCTTCTGCCTAGAATTCTGTTGCATCAGCTATCTCCTTCCTCACTTCTTTTAAAAAGATTTTATTTTAGAGACAGGGAAAGGGAGGGAGAAAGAAAAGGAGAGAAATACTGATGTAGGAGAGGAACACTGATTGTTTGCCTCCCACATGCCCCCAGTGGGCGAATCTGGCCAGCAAGCCAGCTGTGCCCTGATCCAGAATCAAACCAGTGACCTTTCGGTTTGCAGGACTGAGCATCAGCCAGCACTGCTCCCTCACTTCTTTTCCACTTTTCCTCAAGGTTCACCTGAGTGGAGAGGTCTTCTCTGGGCTCATTCGATAACATAGCAACCCATCTCTACCCATCCTACCCTACTTAACTTTTTTCTCATTATGCTCCTCATCACTTGGCATATTATAGATGAATTTTTTAAACCAGTTTATTGTCGGCCTTCTTCCTATCTAAGTACCATCAGGGTAAGGATTTTTCTCTTCTGTTCACTACTGTTTCTAGAGATAATAGTTTTGTTCCTGGTACATAGTGAGGGTTCAATACATAGTTTTCAAATGAATGAATTCCACGACTCAAGCAGGAAGGAAGGTAGGCAGCCATAGGAAAGATCCTCTACCCATCCCGTCCTGTCTTTTGTCAGGGAAGCAGCCAACAAATCCCTTTCAACTCATTGTTCAGAAATGGATGCTATGACCACCATCAGAGCAACCAGGCCAAAGAGGGATCCTATTGTCATAACTGACTTAGACCAATCAAGGTTCATTCTGAGGGGCTGTTGGCAGGTAATTAGCAGGACACCCACAAAAACCTCTTGGCTGTCAGACATGCTCACAGTAGATAGGAGGCCTCTGCTCTCAGGAGAATGCAGTGTGGGGGCTCAGGCAGCTCCGAAAGGCTAAGTGACTTGCCCACAACCACACGGCTGGCCGGCAGGGGAGCTGTCGGTCTAATTCCGCTAGTTCAACATCCGCCCTGCTACACTCTGTGACCTGATCGCTTTGGGTCTATGAAGCTTAGCTTCTTCAACTTTAAAAACGAGGATTCCATTGGCTATTCAGGATAATGTAAGGACTTTATTTATAGCAGAAAGGACTAAGATAAAAGTTGCAAATCTTCTGATTACTCTATGGTTCTGATCAGTTAGAGGTAGAATTTCGTCAGGCAGAGCTTCCTCATTCTTTTAATAAAGAAACTACCCCTCCGTTGAAGCCAGTTGTCCTTCTTGACAGCTGTTATACCTATAAAGTGTATAATAATATAAAATTCTTGAAGTCTGGACATTTTAGTTTGAATTTTAGCTTTGGCAGGGTGACTGGGTAAATTACTTAAACTTTATCTGCAAAGTGGAAATACTGACACCTATCTCATTAGATTGCTGGGATTACTAAATAAAACCATATATATGTAGATAACATGGTATAAAATGAACAATGATAATTCAATTAACCCTCAATGTCCACAATATTCCACCATATTATAACCTTTGAGGGCAAGAAAGAGCCAGTTAACTTCTATCACAGTTCCTCTTTACCACTTTCGTGTTTTACTCTCCTCCCTCAGGAGCCAACTCTCACCCAACATTATCCTTCCTAGAGGTGGAAATGAAGATTCTCCCAGGATTTGAGCCCTCTCATGAAGAGGAGCTTGGTGAACCCTTCTCCCAAATGCTGGGTGTACCCCACATCGGGAGGGAAGCAGCTAGACACCACAGAGGAATCATGAACTAAAAGCTCAGTGTCTCTAATGGGCCCAGTTCCTCACCCAGGAGACCCAAATCCCTATCGGGCTGTGTCTGGGCATCAGATGGGAAAACCTTCTTATCTGCCTTTTCCAGCTCCTGGCTCAGAGTTAGGATGGGCCCCAGCTCCATTCTAAATTGCAGCTATATTTAAACAGCTACATTTTAATAGCAGTTTGCTTGGTTTATCTCAGGGGATAGCAACAAATTCATATCCCAAAATGTTTAATGAACATTTTCATGTGAGACACTGCTTACTCTAAGTTCTGGAGATAAAGCTGTGAATAATAATAGACATAGTTCCCTATTTTGATGAAGCTTATGTGGTAATAAATTTGAAAACAATTAAACTCGTACAGTAGCTTCAGCTTGATGAAAGTGCTATGAAGAAAATGAAATAGGTAATGCGATAGGGTGACAGAGGGTGGGGGACAGGACAATATTAAATGAGGCAGGGACTTTTTTTTCTAAGAAAGCACAGTTGAGCTGAGGTAGGCAAATATATGTAGCAGGTATTACTGTTTTCCCAAATACAGGCAGACTTCCTTGTGCATGGTAGTTCGGGATCATAGAAATGGCCTTGCAAGCACTGGCCAGGTGGCTCAGTTGGTTGGAGTGCCAGCCCACACACCAAAACGCTGCGGGTTCGATCCCTGGTAAAGGCATGTACCCAGGCTGCAGGCTGTATGGGAGGCCACCAATCAATGTTTCTCTCTCCATTAGTATTTCTCTCTTTCTCTCTTCTTCTCTCTCTAAAACTCAATAAACAGGATTTTAAAAGGGTCATAGTCCTGGCTAGTGTGGCTCAGTGGATTGAAGATCAGCCTGTGAACCAGAGGGTCACTAGTTCGATCCCCAGTCAGGGCACATGCCTGGGTTGTAGGCCAGGTCCCCAGTCGACGGTGCACCAGAGACAACCACACATTGATGTTTCTCTCCCTCTCTTCTCCCTCCCTTCCCCTCTCTCTAAAAATAAACAAAATCATTTTTAAAGGGGGAATGGCATATAAGCAGAGCAATGGGAAAAATTATGACTGCCCCTTCACCTTGAACAATGTTTGTCAAAACACTCTTATGACCGTCCCTGTAAATAAATTAAAAAACACAACTAATGCAATAGTCCCGTTTCCCTTCCCGCGGACCCTGCTCTGTGACAGGCGGTGTTTGGGCCTCAGCCGAAGTGGGGGGGCGACAGGGAGGGGCAGGGATCCGAATAACTTCCGCACGTTAAGGCCCAGCCCGAGGTTCACCATATCTCTTTCCCGCCCCAACAGGGGCCTCTCTGCCTGTTTGCAACGTGAGATGCTGTAGGAACAGCACTGCAGACAGGCCCCCTTGCTCCAGCAAGGTGAATGAGAACACATCTTTATTGCCCTAAGCCAAGATCAATGCACCCCATCCGCAGGGCTCCTCATTCAGTGGGCGCTGGGGAGAGACCGAGAAGCTGCCTTTCTGACCAGCTCCCTGGCGATACTGAGGCTGCTGCTCCAGGGGCCCCACAGGGAGCATCACTGCTCTAAGCTGCTGAGGTTTGGGGTTCTGTTGCTACTCACTCCAAGTTACCCAGCTGAGCTGACAGGCGCCAAGCAGAGTACACTGGCTGTGCGCAGAAGCAGCAAATGAGCAATGCAGGCAGAAGGGACTTCAGGCCTTTGCAATTAGACGGATGGGAATTAAATCCCCCCTTGCACTTATCATGCATCAGGCTATTCGCCAAGGTCCACACAGGTGACTGAGTCACCCTGAGAAGCTCCGGTTTGTCCCTGTACCGACTCACCCCCTCCACACACACAGATAAAACTTCAGGAAATGAGCAGGTGCTGGATGACAGCTAGGAGCCCAGGGTTGTTCCCATGCTACCTTAGTCCATCTTCACCATAATCCTGTGTGCAAAGGGGACAGGCTAGGAGAGGTTAAATAACTCACAGCCAGTCAAGGGCTCACAGACTGAAACCAGTTCTCCTTCCATCTCCTCGGAGCCTAGGTGGCCAGTGGCCTGCTGCCTTGTCACGGGCACCTCCTGAGTGAGTGGAGGGCCTGTGGCCGGGGGCAAGCCACTCTGTCCTGAAAGGGATCTGCTGTGAGCAGAGGGTTTGTAGGTCGACCATAAAGGTAATTTCATCCTTAACGGAACGGAAATAGCAGATCAGGAAAGCCTGTCCAACAAAGACTAGTTTAAAAGAAAGAAGGAAAATTTAAAAGTGTTGACCTAACCAACTGCCCCCAAAGGAGAAATAATTCAAGACAGTGAACTATCTCAACTGAATAGTCAGAAAAGACTAATAAACCTTTTCTCCTCGGCTCTAGTAAGATATTATTGCTAGACGACATGGCCATGGAAGGGGCCAATGTGAAAATTTGATGCATGTATAAATTGTGAAACCATTATTGGAACAAGGTTGGTTAATACCTTCATTTCCTCATAGAAGTACCTTGTTTTCTTTTTGTTTGTGGCAAAATGGCAACAGCTTTTAAGATCTACTTTCTCAGCAACTTCCAAGTACGGAAGCGTATGATTAACTAGTTTCCATGCCATACGTTAGCTCCCCAGAACTTACCCATCTTAGAACTGGAAGTTTGTACCTTCAGCTGACCTCTCCCATTCCCCCACCTCCCAGCCCCTGGTAGCCACTATTCCACTCTCTATTTGTGTGAGCTCAGCTCTTTCAGATTCCACACATAAGAGAAGTACATACAGTACTTCTCCTTCTGTCTGACTTATTTTACTTAGCAAATGCCCTCAAGATTCATCCATGTTGTTACAAAGGCAGGATTTATTTTATAGCTAAACAATATTCATATATACATATGTGTGTGTGTGTGTATATATATCACATTTTCTCTATTCATCTGTCAGTGGACACTTAGGCTGCCTCTTTATCTTGGCTATTATATAAACAATGCTACAGTGAACATGGAAGTACAGATATCTTTTTGAGACACTGATTTCATTTCCCTCACATATATACCCAGAAGTGGAACTGCTGGACTATACGGTTCTATTCTTAAAGTTCTGAGAAAACTTCATGAGGTTTTCCACAGTGGTTGTACCAATTTACATTCCCACCACCAGTTCCCGGAGTTTCCTTAATTCCACACCTTCCTCAATACTGTTATATCTTATCTTTTTGATAATTGCCCTTCTCAGAGGTGTGAGGGGAAATCTCACTGTGGTTTTGATCTGCAGTTCCCTGATGTTTGCTGACACTGAACAACTTTTCCTGTGCCTGTTGGTCATTTGTATGTCTTCTTCTGGGAAATGTCTATTTAAGTCCTTTGCTCATTTTTCAGTTGGATTTTTTTTTGCTGTGGAGTCACATGATTTCCTTATATATTTGATAAAGAGCCAATACCCAATAGACTTTTTGTTTGTTTATTTTACTAGGAACCACAGCTATTCGTTCATCTGTTTCGGGGTTCCTCTGTTGGGGAACTGGCCGTCCATCGAGTTCATGTCAGTACGAATGGGTTTACTCTACTTTCCTGAGAAACCATTTGGATGATGTAAGAACATAAAAGCATCCAGACCCTGGTACTTAAAACAGGAAGGAAAAGGGCCACTCTATTTCCTATACTTATGGTTTCTATCATTACAGAACAGATTATGATGCCTTTGCTGTTCAGGGATCTTCTGACAGGTCCTGGGGCAGGAACAAATACCTTTCAGAGTCTGTGGCAGGCAGCGGCCTGCCTTGGGGAGGAAGGGGAAGGGATTAGCAGGCGGTGAGAAGAGGCAGGGCTGTGTTTAAACCTTCTTCCCTATCTAATCTCTTATTGACTGGGAAGCATCACTAGGAGGCATCTGGAAGGAATTTAGCACTAATCCCTTTCCAGCTCCTCAGTGACTTCCCTCACCAACCCTCTCTTCTGCCTGGATGCTCCTCTGGGAATGTGTCAGCCACATAGGATTCTGGGTAATCAATTAAGATGCTAACACACCACTTTTTTATTTTATTTTTTTATCTTACCAAAAAGATTTCATTTAATTTTAGAGAGAGGGGAAGGGAGGGAAAAAGAGAGGGGGATAAACATCAATGTATAGTTGCCTCTCACATGCCCCCAACTGGGGACCTGGCCCATAACCCAGGCAGGTACCCTGACTGGGAATCAAACCAGTGACCTTTTGGTTCACAGGCCAGTGCTCAATCCACTGAGCCACACCAGCCAGGGAAAAATGCTACCTTTAAAAATGCATTAGCCCTGGTCCCGTTGACACATTCTTAAGTAAATACAATAAAACTGAGATCTGAAGCATCACAAATAAAATAAAAGAGAAAGATAAATATTGAGAAGACAGGTGTGGCATGGGGTTTCATTTAAATAGGAAAGGAGAAGCGATAAAAACAAAGGGAAAGGGGGAGAGGGAGAGGGAGCGGGGAGAGAAAGAGAGAGAGAGAGAGAAAGAGAGAGAGAGAGAGAGAAGAAACTAATTTCCCATTTAAAACTTATTTCTGCTGCTGTGAACTGAGGCCAACAAGGGCCCCAGGAACCTGCCCAGAGGGAATAGTTAGGCCAGCGAAAAGGTAAACGTCACAATCATAAAAATGTTCCAAGAGCCAAGTGGTCCAAGATCAGGGCCCTGCTGATTAGAGAATTCTGATCCTTGTCTGTCAGGTTCATGAAGCTCAAACACAGCCCAATACAGAGGAGGTAGTCTAGAAATGTTAGTTCAATGTATAATCATGTCACCCACCTCCAAGGCTTTGGTCAACCCACTTTCTTTCATGCATTCAATCCATCTATCAATCAGATATCTATTGAGTGCTGCCCAATCTGTTTCAGGAACTGTGATAATAAATAGTGACATCACAGTGAATCAGATGACATGGTCACTTCCTGCTTCTTCAATATTGGTCAGAAACTCACAAAAGCTAGAAGATGTTGTAAATGGTAAGTATAAAATTAGGAACCATAAGAGAGACACTTAATCTCAGTTTTATGAGATATAAAACTATTTTAGAGCTAGTTATGTCTAAGTTAAGATCTAATAGTAAAATCTGAGATTTCTCTTTCTTTGCAATATTTTTTCTGACATCTCTCTTCAGGCAAGGGAATAAATGAAAAATAAACAAATGGGACAACATCAAGCTAAAAAGTTTTTGCACAGCAAAGAAAACCATCAACTAAATGAAAAGACAACCTACAGAATGGGAGAAGATATCTGCCAATGATATACCTGATAAGACATTAATACTCAAAATTAAACACACAATTCAATTTTTAAAAATTGGCAGAGGACCTGAATAGACACTTCTCCAAAGGGGGCATACAGATGGCCAAATACAAATGAAAAGATGCTCAATGTCTGTAATCTCAGAGAGATGCAAATTAAAACCACAATGAGATATCACCTCACACCTGCTAGAAAGGCTATTACCAATAAATCAAAAAAGAGCAAGTATTAGAGAGGATGTAAAGAAAAGGAACCCTTGTGCACAGTTGGTGAAAATGAAGATCGGTGCAGCCACTATGAAAAACAGTATGGAATTTCCTGAAGAAATTAAACATGGAACTTCCTTATGACCCAGCAATCCCACTTCTGGGCACTTATATGAAGAAACCCCCCAAAATGCTAATTTGAGAGAATATATGCTCTCCTACATTCATTGAACCATCATTTACAATAGCCAAACTATGGAAATAACCTAAGTACCCATCAATAGAAGAGTGTATAAAAAGCTGTGGTACATACATACAATAGAATATTACTTGGTCATAAAAAAAGAATGAAATCTGGGCCCTGCCTGGTGGCTCAGTGGATTGGCACCGGCCTGTGAACTCAAAGGTTGCTGATTCAATTCCCAGTCAGGGCACATAATCAGGTTGCAAGCCAGGTCTCCAGCCAGGTCAGTAGCTGGAGGCAGGTGAAAAGCAACCATACTTTGATGCTTCTCTTCCTCTCTGCCTTCCTCCCTTCCTTTCTCTCTAAAAATAATAAATAAAATCTTTAAAATAATTATAATAAATGAAATCTTAACCATTTGCTATTGCATGGATGGATCTAGAGGGTATTATGCTAAGTGTAATAAGTCAGACAGAGAAAAACAAGTACCATATGATTTCACTTAGATGTGGAATCTAAAGAACAATATAAACAAACAAAATAGAAACAAACGCATAGATGCAAAGAACAGACTGATGGTCACCAGAGGGAGGGGTTTAGGGGAATAAATGAAAAAGGTAAGGGGATTGAGAACTACACACTGATAGTTACAGAATCATCACAGGGATATAACGTACAGTATATGGAATATAGTCAATGATATTGTAGTAACTACATATGGTACCAGTTGGGAACTAGGAATATCAGGGGAACACTTTGATTATTTAACCACAATGCTGTACAATTGAAACTAATAACAAAATAATATTAAAGGTAAAAATATAAATAGATGGGTAGATAGATAATAAAGGACCAGGAAAAAAAAGACCTACTAGGTGAAAGCAAGCAAGGGGTCTTGGACAGAGGTATTCCAGTTAGAGGAAAGAGCATGTTCAAAGGCCCTGTGTCAGAGAAAGTTAACATGGTTCAGAATGACAGGGGCAGCAACCAAGTGTAAGTTATCGAGTACAGGAAGTGCAAGGGGGTCTGTGACACAAGCCTGGAGAATACACAGTCAGGCTATGTTTGGTATTTGTTCTGAGACCATCAATACATGGTAGAGGGTTTTAGGAAAAATGGCATAATCTGATTTGCATTTTAAAAGTTTGACTCCCAGCATGAAGAATAGATTAACGGAAGTAAAAATGAAGGTAGTGAAACTAGTTAGCAGGGAGGCTGGGACAACAGTCCAGGTGAGAAATAAAGGTGACTTGAAGGTGGATAGTAGTGCAGGTGATGGAAAGAGGTCAAGAGATTTGGGGGAAAACCTGACAGAACTTAATGGCCAACTGGACAGACAGGAAACAGTCAGGAATGACTTTCCTCCTGGTACCTATCTTACCCAACTAGGCTGATGATGGTGCCATTGGTGGAAGAGGAGCAAGGAGTTTGGAGCTAAGACAGATGATAGGTGTAAGTGTAGAAGAGTTCAGTTACCCATGGGACATCCAAGTGGACATGTCTCCTAGGTTTCAAGGGAGAAGCCTAGATGAGAAGCACCAGCATATAGGTGGTAATACATGAGGGGGGACTCAAGAAATGAAATTTATTTATTAAAAAATTGTGTATTTTTTCTTACATGTTTAAACTTTGGTTACCTTCCAAGTACTCTCTATTTTATGCAATATAGCCATTGAGACATTTTTCCCACTGCTCAAAACAGTTTTTGAATTCATTGATCTTGATGCCTTCTAGTGCTTCTGCCATTTTTTGTTTCACCTCTTCCACATTGGCAAAATGTTTCTTTTCAAGACCTTTTTTCCATCCAGGGAAACAAAAATAAAGTCACTCAGGGTGAGATTGGGTAAATAAGGAGAGTGGGGCATGGGGGCTATGCAGTTTTTGGTCAAAAATCACTGAACACTCAGAGCAGTGTGGGCAGGTGTGCTCATAAATCACCCACAATGAAATGGGCAAATGCATTGAGTCTTTAAAAAATTTTTTTCACTGAAGCCTAACGCAGCCTCTCACAACACCACCAGCTGGTACGGTCATACAGATGGGTTCCTAAAATACTCATCTAATGGGGGAAGCCTGTACTGAAAGGGGCCCACTCTTCTGAAGATAATTCTAGTTTTCTGAGGTCCCCTACTCATAGACCATGGGGCCAGATGAGATCATGCAGGGAGACATGGGTCCTACAGCCATGCCCCATTCTACTCATTCCTCCTCCCCTCGTCAGGCCCTCAATACCAGCCCAATCAGAGGCATGGACATGGCTGAGCTCCGGTAAAGTGGATGCTGTGGCCTCTCTTGGTGGGGGAGGGAGGGGAGACAGCTTCCTTAGCATCAGGTTTGGGCAGCAGAAAAGCTTTCTGCTGTTTCCACTGTGATGCTTCAGGCAGAAATATATGTTTGGAAAGTTAGCTATTTTTATACTGCCTGTATTTGCTGCAATTCTTTCCTTTCAGTTTCCCTTAGTGTTTAGTAAAAATCTTTCTGAAAATAGCAGCCAGACTCCGTAATGTTAAAGGGATAAAGGAACAGGGAGTTTTGTCAACCTCGGGCCCAACTGTTGAACAGGTAGCTGTGGCCCTCGGGGGCTTGCCATGATGTTATAGGAGGGGCCAGCGGAAAGGGGTGCAAATGGAAAATAAAACCTTGGGGACTGAGTTGGGGCCTTTGTACATCTGTGCCCCCTACTTGAAGATGGTCTTCCAACCTGGTTCTCTGTTCTCACCTGCTCTGAGTTAGAGTGTCGTGGAAAGAAAACAAACACTGAAATCAAATAGAAACGACTTTCACTCCTAACACTACCACTTAACACATCGAGAGACCTTGAGCAAGTAACATAACCATTCTGAGTCTCCATTTTCTCATAGGCACAATGGAAATAATAACCAGCCCTATAAATAATGTTGGTAAAAGTCAAGGCATGAAGTAGGAACTCAATAAAGGCTCCTGGTGTCATTATTGTCTCTGCAGTGAAAATCATTAGTAGTGAAAACCGCTGAGGATTAGCATTCAGAGATCAAAGATGAGACTAAATAAGGCAAATCAAGTGGACAAAACTGGGTCAACTTGGGCAGTGAAGCTAGGCAGAGGATTCCAACCATACAACCAGAGGAAGCAGAAACACAGAACAAAGGAGAGATAAGACACCCCAACCTTTGAAGGTGCTAACTTGAGTCGCATCTTGCCTTTTTCTTCTTGTCTTTTTCCTGCTGGGACAGACGCTTCTCTTGGGGTCTGCTTCCCTGGGATCTGAGGCTGGCCCGGCGGCCAGAGGGATCAAGTGGCTGGAACACAGGTGGGGATTCTGATGCTCTTCCTAGGACGCTGGCCTGCTCTGTTGACCCACTCACACCGAGCCCTCCCCATTGCCTGTGGCCCTGAGTGCAGCCCTCAAGCGCTGTCTAGCGTCTGCACCCACCCTTTCACTCAATCCCTAAGAAACCAAGCAGGGTAAGGTCTCAGCTGCATCCTCACCTTCCAAAGACGAGGTGAGTGACGACAGAGAGAGCCACTTGTGGCCCTCAGCCCACTTCCTCCCACCTGCCAGTTGTCTCCATTCCTCTGCCCACCTCCCCCGGGAGGAGGTGGCTAGATTGCCATCACTTCCTAGGAACTGCAGCTGATGAGATGACATGATGCCTGAAAGTAGGTAGATCTGGCAAGTCCACCCTCTCCCCGTAGATATTTATAAAACCAGAGCTGAATGGGTTCAGTGAAATCACAGAAAATGGCCGTTGCTAACTCAAACACGGTCACCTCAATCCCATGCTTCTTGTCCCTGGACAAGAGCGGTCACATACTGATGGTGTGCCGACCAGCACATGGCGTTCTCCCATGGGCACAGGACCTCTGTTGTCAAAAAGAAAGAGGGCCAAGACTTCTATTCAGTGGTTGGTGGATGAAGAGTCGTCTCCCTGATCCTGGATGCAAGTGAGGAACCAAGCAGCCCTGGAAGCTGTTAGCATCTAGGTCATTAACTTCAGAAGTCAGCCTGAGATGGAAGCCATTCTTCAGAGAGGAGCAGAACCACGGGGGCTGGGGGAAATGGAGCTGCAGCCCACAATCCTTCGTGAGCCCCTAAATGAAGCAAACCCTGACACATGCTCCACCGCTGCCTTTCTGGAGCAGTGCCAAAAAGCCACTTTGACTCCTATTTTCCATTAGTGGAAAGGTCAGAGTTCTTTCTTCATCCACCACTTGGAGATTCCCACAGCTCCAAACAAGGAAGCCCACGCTCCACCCTCCTCTCTGCACGCTATTTGGAGTGCCCACTAGACTTTGACCTTGGGGAAGTTACTTAACCTCTGCATCTCAAGTTCTTTATCAGTAAAATGGGATAGTAACAGACCCACCAGATACACTAGGTTTCGGCTAGCACATGCGTGCTCCATACACATTGGTGGCTGAAGCTATTGTAAATAGCAGTAATAGCCAAGATAGAGTTACCCTCAGCTCTAATTCTGGGAAATTTCTTCATCCTCTTCCTTGCTCTGTGGCTTGGGATAAGCCACTGGGGTAAGTAAGATCTGTTAACTTCATGCCTATTATCTCCCTTATGTCTGAGGAAGAGCCTGGGGTCTCAGAAAGACCTGGAAGGAGAGACCTAGCTACCTGTCAGTCAAGTGGATTGTGTTGTGATCTGTGTGACAAGGGTTACAGCCAGACTGAGGTGTCCTACCAGAGGAAATGGAAGAGAAAGCAGCTAAATGGGTGCATTTAAAGGAAAGCCCTTCCTGGTCGTGATTAGCCCAGGCAAACCAGTCAACCAACAAATCTGCAGGTGAAGAGCTGGGTCAAAATTCAGGTACAGGTTAGAACAGAACTGGAGTGGGGAGGTGTGCGAGGAAGGTCCCAGAGACATTGCTGGTCACACATGTAGATGCTCCTGTTACCAAAGGAGTGGCACGTCCTCCGTCCCGCCTTACTCATGATGGTTAAGTGGGTCATAGTGATGGCGAGGGCATAGTGGCTGAATTAAAGAGTCAGGGCCAGGGTGGACAAGAGATCCTGGGGATTTAGTATCAGTTACTGCAAAGCCCCAGTGGATTATGCAGTTCTGTAAACCCTAACAAATTAGGGCAACTGTTTCTGATATTTATTTTGTGCAATTTTCAACCTCAAATGCCATCCTGAATCCTTTCTCTAACGAAGCAGTCACCAGCTTGCCTGGTGCCTTTCTGATCACCTTCTCCTACTACCAAGACACACCAGGTCTACAGAACTGTTCTCCAGGAAACCAAGGGATACTGCTGTCCTTCCTTTGTAACACAGCTTGTCTCTGATTATCCACATTTCTATATGCCTTTCCCCTTCCTTCCAGCAGTGACAGTGGCCTCCTCATTCTATGGCTGCCAGACCTGCCCCAGCCTGCCTGCTGCAGAATTAGCCTGTCATGTCTGCCCACCATGGGGACCCTCGGGGTGTCAGGGCCCAAGCGGCTGAACCAACACCAGAGGGAAAGAGTAGGCTGCCGGCACCATTCCCATTGGCAGCACCATGGACAGCTCATTAAGGAAGGTGCTTGGACAGCTACAAGAATAGGGAGTATGGGGACCTCCTTTTGAATCTAGGGCCATATGGACATGTGCTTGTAGGACATTTTACACCTTCCAAAAACACTTCCTCACATTCACGCAGGTGAAGCAAGCCGTGGGAAGGTGATTACTGCCCTCCTCACAGAGTTCACTGCCAGCCATGCTGCCGACAAATCCCTGCGCTCCAAGTCAGGAGCATCTGTTTCACTGAGATCTCTGCTATGAACCAATTTGTGAATCTGTAAAAAGCCACTTAACCATTTCAGTCTTCAGTTTTCTCAGCTCCCAAATCAAAACAATAAAAATCAATGCTGAGAGGACTTGATCAGGTGAACATGGTTTTTAAACATTCTATAAATTCTAAAATACTGTCACACATGAACCCATTATAATGATTGTATTATGAAATGGTGGCTCAAACTGAAATAATAAAGTGCTGGCTAAGGTAGGAATGGCAGTAGGTGCCCTGGGGACAGACGTCCTGGGCCCAGTCTCTGCTCCTTCCTCCTCTTCATGCTGTAGTCTGGGCTGAGTTACTTAATTTCCTCATGGATTCATTGTTACATCTGCAAAATGGAAAATAACAAAAAGCTACTGTGAGGTTTATTTTGAGGATAAAGTTAAATAATGCAGGCAAAGTACATAGCACAGGGCTATCAATGCATAATTGATATCATCATCATTATTAACTGCTAGTTAGAAAACTCCAGAATCCATGGTTCATGGTCCAGCGCTGCAGAAGTCCCCTGCCAATGTGCTGTTTCTAGCAATCCTGACCTCAGGCCACTGAAGGTTAAAGCTAAGGGGTGCTGGTGGCCACAGTCCACTCTTCTGCTGCTACTTGAGCTAACTGGGATTCACAGAGAGAAATGAATTGACCATGGTCATAGGTAGAGCTAGGGAAAGAGCTCAGATTTCAATCAGAGTTCCTGCACTTTCAGTCCAGGGTTCCTTCCACAGTCCTCCTGAGCCAGAGATGCACAGACCTTAGAAATATGAAGGCTGTGAAAGAGAGTTGGTTAATCAGATTACCCATGAAGGCAGGCATGAGATAGACAAGGAAACAACATTGCGACTTCAGGTTCTTCCTCATTCGCCTCAAGTCTTTCCAGAAACTTCACACTGAACACAAATGGTGAAGGGAAAATCTAAAAATCCCGAAGAAAAAGGAGAAGAAATCGCCTTCAGAGAAATAAAAATGAGAAAGATAACTCACTTATCAACAGTTATTAAGAATGCCAGAAAAAGAAGACCATTCTCTCTTTCAAGCTCCAAAAAATAAAACTGCCCGTCTTGAATCCTACTCAGGAAATTTGTTCTCCCACAATAAAGCTAAAATAAAAACATTCCTATACAAGCACAAACAGGATTTGTGCCCAGCAGACTCGTGATACAAGACATAAAGCCTTTTGGAATGAAGGAAAATTACTCCAGATGGATGCATGAAAGTTTAAGAAGGAATGGACAGCATTTGAGAGGGTAATACATAGGTCACCTTAAAAATTGCCCTGGCTGGTGTGGCTTAGTGGATTGAGCATAGACCTGCAAACTAAAGGGTCGCTGGTTCAATTCCCAGTCAGGGCACATGCCTGGGTTACAGGCCAGGTCCCCCCTGGTCAGAGGCAGGCAAGAGGCAACCAACTGATGTTTCTCTTGCACACTGATGTCTCACTTTCTCTCTTTTTCTCCCTTTCTTCCCCTCTCTCTGAAAATAAATTAATAAAATCTTTTAAAATAAAATAAAAACATATTGATGTTTTAAAGCAACAGTAATAGCAATGCCTTGTGAAAAGTACAACATATATTCAGGGAAATATACAATAATAATAGCAAAAACAAAAAGCAGGAGAAGAAATGTAGAGTTAAACTATAGTAAAGATGTAGCAATGTTCTGGAAGTGATAAAGTATTGATTTTTAGATAAGCTATGGTAAGTTTAGGATCCATTTTGTAATTTCTAGGATAACCTCAAAAATGATATTGAAAGATAAAATAAAAATGAGAGGAGATAAATACCTCAAAACATAATAAACAAATTAATAGAGCAAAAAAGCAGAAAAGATACAAAAATATCAAGGTGATTAATCTGATAAACTTAACATCAATTATATCAGTAGTTGCAATAAATCAAAATAAATAAATACTCCAATTAAAAGATTGTCAAACTGAAGTAAGAAGAAACAAGCCCTGCCTGTGTGCTAATTATGAGACACACACTTTAAACATAAAGGGCAGGTTAGGAGTAAAAGGATGCAAAATATATATCACATAACATGCTAAGGCTAAGCAAAAGAAAACAGCTGTGGTCATGTTAATATTAGAAAAACATAACTTTAAGGAAAGCCTTATTATGAGTAAAAAACAAAAATATATGATAATGAAAGCCAATTCAACTGGCACATACAGCTCTCCACAGGTTGAAAGTACATAATAAGATAGCTTTATGATGTGAAACTTTTTTATTTTTTAAAGATTTATTCATTATGTTCAGAGAGAAGGGCAGGGAGGGAGGAAGAAAAGGAATGAGAGAGAAACATCAATGTATGGCTGCCTTTCACCTGCCTCCAGCTACGGACCTGGCTGGAGACCTGGTTATGTGCTCTGTCTGGGAATCGAACCAGCGACCTTTGGGTTTGCAGGCTGGCACCTTATCCACTGAGCCACCAACCAGGGCCACCCCCAGAGATTCTTATCCAGCATAATTCACATTTCTCCCACACTCTTACTTGGTACTGATGCTGTTGGTCCACAGACCAACCTGAGCAGCACTGGTCCAGAACATGCCAAACCAGGGCGGCCTACACCAACACACCTGTCCACTGAGTACCATCCCCATGTTGGCTCCTGTCGCACGTGGATCAACTTGGCCCTTTTGTGTGTGCGCAATCTGTTCCAGAGACATCGAGAGACTTGGCCCCTGTCCTGTGTGATCAGGATGTCTCCAAAATTGTACGGATCTCTGGGCTCTCTGCTGTCAATCACACATTCTCCGGCCTTCTGTGTGATCTCAGAAGAAAAGCACAAGCTCACAAGGATGCCCCCTCAGAGCCTTCACAATTCAGCCTCAGGTCTCACTGTGCTGCTATCGGTATCCCAACTCTAAGATGTACGAAGCTGTAGTCCAGGTTCATTGTCTGCGTGCGACCACTCCAATGTTCCCAGCACCATGAACTGAAGAAGATTTCCTTCCTCCATTGTATGTCTTTAGCTCCCTTGTCAAAAATTATTTGAAGATATATATAGTTTTTTTTCTGGGTTCTCAATTCTATTCTGTTAGTCTATGTGTCTGTTTTCCTGCCAATACCATGCTGTTTTGATTATCATTGCTTTGTAGCAAAATGTAAAGGATGTCAAACATATGCTGACAGAAGATGATTTGACTTTGGATGGTGGGCACGTAATGCAACATGCAGATCACAGGTCATAGAAATGCACACTTAAAACCTCTATAGTCTTACTAACCAATGTCACCCCAATAAGTTTAATTAAAAAATAAATAAAACATACCAAGCTATAGGTGTCCCCTACTGTGAATGTTCACATCATGCATGTGCTTTTATAGCTGCCTAAATGTATTCTGGATGCTCTTTGACCTTTGTCAAAATACTTCCCATTGGTCAAGGCCCAAGTAGACTGTCATCTTGGTGCAGCCTTTTCCGATTCCCCAGGTGGAGTGAGCTCCCTTCCTCCAAGGTGCCAGGCTAGTTGGCAGCTACCTAACTGATTCTCTCTTGCTGTACATTTCCCAAGACAACTAGAATGAGCTTCCTGGGGTACAGATGGTACTCACTTAGGTCTGTAATAGAAAGTCAATTAATACAGATCAAATGTTGAAGTATTTTGTTCAGTCTCACTATGGCTGCTCCACCTCCCCATTGGCACCGGCAAGCCCATGTGTTAAATGGAGAGACCAGTCTTGTCTACTTGGCATGGCTGGCAAGAAAGTGTGAAAATCAAATAGGTCATCACAAATCAGACTGCTTCAAAATGACCCCAAAGGATCATGACAATAATCACGAACTTGCCTGACTCAGATGAAGCAAACTTGGCCCATAATATTTCCCAAGTCACAGCTTTGCTTTCTACTGCTCCTGCTAGAAATGGAAGCTTTTTAATTGTGTTGGGCTGAACAATTGAATGGGCCATTGCTTCCGAGAGGAACAATTGAGTCTTCCACTGCTGGGAAAGGAACAATGGCGGGCCCCCCATTGTACAGGAGAGGGCTGATTGAATGTGCCATTGTTTGAGAATGGAACAATGGAGCGTGAAACTATTTGGAAGGGAAATAATTAGGCATCCCATTGTTGAAGGGAGGAACAATTTAATACCCTATTCCTTGGGAGGAGATCACTTAAGGACAGGCTTTCACCAGTTAAGGCCCCTATTCTGCCTAAAAGTTAGTTTCCAAGTAATTATTTGTTTGGAACAGAGAAGACACGTACTCAGAAAAACAATGCCTGTAATGATTTGTAGGTTTCCAAAGAGAGTAGTTCCTGCACCCTCCTCAATATCTATTAGCTTTCAATTATGTTTGAGGTAGAGTGCTGGCTTCCGTTGCATTTATACCGTACCACCGCTAACAGTGCACCCCCAAATTGAGCTCTGGATGCTGAGACACTGCATCTCCCACCTTCACTGTGCACATGTCCTCTCCTAGCACTATCCCTGTCAGCTGCTGTCCTTCACAGGTAGACATACTAGATATTCCAGGCAGGTCACTGTACCTCTTAACTGCTCTATGTAAACTGAATGTGGTGTTTGTCATATGTTAACAGTGATTGACCTGTGTCTCCATTATTTGAGATGCATGATGCTGGATTCCTCCACCCCCATTTACTGGTGCTTTGAGTGGTAACACATATCTATCAATAAGTAATTATTAGTCAATGATGTGGGGAATCCCAGGGGTTAAATAGACTGTGAGGCAGTGAAGCAGATGTAATATCTTCATAATATTATCAGTATCAGGCATCTGTGCAATATTTCCCTTTGAGAAAATGGGAATGTTCCGCAGCCATGGTCTCAACCACCTCTGCCCCCTCCCCTGCTCCATCCTAAGCAAGCTTTTCCACATTAGTGCTGTGCTTTAGTATTAGGAACCATCTTTCTGCACAGAGAACCAGAGAACACCTGGGTACCACCCCAGAGGCTGAGAAGAGCAGCCCCCGGATGATCACATCCCACCTTCTTGATGGGATCTGTCATGTGGTCTGTGGATTCTGCTTGTCACCAGACCTGTACCAAATCCCTGGACAATTAAGCAGCACATCTGTGAAGACAGAGCCACAACATAGTTACATGAGACCAAAGCTGGGAAGGGGTCCTCTATCAGCCAGCACAGGTGGAATCTCCCTAAGAAGGAGGAAGAAAGGATGAACTGGTAATTCCATGAAAAGTGGGAGCTCAGGTGAGCACATACCTTCGGGACATCTTAACTGAGCAGGAGCACTGCTGTGTGGCACCGGGACTCCTACCCCATAGAACCTGAGATAGTAAATGTATGCCATTTTCAGGGGGAAAAAGTCAAGCTGATTAGATGCAAGGAGTCTTCTTTATGTCCTCAGACATGAATTTGTCAGCCTTAAGTCACGTGTGGTCTAGGCCCAGGAAGAATGGTTACCATTGAACAGGTCAGATATACAGGGTGTGAGCCATCAGTTGGCAATAACTTTGCATCTCCTTATTTCATGTGCTTCTTATTAATTTTGAAAAACTATGTTTCTAAGGTTATGATTTAACATCATTGTTTCAGATATAAAGTATTAAATTCTGAGAGCAACCATCATGTTGAAGGAATATGATGTAAATTTCTGGACTGCATGCAGGGCAAACTGTTAAGGAAATTGTGAACTTCAATAACATCCCTTTACGTATGGTTGACAGCATGAAAAAGATGTATGATGCTGATACTGATGTCACCACACCAACAAGGAAAATGCATAAGGTACACAAGGATCACACAAGTCCAGATATTGTACACAGAATCCAGGAGATCATCAGTGAAAATCTAGGATGTTTACCTTGGTGTTTTGAGACAAGTAGTTATACCATGGATGAAGCAAGTTGCATATGGACATCATTTTATCTTCCAACAAAATGATGCATCAGCACATAACACCAAAACGGTGCAAAAATGTCTCAGTGTCAATGTTCCTGAATTCTGGTCAAAGGAAATCTGGCTGCCTAGTTCACTGGATGCAAATCCTTTAGACTATTATGTATAGTTAATAAACAACCTTATTACAATAAAGAGGCTGTTAAAGCTAAGATTGAAAACATGATGTCCATGGATAAAAAAGTTAATTAAAGCACGCTTAAGATTCTGAAGTCAAATCGAGTCCATTGCAGCAAATGGAGAATTTTTTGAACAACTTAAAAAATAATGACTATGTTTATGTATTTACATATAAGAATAAATTTACTTCAAAATATAACACTTTTGTGGTATGTTGTCTATTTTACTAAAATATTGCACACTAATCACGTGTACCCCGTAGTTTGTTGGTATCAACAAGTATGTATGTTGATGTCATCTGTCCTTACAACACCCTAGATATTTGTAAAATATGATCCTTGACTGCGTCAGAATTTCAGAATGCCAGCTAAAAATTCTCGTGTTGAAATTCAACCCAGATACATCAAGTCAGGGTCCTGGGGGTGGATGGGACTAGGAGCTCCAATCAGTGAGTGGTCTCCCCAGGTGTGGTCAGGTGGTGCCTTGTGCTGTAATGACAAGTGGCACTTTAAAGGGATTTAAAATGTGAGGAGTCCATCGAATATCCATTCTTAGGAAGTTACCCCTGTGACTGGGGAGGCAAGGAGAGAGTACGAATGTACGACTGTACCGAACACTTCCTGCATCAAGACCCGACACACACCCATAAACACACACTTAGCTGGAAAAAAAAAGTTTCAGAAAATATTTACTGAAACTTCCTGACACAATTCAAGTATCTTCGACCTTTTCTATTATACATTTTTTAAGAATCCTGGTCATAGGTTTATAAATTCTTTTTTTCCCTACTCACTAGCAGATGGCAAAAGGCACTGGTGTAGAGGAATTAAGGGCGATGGTGGCAGAAACGAAGGTGGACGAGAATCAATAAGACCTTCGGCTTTTGCAATGAGAGCCAGTGACTGTTATTGATCAGAAAGAGGATATAATGAGATCCCTTTCATCCTCTAGCCTCAGCGATGACAGTCCTGTCCCTTTCATAACATGGATGTCATCAATCCCCTCAAATAACTAGAAATCTCAGGGAAAATGAATTGAGAACAAGAATGGTGGTTGGGCAGGAACGAAGCACACTGACCTGGGAGAAGAGAACACAGCAAGATGATTTTTGCTATCTGTGGACACTCTTAGATTTATACCAATCACGGTTATTTCTAATGTAAAATTTTGTCAAAACTGCACTTAGGTCAATATAAACCTTCAAAGAGTCGGAAGAAATGAAGCCATGCATTGTGGACACAACTCCGTATTTTTTACAACATTCTCTTGTTCGGGCCACATATTTATTGAGTGCCTACTAGAATTAGCAATAGAGCAATCAATAAATAAACTCTAAAAAGGTACAAAATTCTCTAACTTCATGGAGTTCATGTTGCAGTTAAAGAAGGAAGATTTTTTAAATGAGCAGAACAGAGAATATATTTAATGGTGCCATGTGTTTAGGAAACAATGCGGAAAGAATGGCAAGGTGTGTTGGGAAAGGGGCTACAGTTTTCCAGGGGGGTGGCTGGAGAAGGTCTCCCTTAAAAATGACTGTGGTGGGTAGACTTGTGTCTCCCCGGAAAGATATTTTTAAGTCCTAAATCCTAGTCCCTATTAATGTGATCTTATTTGTAAATAGGGTCTTGGTAGAGGTAATCAAATTAAGATGAGATCAAAGCAGGTCAGGGGAGCTCTAAATCAATGACTGTGTCCTTACAGAGAGACAGAAATTTGGACACAGACAGGGAGGTGAATGCCCTGTAAAGCCAGAGGGACATACAGGAAAGATGACCATGTGATGTCAGAGGCAGAGACCTGAGCAATGCAGACACAAGCTGAGGAGGACCAAGGATTGACAACCACTAGGAGCAAGAAAGAGGCAAGGAAGGGTCCTCCCCGAGAGCCTTCAGAGAGAGGACACTCCTCTGACTACTTGGTTTTGGATTTCTAAGCTCCAGAACCATGAGAGAATAAAGCCCTATGGTTTTAGTTCAGCTAGTTTGCAGCACTTGGTTATGGCAGCCTTAGAAATGGAGTGCAATGATATGTGAGGAAGTCTCTGGGGAAAAGTGGGAGAGTGTCTCAAGTGGGTATCTGGAGGGAAGAGCATTTTGGGCACAGGCGACAGCCGATGCAAAGGCTCCAAGATGAAAGTGGGTCTGGCATGTTCAAGGTTGAGCCATGAGAACAGTGAGACTGGAGCAGAGGGAACAAGAGAGTCAAGGAAGACAAATTTGAAAAATCACATGGGGCTTTGTGGTTGTTTTTGTTTTTAATCCTCACCTTAAGACAGATTGATTGATTTGAGAGAGAGAGAGAGGTCAAAATGAGGGAGAAACATCAATCTGTTGCCTTCCAGACAAAACCTGCAACCTAGGTATGTGCCCTGACTAGGAATCAAACCCAGAAACTTATTTCTTGGTGCAAGGGACAATGCTCCAACTAACTGAGCCACCCAACCAGGGTGGGCCCTATTATTTTATAAAACCCTGGCTTGTCCTTTCAGTGGTGGTGGTGGTGGGGACATTGCAGAGTCTTGGACAGAGGGATTACTTGATCTGACTCCCCTTTTAACGGGGTCACTCTATCTTCTGCAAAGAGAATAAGCTAAAGGACAGTTGGGGTGGAAAGAAAGAGACCAGTTGGAAGGCTACCTGGAGCCGGTGGTGAGAAAGGGGTAGGTCCCTTTCCAATAGGATTTATAGTCCATTGACCCCCATGCCTGTCCCCAGCCATCATCAGCCTGCTTCCTATTACTGTATATTAGATTTGCAATCAATATAAGGAAATCATATTTATAGCATGAGCTCTTCTGTGTCTGGTGTCTTTTGCTCAGTATATTTTCTAGAATCACTAACATTAATGCATGTATCCATAGTCGTACTATTGGCAAGTAGCACCATTGTTTGGATATAGGATAATTTATACATTTAGTCATCGGCTGATAGACAGTTGGGTTATTTCCAGTTTTGAGGTATTATAAATAAAGCTTCCAGGGAAATTCATTTACAAGTCTTGGTTTGGACATAAGGTAAGAATATGCTTAATTTTTTAAGAAACCACCAAAATGATTTAGCATTTTAGATTCTCGTCCTGTAATGTATAATTTCCAGTTGAATCACATCCCTGCCAGAACCTGGCCTGGTCAGTCTCTCTGATTTTAGGCATTCAGCTAGGTATGTAGTGGTGTCTCACGGTTTTAATTTTCCTTTTTCTCATCACAAATGCCATTGAGTGTCTTTTCATGTGATCATTGGCTCTTCATTCCACCTTCCTTTGAGGAGTATCTGCTCAAATCTACAGTTTTACTGAGCTATAAATATTCAATAAATGGCACAGGCTTAAAGCGTATAATTTGATAACTTTTGACCAACACCTGTGAAACTATCTGTAACCTTCCTTTAAAGAGTGTTGGGCTTTGTTCTAGCAAGCATTTAACTTGCCAGATGATTCCACAATTTTTTAAGGTTCTGAAACTTTGTTGGGTTATAGTTACAACCTTTAGTCTGGGATAGTTTATCTCTACCGATACAGTGTGACTCTTCTGGGGTGTTGCATGAATGCCTACAATACAACAAGGACTCCCCACTCAAGCCAGAACTCTAACGTCTCCAGCCTTGTTTGGGATCCAGGAATTCCTTAACTCACAGCTCACTCCATTGTTGTTCTTTACCCAAATTCACGGTTCCACTATACGCAACTGTGTGGTATGTCAGGGATTTAGGATTCATCAACAGACCCAAGAAAATCCATGCTCAGGGGTCTGAAACTTTCCCTTCACAGTTCCCTCCTCTCTGGTTCTCTGCCCTGCAAATTCCAGCCACAGCAGCTCCTTGAACTCTTACCTTTGTCTTCTCAACTTGGCAAGACCACTGTGCTTTGCCTGAGACCCTCCACTGCACTAGGGTCTAACATGTCCCTCCAGGAAGAAATTAGGGGCCCTCGCACGGCTCACCATCTCTCAGGCATCAGACCATCAGACTCTGCACTGTCTCTGTCCAGGGTCTCATCTATTTTGCCTAGTTTTCTAGCTTCGTACAGCAGCGGTTACAAGATTAACCCTGGGCAAGATCCCCAGTTATTCCATCAGACCAGAATTAAGAATCTTGTTTGGGTTTAAGTAGCTTGATGAAGATGGATTGAAATACATCAAAAAAAAATTTTTTTTTAAGATTGTATTTATTATTTTCAGAGAGAGGGGAAGGGAGAGAGGCAGAGAGGGAGAGAGACATCAATGTATGGTTGCCTTTCACCTGCCTCCAGCCAAGGATCTGGCTGGAGACCTGGCTTGCAACCTGGTTATGTGCCCTGACTGGGAATCGAACCAGCGACCTTTGGGTTCGCAGGTTGGCACCTATCCATTGTGCCACCAGCCAGGGCCTTGAAATACATTTTTATAGTTAGTGTTTATTTGCCAATAGGCGTCGCATAAAGGGGGCTTCCAAATATGTTGGATGCATTCCCGTTAAGTTATACCAGCTTCCGGAGTTCTAGGAAGATGGTCCTGGGCTCATCTCACTATTTCTGTCTGCTTCAGACCTGGCACCTTACGGAGAGTTTTGGTTTCTTCCCTGGGATGTGGTACCTGGAGACCACGTTGTGACTAAGAGGGGTGGTCACTGCTCTAGGGGTGATCTTGTTTCTAGGCCTTTTCAGTGGGTCAAGCTAGCAAATAAGGTTTTGGTCTTGTTTGTTTGTTTGTTTTTGTTTTTCTTTTTCCATATGAGGAAATTCATTATGAGTCATACTCAAACTTCCAAATCAAATTCACTACTAGGGAGTTTTTACTTAGTCCCTTTCATATGACCCATGTCTACCCTTTCCCCCAGACTAATAATTGCAGTTCTCAGTGATGCCAGTGGAAGCACTCAACTTATCATCCAGTGTACACACAAGTCTTAGATAATCACATTAACACTAAACCAACATTATGATTTCTGCAGAATGTTTACATTTATTTTACAGGCATGTTTATCCATAGAGTACAGGCCATGAGAGATATAGTCAAATAATTCTGTTTTGAATTCTCTTGAAATAATTCTCTGTTTGGTTATTTAAGACAGATAAATTCACTTCTTTCACATTGTATTCACTCTTCAGAGACAGCTATTTTCCAAATTTGATTTTGCTTTGTCATTATGTAAAATACCTTCCTGGTTCTGGAGTCTATGAAGCAAAGTATATTTAGAGAGATGTAGTTCCACCCCCTGCCTCCCTCATCTCATCACAGCCCTTATAGGAATCTGTAACCTTTTGTTTGTGTTTTTTGGTTCACCTTACTTCATTAGTAAGAATATACACATAAGGCCCTGGCTGGTGGCACAGTGGATTGGCATCTGCCTGTGGTTTGATTCCCAGCCAGGGCACATAACCAGGTTGCAAGCCAGGTCTCCAGCTAGGTCCGTAGATGGAGGCAGGTGAAAGGCAACCACACATTGATGTCTCTCTCCCTCTCTGCCTCTCTCCCCTCCCCTCTCTCTAAAAATAATAAAGTCTTTTAAAAAAGAATATACATATATAGATGTATATACATAACCTATATCCTCACCCCCATTTTATTAAACTACACAAGCTTCTTTCCATTTCCCTTAATTAACTTGCTTGAGTCCAGAATATATTCTGCGCATCATTCTGTCACTGTTTATAAACACATTCCTTGCTACAGCTGGGTGGGTAAACCAAAGCCTATTCAACTAGTACTCCGTTGATGCACAGTTTCCTGCACCTCCTTTTTGCCCAGAAAGCAATCTTATATTCTCCTTTAAATTGTATCGAAACTTTAGCTCTGTAGACAACAGGAATCTCCAAAGACTATAGTTTGGAGGTAATAGATGGAGGGAAACAGACCCTGTTTAAGTCATACTTCAATGTCACACGTGGCATTGATTCTCTGCGATGTTGAAAGCACTGCGCTAAGTGTCCTGGGAGAACCAAGATGAAGAGGGCCATCCTGCTCCAAAGGGCCCCTATGGATCAGAAAAACAACAGGCAATTCACTGTGTAACAACAGGCAGAATATGATGAATGTTACAAGAGAATTATAGATGAAAAGATGAAGGAAAAATAGGTGATGACTTATAACTAGGAAGAATCAGATACGAGTTCATGATGGAAGAAGACAGGATCCTGTGGAAAATGGCAAAAATTTCGACCAACATTCATGGAGGAGGAAGGACGCAAGGGCAGGTATGCTGAAGGTAAGCTCCGTGGGCAAGGGGGACGCTCAGGGTGCTCAAAGGGGAATGTTGGGAGGTGATAGGTAGCTAGCGTAACAGTTAAGGCTTGGAAGTCAGATGCCAAGTCCAAGTTCTGGATAACCAGTTATACTTGACCTTCAGTGCGTTCACTCGACTTGTACCTAGGCTCATACTGGACCAGGTATTGTGAGTTGACTTTGTCTGGCTGAGCCATGAAATAGAATTCTGCAGTGCCTGACGTTGTGGATGACCTCCTTCTTAAAACTTCACCTTGAACTTCCCAGGCAATCTCCCCTTTCCCTGAGACAAACTTCCTAACCTCCTCCCCACCCTCCGGCTGCCTTTCTCTTAAGGATGCAAGGAGAACCTGGCCTTTGTTCTTCGAACAGAGCCAACTTCCCCAGGTGTCTGCCTCCTGGGCTTGAGGGTGTGTTGGCATCTACAACAACCACCTCTGTTGCATTTGTCTCTTCCCCCAGACACCCCGAAAGAATTTTCCTGAGCTTGGGGTGCTGCGGGTTTCCACCTGCCGTGTCTCAGCCACCCTATAGCTCCGTCAGTCAGAGAATTTTCCCCAACTATTTTCTTCCTCCAGCACACCTTACTCTTCGCCACCCTATCAAATTTCTTTAGACACTGTGATGTTAAATTACCCTTCATCTCTCCCCAAATAGCAATAATGACAGCTTGACAGTTGACATTTTAACATGTGTTCAACAAATAATGTATCGATCCCCTGTTTCATGCCAGGCAATGTTCTAGGTACTGAGAAGAAAGGTGTGAACGAGACACTGGATGAGGCTGTACATTCTATACATGCCAGGCTTTCTGCTAAGTGTCTTATGTCCATCAGATGGAAGAGTCCTTGTAAGAAGCCTCGGAGATGAACTTTGTGTTAAGTCTGTTATGTAGGTGAACTAAATGAGTGCTGATTAGATTCACAAGCTTGATACCTGAGTTGGTACCCAGCTCCTCCTCTCAGTAGTTGTCTAACATGAGGCAAGTTTCTTATAACTTCTCTCTGCCTTGCTTTTTCTATCTGGGAAATGGGGATGAGGGTAACTATCTCATTGTGTTTTGCAAGAAAGAAATAAGCTCTTACCTGGAAAGAAAGTAGAACAGTGCCTGGGACATTATGAATAATTCATAAATACTTTATCAATTATTATTCTATATTTTCAGTTTTATATAATGTAGCATTCATTTGTTTAAGTGTTGGTCTCACTGGATCGTGAGATTCCAAAGATCCAGTTTGGGGGCTTTTTTTTTTTTTCATCTTAAAATCCTCATGTGTAAAATGGGTTAATCATATTTTGAAGCTGAATTGCAGGATTAGACAGAATGTTTTATGTTTGTATAAAGTACGTAAAATATAAAGCACAGTCTCTATAGTAGGTGTTGAGTGAATTTATATGTTATTAGTACTGTCATTATTAGTACTATTTGCTAATGATTAGCACAATCCTAGCAACGGGGTGAATGTTCCAAAGCATTTTGTGACTCAAATGGGAAAAAAATGGGGCAGAGCAGATTGGGAAGCACCTCCCACCCCCCCAACCCCCCAGCCCTTGGGCCCTGACAGGAGCACCCCCACCCCCCCCCCCCCCACCCCGCATCCCCCCGAGTCCCCTCCCCACACTGCACCCCTGCCCCCTACGCTGCATCCTGAGTGGCAACTCATCACTCGCTTTGGTTAACAGTGAGTGGGGAGGGCTCACCCCTGCTAACTACTTAAAAACTAATATTGAGTTTGCAAAAACTGCTTTTTAATGACCTTTAACGGCCCTCCAGAAAACCTCATTAGCAGATTGCTTGGGGCAGTGCAGAGGAAGGTCTGCCTGCGTGGCCTGAGCTCCCATCTGTCTCTGATGAAAGGCCGAGCATGTGCTGTGTTCAGGCTCCACACAGGCCCCCCATCAGGTGTCTGAGTGTCATCTCTACCTGAACCCCTACCTCCCACCGGCCCATCTTGTGTGGGGACTCCGGACCCCCGGGAAGAGTCCTGCAGTCAGTCACCTGCCCGATGACCCACTGGACCCCCGTCCCTCCTGCACAGATCCCACTGGTCCCAAGAGCTAGGTGTCAGCCCTCTGCACAGACACCCTACCGCCTCTGCCACCAACTCTGGACTCTTCACCAGGGCCACTTCCACGCCGCCTGCACTGCTCCCCTCACTCTTCACACTGAGTCGCCGTCCACATCAAGTGGCTCAGGATGTTCTGTCCCAGACCAAAGGTTTGTGCCCGACTTTCCTGGCTTCTAAGCTTTTGTACATGCTGTGTCCATCACCCAGATGGTCCCTGCTCACTCCACAGTTGTCCCTGTGGCGTGTGGGGGGACAGAACATGGGATGTGGACTCTACAGATAGGGCCCTTCTCCGATCTTTCCCCTAAAAGGATTCTTTGGCTGAATGCAAATCCATCACTCCAGGGCCCACCTGTTCTTCCTTGTCATGCAAAGTGTTTCAACAGTGTTTGAAAACCTTGGTACTATGGACATTCAGGGCCAGATGATTCTTCATTGTTGGGGAGGGATGGGGCTGCTCTGCATGTTGCGGAACGCTTAGGGGCATCTGAGCTTCTGCCAGGAATGCCAGGATATGTCCCCTTTGTCCCCATCATGACAATCAAAACATACACGGAGACAATTTCAAATGTTCCCTGGGGAGAAAAATTGCCCACAGTTAAGTGGCTAAGAAGCACTACATTCCATGGACCATAAGAATCTTGGGGACATTCTCCCTCAAATACTGTCATTTTGCTCTTCACATGTCTGCCGCCCCTTTTAATAAAAACAGGAATGGCTAATGCTCATGAAGCATCGACTACATGCCTAGAATGGTCTCTAAGAGATTTAATTATGGATCTGAGCAGGTGATTCAGTTGTTTGGAGCACTGTCCTGTGCACCAAAAGGTTGCAGGTTCGATCCCCGGTCACGGCAAGCTCCTAGGGTGTGGGTTTGGTCCCTGGTTGCCCGGTTGTGCTGCGTACAGGAGGCAGCTGATTGATCTTTCTCTCTCACATCAATGTTTCTCTCTCTCTTTCTCTCAAATCAATAAAATATCCTCTAATGAGGATTTTTAAAAAGAGAGAGATTTAATTATATTAACTAATTTATCATTATCTACCTCATAAAGTAAGTATTCTCCCTGTTCCCATTTTACAGATGAAGAAAATGAGACACGGGTTAAATAACATGCCCCAAGTCAACAGATGGTATGTCTCCAGATTACATCGTCCGAGGCCAAAATGCCTCTTAGAATAAGCAGGTGCTTTGAAATGAAAATGATTTAAGTTTACATTCCAGCTGTGGCACCTATGAGCTGTGGGCAGAGTGGATCCTGATTTCCTTGCTCAGCAAAACAGAGATAACAATGCCTTTGTCGTGGGACTGGTTCAAGTTCAAACTCACATATAAAGAACATAGAATAGGGTCGGGCCCATAGAAGGTAACAAATGAAGAGGCCTGATGGTAGAGGTGACAGAAATAAAAAGAAGAGTTAAAAAAGAAGGCAGAGAGAAACTATAAAATCCAAAAAAAAAAAAAGGTCAGTGACTTTGTTCTTTTGCATCTTCTCAGAATCCAGGCAGGGCCCCGAGTTCGGTAAATGCCATGTCTAGGACCCTCTGGTGCTTCACAGAACTCACAGGCAAATGACAGCTCCCAGGCCAACCCTGCCCCTCCGTCTGTCTTTGTTAATATGGTTTTATTGGACACTGCCACGCCCACTCATTCTTTGCCTATGGCCACTTCCATGCTCCAATGGCAGATGAAGTAGCCGCCATGAGGACTGCTGACTCACAGGGAATGAAGACAGTCCCTATCTGGCCGTTCAGTTTGTGGATCTCTGACCTATGCTCAGAACCGGAAGACACTGGCCCTGAAGATCTCCAACATCCTTTCCTGGCTCAGATACATCCTGTGACGTTCTGAAGTCCTGGATCTCCCCTCCCTCTTCCACGTTATGTGACGTAACTGGTTTATTCCATCCAGCTCAGGTTTCGCCCACAGTTCCCATGCCGCCCTCACACCCTCAGATCGCAGCACAGGGCTGTTCACGTTCCCTGTCCCTGGGCCATCAACCAGCAGGTATTCCACGATTGCTTCCAGCATGTGCTTCTGCAAACCAGCTCCTAGTTCTTGTTGGACGTTGTTGCCAGCGCTGCCCTCTGAAGCTTTCTGGAAGCCCACCTGCTGGTCTCCAGGCCCCACAAAGACACCAGCTTCACATTCAAAGAGAATAAAGGCAAAGACCGGGACAGGCCTAGCGCTGCTCCCAACCCTTTCCATCTTGATTTCTCCTCCATCTCCCCTCATGGCTCCAGACCTGTTTAGTCTCCTGCTGGCATGGCCGTGCCACTCACCAGCTGCCACAATTCCTCTCTCTCCTAATTGGTTATGGTAGGACAAAGTTTTCTCTTAATTCAGAAATTGGGGTGGGGGAGGGCGCATAAAACAAACATAAAGGTGTGGCAAGAAAGAAGTTCTGAGTCAATTTTCCTTCCTAGAGATGAATGCTTAATTTGGAAGTTAGCTTCCGAGTCAGAAGTTCCATTATTGCCCAGGACGAAGTCATGTCAGCAACTAAGGTGTTTGACAGATCCAGTCTGGGCCACTTACAGTTCAGCACTGTCACTTTAACACTTAAAGGACAGCTGCATCATACTGAGGCACCTTTCTCCGTCAGAGAAGGAAACCCTGCCCAGAGCTACCCTGGATTAGGTTCAGGTGCTCCTGACATCTGAGCAAGATGGGAGTGAGCCCCTGTCATCTTCAGTCTTGTGGCGAGGAGTGGTCTCCTTCGGAAGGAAAAAGAGGGAGAGGAATGGCTCTGGAGCAGGAACAAGCTGTGTTTACTGTGCTGGCTGATTGCTAGTTAAAAATATATAATAAGCCCTGGCTGGTGGCACAGTAGATAAGCTGCCAGCCTGAGAACCCAAAGGTCACTGGTTCGATTCCCAATCAGGGCATGTAACCAGGTTGCAAGCCAGGTCTCCAGCCAGGTCCGTAACTGGAGGCAGGTGAGAGGCAACCATACATTGGTGTTTACCTCCCTCTCTGCCTCTCTCCCTTCCTTTCTTTCTTTCTGGAAATAATAAGTAAAAAAATAAAAATATGCAATAAGACATCCTATTTCTATCTACAACAATGTGTATTATTGCTTACAAATATCAGCCACCCAGAGGGCCTGTGCTGGGAGCCTGTTTTCATTTTCACTCTCAGAAAGATACGTACCTATTTCTTTTTTTCTAAATTGCTTTTTATCCTCCTTCAAAAGGCCTGAAATTTCTAACAGATTCTTCTGGTCACTTTCCCAGAGCATTCAACTTAAGTATGTTTAAAATAGTTAGACACAAGCGAAGAGAGTCTGCAATTGAACAACTATGAAAAAGTTAACGACAGACTCATACAAAGCAAGTACAAGTTGTGAAAATGGAAAATAAAATAATAAAATAAATAAATAAAACATCAGTGAATAGGTTACATGATAAACCTATGGTTGAATTTCAGTTCCACCACCCATTGGCCAACCTTGGTTAGACAAGCTATTTTATTTCTCCTAGTCTTATTTTTCACATTTATAAAGTGAGCTATTAATAGTTATCGCATAAGGCTTTTGTGGCATTTAAATGAATACTATACATAAAGCCCGACATATGGTTGATCTCAACCTTGTTCCTTTTCCTCATTCCTGCCTCGGTGTTTACCTTGTACAATAGTTGTTTATGTACTTGACTTTTCTAATGCTAGACTGTAAGTCCTTCACAGGTAAGACCTAACGCAAGCTGGCATGTGGAAGTTTCTGGATAAATAAAATTTTATATAATACACACCATATAAAATGTACACAAGGTAAGAAAAGTAAAAATGTATTTGAAAATGAACAAAAAGAGGAAATGAAGGGCCAGTATCTTAACACAAGAAAAAATCTGAAAAATGGCCCCAGATATGGAATGATGGTTTCTGGCAACCCAGCCACACTTACTAAGGTAGCTCAGAAGTCAACATTTTCTGCTAAAAGCCAGGCAACAAATATTTGAGGCTCTGCCAATCCTCCGGTCCCTATCGCAACTGCTCAACTCTGCCACTGTGGTGGGAAAGCAGCCACAGGCAATATGTAAATGAATGAGCAAGGCTGTGCTCATGTAAGATAATACTTATTAAAATAAGTAGCAGGGTTAGGTCCACAAGCCATAGTTTGCCAGTCTGTGAGGTAGTACATGGCTTTTTTCCTTTGCCTTTTTTGCCATTAGTTTCTGCCTCTTTTCTAGTCCTTACCACACCATTTGGACATTGTCAGCATGTATACCTGGGTCCACAACTAGACTACGAATTTTTCCAGGTGAAGAGCCTTGAGTGATTCACCTCTGCAGCCCCCACAGTAGCTGGCCATGGCCTGGCCTAGGATAGGAGCCCTTTAAGTACATGACTGGTGGGTCTAATCCCCCTCTATGTGATTCCGTGCAAGTCTTAGGGACTCATCTGACTAACAAAATGTGTCAGGAATGACATGGGAGACTTCTGAAGCTGTGACATGTCTATGGAAGTTTCTGCTGGGTTTCTTGGAACACAGTCTGCAAGCCCTGAGCAGATCTGTACGCAGCAGTCAGGCTGCTCTTCAAGAACATCTGAAGAGACAGGCAGGCACTGAGACCACCTGGCCAACGGTGGCCTTCCCACCAGCCCCGTCAAGGCCACAAGCCACCGTGGACCCTGCAGCCCAGCCCAGTCACCAGCTGAGGACCATGAGTGACTCTCTGCCATTGAGGTCCTGATCAACGGAGTCATGAAATACCAGAGAAGGGTGGCTGTTTTCCGCTAGGCCAGGATGCAAGCTGCTACAGCACCCTCCTACATCATGGCACCCTCCACCGGGTTTCTTCAGCATGCTCCTTCCCTCAAGCCCGCCCACCCTTCCTTTCAAATCCTGAAAGTCAAGTACACCTTGCGCCCAGGGGCTGCCATGGCTTTTTTCTAGCTATCAGCTTGCCATAGATATGCAAAGCATCTTAAAAGCTGTTTTACTTCCTTCCCTCACCCCTCAGACCATGGGGAAGATCTGTATCCCCATTCAAGAGGCCTCTCCTAGCTCCCATTCACCTTGAAAATTCTACTTCCAGTCACTAGACCAAGGGCTGGTTTCCCCCTTCCCCACCCTGCAAAGAAAGGCCCAGTAGTGGCCAACACTTCCTTCTCTGCATTCCAATAGTTATTTCCCGTGCCACCCTTGGAAAGTTCCTCCATCACTTAGTCCCTAAAACTGTTTGCATCTTACCAGGGTTCGTACTTTTTTACATTCTTGCGTTTGTGGGAGATGGAGCTGCATGACCTCCGAGTTCTCTTCCAGCCTTCCAATTCCAAGGTTACATCTAGGATACCTGCGCACGGACTCCAGTCAGGTCAAAACAACTTCCCTTTAGAGACCTACCAGGGTCAGGGCCTGGTGCAAACCCTGGTGGGATGGGGGGGGGGGGGGGGCACAGCAGGAAGACAGCAAGTTTGTGGGTCTCCTGCAATCTCTGCATCCTGCACCAAGGCGCACTTGGGCTCCAGAGAACAGCCACCACCTTGCTGTTCGGCCTCTTTATGGGGTGAACTTGAAAATGGCCTGGCAGAGGGAAAATAAACGTTTCAGACCCAGATACCAAGTGGACTGAGCTGAGGTGCCAGATATTTAGGGGAAACTTGGGATGAGCACTTGCCCAGCACCTGGATACCTTAGAAAGCAGGTGTCAGGCTGAGCCCCTCCCGTGAAGGGGCGGGGCTTGGAGCAGCTCACTGGTTGCCAGGCAACTGGAAAAGATCTGGAAGGGTCATTCAGCCCTTGTTGTCCACACAGGAACCCTTGCCCCCTTGCCCCTTCCTGTCCACCAAACCACGCACCTCCTGTGTTACCCCACTAGCCAAACCCCGAACCCCTCCTCTGCCTTTTTCCCCCACCGCACCCTTGAGCAGTCCTTCATGAATCCACAGCAGATGTTTCTTGGTCCTTTCATTTGCCTTTTTCAGAGGAATTGTAATTGGCTGCATCTGAATTAGGATCTCCCTCGGGGAACTCCGGCTTCCTTCCACGCCCAGAGATGGGCAGGCTCCCTCTTAGTGCAGCAGGCTGATTACATTTCTTAATTCCCCAAAATTTGCTAATAGCCTTGTAGTGAGGAGTTCTGTGTGTCTCTCTCTCCTTGTGCTAAATCCAAATGCCAGTCACTGGGAAGACACGGTTTCCCTAACTCAGGATCTCCCTCCAGGGTGGGCCAGCCGGCCTTGCAGGGGACAGGGCCTCTGCTGCATGAACAGCCTCGCCGGAAGGTGTCCCCTGTGCCCCATGCTGGCAATGGCCCTGCTGGGTGGGATCTAATCTGGAGTGACCAGAAGAAGCCGAGCACAGGTTTACTGGTAGCTTCTCATTCGCTCACAGTCGCTTCTAAGAATTTTTATCAGGCTCTTACCGTGTGCAGGGGAGATAGAGTGATAACCGTGGTTCTTCGTTTCCTGGAAATTATTATCTCATGGGAGAGACCAGTCAGTGGAAAGACAAATACCCTATGATGCTGTACAAGGTGCTGTGAGCAAAGCAGGGCACCTACCTAGGTGGGCACTTAGCCAGTCCTTGGGGATGAGAGAAGGACAAGGATTCCTGGGGAAACAACATTAAATTGAGACTTGGAAGGTCAGTGGGAGTTTCAGGCCAGGGAGACGGGATGGGATGGGAGGCCGGGTAGAAGAGAAGAGAGTAGTCTAGGCCAAATGAGGACCCTGAGGGCAGAAGACAGTGTGGTTGTCCTGGGACCTGCAGCGGTTCATGCTGCAGTGCAATGGGATGGGCAAGGGACTGGGGAGGGGACAGGCTAGGAAGTGTTCCGAGTTAAAGGCGGCATGGACAGCAGAACCGGTGAACTGTGTCAGGTCACTCCCTCTGCCTCCGGTGGAAGGGGACTTCTCCCTGTATACACTTACAGTGGGGTGTCAGGACCTGGCCCACCGTGCTCCCCGGAACTGGGCCAGCCCCCAGCTACACACACTCTCGTTGAGGCTCATCCTGGTAGCAGGTGCCGTCAAAACCAAAAAACACACACAAACTCTGCTCACTGGAGCCGGCAAACCTCAGACAAAGAATGCAGCCTTGGAAAGACACAATAGGTCCAGCAGACAAGCAGGTGGAAAATGCAGCCTCGGTGAAGAGGAGCAGGTGTTCTGGGCTGGGAAGAAGGGGATGGGGTGACAGGACAAAGCAGCTGTCCCCATCTGTGGTCAGGAATGCCCTCACCATACCCATGCACAGCCCACGGCCCATGGGGCCTCAATGATGAATACCTTTCACAGATAGATGGGTCACCTTTTTATTTTTTAATAAAATAAAAGCTTTCGAGTTTGGGCGGGAGGGCAGAAGAATGGGGGAACAGGGTAGGCGTATCTGTTATTTTTGGTCCAGATTCTGGGCAAAGCAGAAGCTGAGGGCTCTCTAGGAAGGTCCAAGGCCAGAAGAAACAGGAATGTGTGAGGGTCAGACCTTAGAACCAGCCGGCTACTGGGGACCAGGATAGGAAAATCAGATTCCGAGTAGTACCAGAGCAGAAGTTGGCCAAAGGACACAATCACAAGACTCAATAAAAGATTGGATCAAATTATCAGCTACAGAACATCACCAGTTATCAATCGATTAGTAACCTGGTTATCAATGCTACCTGATAACACTGTCATTGTTACACTCGACAACAATGATAACTGCTATTACCACTTGAGAAATGATCGCTGACCACCATTGATAATAACAATATGCATGTTTAAGGCACTTACAATGGGTAAGACACAACATTTTATGAAGATAGATAGGCAGATATGTACGTATCTATAGTCACACAGCTCAGTGAGGAGGTAGAGGGTTACCAGGAGGGTTTCCTTGTTCCCACTGATAAGGAGATAAAACCTAAGGCTTTCAAACCCACCATTGGGCACAGTACTTCTAAAATTAATAGAAAAGATGTAGGCAGAGCAGGAAAGAGACAGTGGGCACTGTTATCAGATGAAAAGCAGCTTGCCAGCGGCAAACTGGAATCTTCTCAGTAGCCTGGGTAAAGACCATTGGCCTAATACCGCATTGACCCTGACAAGACGAAGTGTCTCCACGGAACCCAGTGCAGGTGGTCCCCAAGTCCGCCCCTAGCCAGCAACAGAGACAGACACAAAACCCTGAGGTGCAAAAGGAGGCTGGAAACATGATCGCTGCCAGGGAAGAATGACAGTCCCGTCCTGGGAGTGTGGCAGGACCTACGCGCCATCCCCTACTGGCTGGGAGACCAGAGCTCCCGAAGGCCAAGGCCGCAGTGATAGCTGAGCTGCTCTGGAAACCCTGTTAGGCAGAATGATTACAACAGGTCCCTGAAAAGCAGGCGAAAGAAGAGAATCCATTAAAACTGAAACAGAGGGGAGCAAAAAAGGGATGGATGTAATACAACAACAATAAAATTTAAAAAAAAAAACTGAAACACCGGCACTTAAAGACTTTGTTTTAACCTAACACCTAATTAACGCACATGAGTTTGCCTTTTGCCATAGGGCCCTGCATCCCTCTTTCGCAGTGGGCCTGCAAATTGGATATCCTGATCTTCTTGTAAAAACCCCTTTCACATTTCAATGTCTCTTTAAACGGGAATGAGAATCCAGCGGTGCCGCGAAGGATGGGAGTGAGGAACCCTCCTCCCGCTACTGTTTCTCCCGCTTCCTGTTCCCGTGTGTACACCTGACTAAACAGCATTTTGAAGGGAGTTGGTTTGGCAAGTCTTCCTGAGTAACTGAACTTAGCTTTTATGAAAACGCTGCTCTATTTCATTTCCCACGCACGTTTTATCACTTAAATAATTCCTAATTAGGTGACAGTGGCAAGAGTAGCAGGAGGTCAAAAGAAACTTTGTCAACCCAGAATCCGCTATGAACTCAAAGCAAATGGCAAAGTGGCATCACCCATATCCTAAAGGGAACTGAGACCACTGGGGACCTCACACCCCCGTGGGGTGACAAGGGGAGGCTGAACCCCCAAACCCGTATTCTATATAAGCAGATGATTGGGGGAAGAGGAGGAGTTGCAAGATGCCAGCACGGTCGTGGTGGGTGTGAGTATGGTTTTCTCACTCCTCCCTCCAAGACATGAGGGGGCCTTTGAAGGGGTGCTAAGTGACCACACGTGCAACTCACTCTTGAGCTGGCCTGCAGCTGCTCCAAGACCTGCTTTTCACGTCTTTCACAGTGGCCCCTGTGCCCTGGCCTCTCGCTTTCTACCTGAATAAAACCGGCTTCATTCTCCCTCTGATGCATCCTTGAAATGTTTCGTGGGTGAGTCAAGGACTGGAGGTCGGTGGACACGGGGAGGGTCCAGGACCGAGCTGGGGCAGGGCCAGCCCTGGGGCAGAAGCGATCAGGTAGCAGGAGGAAGAGGAACAGAACAGGATAGGAAGGGCCGGGTGGAAGGGAAAGGAATGAAATGGATGGAGCGGATGGCATGACTGGGGGGAGGTGAAAGGCTCTGGAAAGGAATGAAGTAGAAACAGCTATGATGTGCTACAATGAGATGGTAGAATGATAAAGCGGAAAAGGCACTACCATGCAGAAAACAAAGTAAGGACTCAGTCTTCGCTGTTCTTATGGTTGTGTAAGGTGAAGAGCGAGGAGGCTATCAACAAGGGACCAAAGAAGACCAGACACAGGTACCGTGACTTTACTTCAGTGGGGACAGTGTTGCTGGGACAGCAGCTCCTGGAGGCCCGTATGCCCCTGGGAACATACTAGAGCCTTCAAGGTTCTGGAAGCTTCTGATAAAGAATCACTGTGCATGGAGCACAGCTGACTGGGGGACATGCACGCTGTCTTCCCCTGCCTAAATTCAGGGCATGCTCCATCCTGCCATTTGCAGGCTCCTGAAAAGCCCAACTTCAAACCCATCCCAATATTTACGCCGGCAGGCTGTGATTCAGCCTTGGAGAAGACTACTTAGTGACTTTCTCCTGCACCCACCCCCTCAGGCCCCCTGCCCCCTGCTATGCCTCTGAAAGAATCTAACATGATAAACAAGGATCTAATTAGCAACTTGAATTCAGATTTAAGATATTGGGTGAAGATTTGGTCACAGATACTGCTTTAACCTCTGAGGGTTACCCTTCAGTTACTTTCCCCAGCCTTTGAAATGACCTCCTTTGAACAGCCAGCCCACCCTAAGGGCCTCCTGAGGAGCGATTAGCCCTCAGGATTAGCCCACCCTAAGGGCCTCCTGAGGAGCGATTAGCCCTCAGGATTAGCCCACACTGGGCTAAAAACAAAAACGAAGACAAAAACAAACGCTCCGTCTTCTTTTAAAATTCCTCCCCATTCTGTTTATATCTCAGAGGAAGCTACCCGTTTCTCTCAGCTCGGGTGACAAGGGAATATAGGATCTTGAAATGCCGGCTTCCGTGGAACTCTGGTTTGCTCGCCAACCCAAAGAAGCAATTCAGCTTTGGTGGTGGAGGCCCCTGTGTGGCCCCTGGGGCTCGTGTTCCTTCTCTCCCTCCATCCCCACTGCCCCGGGCTGCGGGGTGCACATCGCCTCTCGTCTGGACCACAGTCCGTCTCCCCTCCACCCGCAACCCGTCCCCTCCACAGTCTGTCCTCAGTCCTATCACAGCTTTCTCGTTACAGCCAGATTCATGGTCCTGGGTGCAGCTCTGATCGCCCCACCGTGTCCAGCAAAAACCTTTAGGGGCCCCCAGCTGCCCAATGGCCAACGCCCGGAGTCTTTCCGCTGGGATTCTGGGGCCTCTCCCTGCTGCGGGGCCAAAGCACCCCCGCCCCCCGCAGCGTTACCCTCCCACGCCTGCACCCTACAGCGCCTCCCCTAAACGAGGTTCTGAAATCAAGTGAAGGCATTGCGACCAGCCTTTTTAATGAGGTTTCTAGCAAAAGAGCCCCCCCTCCCATAGCTTTTATTATGCAGCAGGCTCCATTCTAAAAACTGTATCTAGGCTCACAGATTTCCCACACTGACCCTCTGATGTAGGCAGGGTTTCCCTCCCTGTTTCACAGAGGACACCGGGGCCCATGAAAGGGACACAAGTTGTCCCAGGTGGTCAAGCCGGGCTTGACCCCAGGCAACCCGGTGTCAGAGGCCATGTTCCTAACCACTCGGCTATACTGTTCCCATATGCTGTGGAACTGTGTGGAACAGAATAGCAAATCCAGGGTGTGCTGTGTACGCAGGGTGTTTCATGAAAGTCTTGCAGATAACATGAATGTACACATGCCAAAGTAACAGGCAGTGTGTTGTTCTACTGAGTGTACAATGTACTTAATATGGCTTGTGGTCAAAATGCATGAAACCCATTGCCCTGACTAAACCCAAGGACATACTGCACCTGGGACTCTGATCCTAGAACTTGACCGTGTCTCTCCCATCCCACCTCTTCCGCACAAACGCTGTCTCCTTCACAAAGCCTTCTTGGTTCTTCCCTCCACTGTGCCTTCCACAATAAAACGTAAGCTTCTCCAGGATTTGGGCACCTTAATTTCCCTATCGGGGCTCACTTCTAGGCGGCTGTGACTCACTCCCCATGAGTTTGATGGTTTCCTGCTATTCAACTCCTTTCTGAGTTCAGGCCGGTGGTTCAGAAAGTGTGGTCCCCAGAACAGCAGCTTCAGGACCACCTGGGAGGTTGTTAATCATGCAAATCCCTCAGGCCCCACCCAGGACCTACTGAATCAGAAATTCTGAGGGTGAACAATAGCAATTTGTGCCATAATAACCCTTCCGGATGATTCCAACGTTCGCTCACGTTTGAGAGCCATCAGTTTAAAGGAAAGTCATTCTTATTTAATGTCCTTGAACCTGGCCTAGTTGACTGCAATGGTTATCGGTACAAGGTCATGGGATCAACCTCATGTACCCAGTTCACTCACTGATAGTTCCCTTCCACCTACTGAACCCCCTAAGCCTAGCTTTGTGCAGTTTATAGTCTGTGTAGTCCTAAGAGAAACTATGTAAGTCTCTGCATAAATCTGTCCCCTGTTCAAGGGTAATTCACAGCTCAGAGTGGCTCCTGAAATGACCTTGCTCATTGATGGAGCCAGTCTTGGGGCCAAGAGCTATATGCACCCAGAAGGGGGCAGTCAAAGCAAAACCAAGAACGGACAAAGTCAGTATTAGAGGCCACCAGAACAGTGTGTTAAGGCAAAAGCATTTTAGGAGGGAAGGTCAAGCCAAGTTGCAAATGATTGCAAAGGCAATGAAAGATTTAGAAAGGGAATACAATTTCACAGAAAAATCCAAGGTCACAGAAATAACAGACCAAGAATGCCTGAGAGCTAGCTCTTGGATTCAAAAGCATTTCCCCGGACATTTTGTATTTGAAGAAGCTCCAATTCGCATTCTAAGAAGTTAAGAAACAAGATCACACAGTGAGGCTGTGGCAGAGCTAGAATGCAATTCAAACTCTTGCTGCCATACCCGGTCTCAGGGAGGTGCCCAGACTTCTGAGCATACCCACTCCTGTTCCTCCTCCCCTGGTTCCTGCCACACTGGCCCCCAAATGCCATGCCATGCCCAGTTCCAGGGCTCTGCACCTCCTGTTCCTCCTTCTTTAGGTATTCTTCCCCTAGATGTCTCCACAGCTGTCTCTGCTCTTCCTTTGGGTCCCTTCCCTGACCACTCAGACTGCTCTCTGGCCTTAATAGTTTCCTTGGGGCTGCCAAAATCAATAACCACAGCTAGATGGCTTAAAAGAACAAAATGTATTCTCACTGTACCAGGGGATAGAGATCTGAAACCCAAGTGTCAGCAGCACCACATCTCCCTAAAGGCTGTGTGGCAGAAATCTGTTCCTTGCCTTTCTCCTCGTGTCTGGTGGTTACCAGCAAGCCTTGGCTTGTAGGAGCATCACCATAGTCTCTGCCTCCATCATCACATGGCATCATCCTCTCTCTGTCAGTGTCCACATTTCCCTCACAAGGACACCACTCACTGGATTAGGGCCCATTTTAACACAGTATGACCTCATCTTAACTTGATGACATCAGCAAAAATGATTTCCAAATAAGGTTACCGTCATAGATGCTAGTTAGAACTTCAACATGTCCATTTTTGTTTCTTTGGAGGGGGAAGCACAAATCAACCCAAACCAGTGCCAGACCAGTTCCACCACAGTACTTTTTAATCTTTTTTTAATAGTGCTTATCAGTTCATGAAGTTATCCTGTTTACTTAGGAGTGTATTTATGCATTGTTTACCCACTCATTCCCACCATCAACTAGAAAGTCAGCTCCTTTCAGCCTGGGCACCTCTGTCTCGTTCACAGCTGAATCTCTAGCACCTGGTCAGGGGCCTGGCACAAAGTAGTGTTTAGCTAATATTTGTTAGTGACTGAACTGCCTCTCCCCTCTGGGGTCTTCACATGGACCCAACTCGGCAACCACAGGATGAGTGTGTGAGCCACTGTGAGGGTCAATGAGAACCCGTGCTCTTTCTTCTGAAGTTACTGGCTGTTAGGATATGGTATGTTAGTACCATAGTGTTGCCAGATAAAATACCGAACACCCAATGTATTTTTTAGTATAATTATGCTCCAAATGTTGCATGGGACATAGCTCTACTGAGAAATCTATTAGTTGCTTATCTGAAATACAAGTCTACCTGGGCATTCTGCATTTTTATTGGATAAATCTGGGGACTTTCTGAGGTCAGCTTCAGCCTGCCAGCCGCCATGCCGCCTGCCCTGTGGAGAAAGGCTGCCTGAGGCTGAAGGTTTTCTAGAGGGAAGCAGAGCTGAGAGGTAAAGGCTGGTTCCTGGTGGCATTTTTAAGTGCCTGGATCCAGCCATGCCTAGATGGATTCCATCTCCACTGAATTAAGTCTTACCACTTGCCAATGAAGGATCTCTGGAGAACACAAGTGACCTGCCAACCGGTGCCCATCTGTATCTTCACAAACACTGCAAAGTCCACAGTCTCCTTGTCCATCTACGACTTTCCCTGGATCCCTACTTCACGCTGATGTTGGTCCTCTGTGTCCAAGCCAGACATCTCAGCCGTCACCCGTGGTCTGCACCATCGAGTCCCGCCAAGAGACAGAGCCAGCACTGACAAGGCAGAAACAAACCTCTCTCCTGCTGGTATTGATCATCAATCACAGCATAAATTCAATGTCATCTGATGCAAATCGCAAGTGATGAATAAAAGGAGGAAAAAAAGAAAAGTGAAGCAGGAGGCAGAAAACCCTCTCCTGTTGCAGCAGGAACTGCAACTGAGGGTCCAGAGCGACGGGCGCTGACGCTCAGCGGTGGTGGCCATGGTGCCTGAGCAGCAGAGCCCTGGCCTTTCCCGCCCTTCTCCAGCTTCACTGAGCAGTTGGGAGAAGACCCAGCAACCAAGTAAGTGCAACGGAGAAGGGCAAGGTCCCCTGAGGCAAGAGAGCCACCCAGATGGCCTCACCTGCTACTGATTTGTGCTGCATTCCCACTGCAAAATGTGTCCCTTCGGTTCTACATAACAAATCCCATCCTGTGGAAGTGACAGACAGCTGGGATGGCTACATTTAGTTCTGGCAGATCCTGATCTGATATAAATGGGCTCGTTCATCCCAAGCAGGAGACAGGAGCATGCCAGATACTAAGGTGCCAGTCCCTTTGCATCTGGGCAGGAGGGAAGAGAGAAAACTCATGGCTTAGCCAAGAGATCATTCACACGGCCACAGGCAGGGATGCTGACCTCCATCCAAATGAAACATTCAGCCTTCTGAGCCCGGCATTTGCCAGGCATGCACTTTGTAAATCAAGATGTCGCTTATTCATCCAGTGAGCATGAGGCCTGTCCTGAAAGCATGGAGCCTAGGTCACTATAATTAAAACAGTTTGTGTGGCTGATACTTTTAGGACAGAGCTTGTATTTATTAAGATCAAGCCCTATACAAACACTGTGCTAGGCCCCTGGGAAACAACATGAGCCAATCTAAGGGTGGTCCCTGCACCCTCGCTTCTCTAGTAAGATGGGCATTGACCGAGTAAATACTTAAGCAAATGAAGACTTTATTATGCCAAAGGCTACCAAAGAGAAACGTCATAAGAGAACAGGCTCCGTTCAATATTCAGCGAATATCTGTTGTGCCGCTGTATGTTCCAGACACTGTTGTGGGTTCTAAGCTGCAGTGGTTTGGACTCTTCCGTTAACTGAAATGGTTTAACCCCCAATGCAGAAGCTCATCGCATTGCCAGCCTGTGTAACGAATGTTCCTCCTCCCCGGTTGCCGGCTTCCTGGTTACCTCCATCCCATAATATACCCTGCCATGCCCATTAGCAGCCGCCCGCAGAAGCCCAGGTCTGCAATCAGTCACCCTGGGCTCTCGGGAAGGCAGGGCACAGGCAAATGAGAACCTGAATCAGAGTGGAGCAGGCTGTTATTTTGATTTTGGACTCCATCTGGGCGAGACTGCTAGAATTCAGGGAATTACAGGGTAGGATTAATGCAGTACCCAACTGGTTAGCATTTGGAGCTCTGCACTCGGCGGATGATTCATGAGGAGGGAAGTTGGGGACTTTAATCAGCACGGATTAGCTTTTTCATTTTTTAAAATATTCCTGGCTGCCCACGGCTTCTCTCCAAGTCTGATGGCCCCTGTGACAGTCGGACTTCAGACCCACCCAACCCCAGGCCGCTGAGCAAAGCCGGGCGGTTGTTTCCTGTTCCTCCTACAGAGTATTCCGCCTGCTTGCCCAGCCTCAAAGTTCCCACAAAGTTTGTAAACTTAGACAGCATCTAACAGTTGCTCTGGACCGCAGCGACTCAGGTGTTAGTCAAGTGTTTGGAATGAAAGTAAAGACAGTGCACCTCACATGAGTTTAAGCAGCAAAACAAAAAGGGGGCATTACCCAGAAGGATACTCCGGTGACTAACAGAGCCCAAGGGAGTAGCCACCCTGGGTCGCCCAAGGATCTACGGCCAGAAACTGGGGAGTCAATAGGCAGCAAGACTGCCACAGTCAATCTCCGTGTCCCCGAGTTCTCCCGCGCCTGCTGACCTCTGGGGCATCCTTTCCCTCCATGCACACGGGGAAACATGACTGCTCTACAATTCCTGCCTTTTCATGCCCTTGCTTTTGGCCACACCAGACACGAACAAGCTGTCACTTTCCTATGGAATTCAAAAACTCAGCCACTTACTCATTTAATGACACTTACGAAATACCTCCTTACTATGTGCCAGACTCTCTCTGTTCTCGCTGCTCTACCAATAGACTTATTCATTGAGTTGGACCCCTTGAAACCCCAAAGCATCATTTGTGAGGTTCCGATGAAAGGCATCCCCTCCCACACCTGTGTGCTGAATAACTTCAAAGATTAGAATAGCAAACCGAAAGTTTGTTTTTATTATTGATAAAAACGAGGCTGGATGATATGACTTCTCTGAAACTGAACCCTGGAATTGAACAGACTTACCCCCTCAGACACAAGCAAACCTTCCAGGATAGGCCAGGCGTCCTCTGAGGGGGTGAGATTCACCGCTGTGAGGAGCAGCTTAGAACTTATTTCCCTAAAGGGCTGCTCTCTCCCCAGGAGAAACCAGAAAGAGCCGAGATGACTATGATCTGTTTCTTCTTCTAAATTCATCAAAGAGATAAATCACTTTACCTCCTGTAGGGCCAAGAGCCGAAAGAATCTTAGAGAAGTCAGGAGGAGCAGAACAAACTTTCCGCATGGCAAGAAGCATTAAGAACAGGAAAAGCACTGGCCATCCCACAACAATTATATTTAATGTTATTATTAAATATATTAAATATTATTCTTTGTTCACCAGCCAGTGTCTACCAACTCCCTAATAGGAACTATGACGGAAGTATATTTTCTCTTTCTTCCATAGCCTCGTCTTTTTCATTGACAAAGTTTAACGTCATAATTTGTGACCCAGTATTTGGACTTTTGCAGCTGGAGCTCTGAAGCGGCTTGTAGAGCAGGACGTTGCTTTTCTGGGCTCTGGAACTGCCTGCAGAGCCAGCAGCCCCCCAACTCCCCCCACACAAACACTGACTGTACTGTGTGATGCACGGAACCCCTTGCACAGTTGGTAAATGACGCCCCCTGCACTATGACTGACTGATCAAAGACAGCCCTCTGTGGGGCAGGTCAGGGCTGAAGCTAAGACTCAATAACTGCTTGATCACATATTACCCATTGTTTCCCTCACAACCCCACTTGCTTGATCACTCAGCCAGCCAGCCATAGAAAGTCCAGTTGCCCTCACCAGTCAGAAAGCAAATGATGTGCATTTATGGTCTTTTTCCCCCTTAGCAACCCATGTCTTTGATCCTCAGCTCCTTGCAGCTTCTGCCTTTAGAAACCCTGCCCTATATAGCCCCTCCGTTTTTGAAAAATACTCTCAGTTCATACCAAGCACTCCATTTCCCAGCTTGTCTTTAAATGTTAGCCTCTAATTTTTTTTTTTTAAAGAAAGGTATCTCTGGACTTCTGTTTATAATCTCTGCCCAATTTTAGTTGGTTATGGTGTTTTAAAGTATATTTCTGTTACATGATTTATCAGCTTTAAATAATCTCTTTTGACTCTTGGTGACACAAGATTAGGAAGGCAGCATATAAAATATCACCTTCCATCATTTTTCTCTCTTGTTCCAACACTGTAAAGGCTCGTAAGGTTCTGTGCTGCAACCCCAATTCCCAGGTTTCTTTTAGTCTTAGTTCCATTGTTACTTAGGTTCCACAATCCCTGGCAAGCCTGTTTGGAGACTCTTCCTACCACCCTGAAGGTCACCCTCTAGTGACTTCTTGACCTCTTGAAGCAGGGCTCCTGGGAAACACATTCTGACTTAGCACATGCTCAAGAATATCAGTCTTCTGCCTCTACCCCTAAGTATTCAGCTGTGAAAAAAAATTACTTTATCACATATTTTTTCTTATGGATTTTGTAAGTATTGCCCCTTGGCATTCTTCCTTTGAGAATTGCCAGGGAGAAGACCAAGACCTTTCAAGTGACTTGATGTTTTTTCCTAGCTGCCTGAAGGATTGCTTTCTGACCTCTGAAGTCTGGTGGCCTAATTACTGTATGTCTCCGGGTTCATTGTTCTGGGCTCATGTCTCCAAGGTGGGCCTTTCCCTCTTAACCTGTGTGTATGTGTGTATTCATGTAATTTCTGGAAACTTTTTATGAATGATGTTTTGAGTATTTTTCTGTTCTTGTATTTTAAAAGACAATATTTCATCCCTTTGTTAAAAAATAAACTAAAAACACTAAAATATCCATTATGTGTGTGTTGCATGTTCTTTATCCATCTTCCATTGCTAACATTTTGGGCCTCACCCACTCGAATCCTCTGTACAGAGCCATTTTATTTCGCTCATTTTTCTCAATCTCTCTTCCACCATATCCCTTATTATGTTTCCGGCTATGTGTAGTTTGATTTATGGGCCTCTCGCAGTAGAAAGCCTTCATTTTTGTGATGGTTGATTTTTACCTTTCCGGAGTCTGGCTTGATCTTTAAATGTCCCCAACTCACACATAAGAAGGCACCAACAACCTCATTGCTGCCACTGTTTCTAAATGCTGATATAAGATACATCTAAACCTGTAGAGCATTTTGTTGTGTGGTTTTTTGTTTGTTTTTTTGAGAAGTATAGGGGCTAGCCACAGTGCTATGGAGGTATAGGATGTGAACACATCGTCTTTCTGTCTGGTTTCAGTTAGAAGATGTGACTATTTCTTTTTAAATTTTTGTAGGTGTGTATTTATAGAGAGAGGGGAAGGGAGGGATACACGTGCTTTATCTGTTTGAAGAATTTAGAAGAAACAGACCAGAGTCATCTCAGCTCTTTCTGGTTTCTCCTGGGGAGTGAGTGGCCCTTCGGGGAAATGAGTGTTAGGCGACCCTTCGCAGTAGTGAGTCGCATTTCCCGTCCCCCTTCCCCAGCAGGCTCCTGGCCTATCCTGGAAGGTTTGCTTGTATCTGAGAGGGTAGGTCTGTTCAATTCTAGGGTTCAGTGTGAGAGAATTCATATCATCCAACCTCATCTTTATCCATAATACAAGCAGCCTTCTGGTTTGCTATCGTTGTCTTTGAAGTTATCGGTGCCCAGGTGTGGGAGGGGACGTCATTACTGGGCCCACACGAGAAACACGAACAATGATGACTGGGGGTTTCAAGGGACCCAACTCATGAGTAAATATATTTATAGAGGTATATGCCCCGACTGGGAGTTGAACCGGCGACCATTCAGTTGGCAGGCCAGCACTCAATTCACAAGGGACCCAACTCATGAGTAAATATATTTATAGAGGTATATGCCCCGACTGGGATGTGAACCAGCGACCATTCAGTTGGCAGGCCAGCACTCAATTCACTGAGGCACACCAGCCAAGAGCTAGGGAATATTTTGTAAGTTTATTTGAGTCAAACCAATGACACATGCAAGATCAAAATGGCCAGAGAATAACACTTTTGCAGTTTTGTTTATGCATTTGAGATTAAGGCTGGACCTAAGGAAGAGCACTTGAATGTCAGAGAAAGCCAAGGCAGAGATCAGATTATTAAGAGTTAAACTCAAACTTTAGAAGGAGGGCCCTAAAAGAGAGGTTTCAAGTGTGTTAACCTAGATGCACAGAAACAATGGGCAGGGCTTGCTTAAAGCAAAGGTAAACCTTTTACTAAAGAAGTTACATGCCTGGGGCGTGACTACTCACTTTGACCTGCCCCATAGGAATTAGGATCAGATTACCCTGGGAGACTAGTTTCCGTAGAACCCCATTTTCATTCATATCACCACAAACTGTCTGGGAAGTGCTCAAGACTAACTTCATCAGGCCTGTATTCTTTTGCTTGTGAAAACCTCAGAATTCAAAGACTCTCTGGATCTTACTTACCATTTAGATTTTCACTCCCACATAGCCAAATATCTTCTTCAACCTAACCACTCACCTAGCTCATTTCATTCCTGGACAACTTTCTTCATGGCTCTCTGGAACTCATAGTTTATTATTATCAAAATCTTGTACAGGCTCACATCGCTGAATCATCCCTTGATCTTCCTCCTCTGAGTGAAGTCTGGCCCTACCTGAGGACCCCTCATCTCCTACAGAGCCTTTCAGAGCTGACTTGTCCCGCGGTCTTCTGCTCCTCGGACCTGGAAGGAGGGAAGATGCTGGCTCCTCTTATTCATCACTGTTTTATTCAGACAATTGTCACTCCTTTCTCCTGGAAAACCTTGCCTTTGAAGCTTATGTCATCAGCTTATGTCACTCCCTACCCTGCCTTCTTGCAGTGGTCCATGGAAGCCTGACTGAGATCCCTTATTCTTCAGCGATTGTAGGACCTGGATCATTACAACTCCCTCCAATGCTATTCTGATTTATTTCAATATCTTGAGCATTATTTCCATCACTTCTTTTCCACAATGTTTCCCTTGAATTTTCAACCAAACATGTATATATATATATATATATATATATATATATATATATATGTATGTATGTAAAAAAAATTAATGTTAAAGAAGCAATGAGAAGAGAATGCCACCACACTCCCTCCCCCACACACGTGAACCCTCCAGATTCACTTCCATATACAGTGTTCCCATCTGTTGCCAGAGGCAGACTACACTTGTTCCTGTTAAAAGGCTAAGCCTTTTCCTGTGCAGTGGATCCCATCCTGTCTCTCCTCTACGAGAATATTGCTCTCCCACTTGCCTCTCCTTTCTCCGACCTTACTAACATCTCTCTTCTAAATAATTACCAAAAGCACGTGAGCATGTTTATGCCACTTGTATCATTCAGAATACTCCAGAGGAACTGATGTACATCTCAAGGGATTATGAGGAATTGGCTCACGCAGCTAGAGACTGAGAAGTCCCACAATCTGCCATCTGCAAGCTGGAGACCCTATGGCAGGGAAGGCTAGTGGCATAGTTCTAACCCAGGTCCGAAGGCCTAAGGACCAGGAAAACTAAATGTGTGACTTTTAGTCCAAGTGTGATGATCTAAGAACTTGGATTGCTGTTGATGTAAGTCCCAGTCCTGGGACAGGAGAAGACCAATGTCTCAGCTCAAACAGTAAGGCTGAGAAAGCAAATTCTTCATCCTCACCTTTTTTATTTATTTGGGCCCTCAATAGGTTAGACGTTAGCCACCCACATTGTGGAGGGCAATCTGCTTTACTTAGTCGGTGAATTCACAGGCTAACCTAATCCAGAATTACACTCACAGATCTACCAAGAAATAAACTTTAACCAAATATTCAGCACCCTGTGATCATAAAATTAACCGTCACACTTCTCAACCCCACTTTTCTACTGCTGCTATGCCATCCCTCTGCTCCCCTTTATGGCAAAATTCATGTTGCACTTCCTCACCTACCATTTGTTCTTGACCTTATCCAAGGGGATTCGACCCCACCCTTCCATATCCCAACAAATGCCACTCCATCCTTCAGCTTACTCAGGCAAAACACCGCCTCCCCTGCAGACTTCCTGAGTTTATGATTTGTCTGCATGAATTTCTCATTTAGTCTTGTCTTCTCTGCTTCTTCTTCAGGCCAAGCTGGGTCCAGGGAAGCTCCCACCACCAATCTGCCTACTCATTCCTATTGGTCCAAATAAAGGGACTCGCTGGGTTTGTCCTCTGAACATGCCCGCACTTCTGCGATCCACCCCTGTGGGCATCCTTTCTCTGCCCCTTCCCTGACCCGGCTTGTGCTTCGCTGCTCTCAGCAGCCCTTCTGTGTTGTGGTTCAGGGTTACAGATGTCCCCTGGTTGCATCAGAGATGGAGCTTTCATGTCCTTCAACATAATCTTCGATGCTTCGAGGGCAATCTCCAAGAGGAGAAAGAAGACGCAGTATGTCTCTCCTCCACTTTAAAACTGGACATCACAAGGTAGTATACGATTTTGTCATTTGCTTTGAAGAAGCTAAGTCTGACCACAGTTCTTAAGGCTGGATTGGGAACAGGAAAACAACAGGCAGGGACACCATTTGGTCCAAATGAAAGGTGTCCAGGGGCCTGAGAATGTCAGAGGATGATTGACTTTCCTTCCGTGCCTTCAGAGGTTCAGCCACCCCAGGGGCCCAGCCAGGGCTCCACCGTAGACTACAAACATTCCTGCTGCTTCAGTTTCTCTTGAAAAGCTATTTGAGGAAGGGAATCACATGCTTATAAAGTCATTAGAGGACTGCAAAGCAAGTTCAAGGTATGGAGTGACTAGGGACCACTCTAGCAGATACCCCAGAACTGGTTCGTGAAGGGAAGCCCTGAAATGTTAAGGTTGGGAGGGAATCCAGGCCAGCGTCCCAACTGCCTCCAGGACCACGTCATGTTAGCTCAGGAACCTGGGGCCACGGCTGTGGGTCCAGAACGATTTGTGGGGGTCAGGAGGCTCCTGTCAGGAGGCAGGTGGCCCGGAGCCCCAGGGGGCCGACTGCTGGTGCTACTGACACCACACACGCTGCCTCCTCCCACTCGTCTTGGTTCTGAATCCAAGTCTCACATGAGTCTGGTTGGCAAAATCTTACATCAGAAACGGTACCTTCGATGGAGAGGGTTGTTTTTAGATTTCCAAACTGTCCAATATAGAAAAACACAGAAGAAAATTGGAGCGGATGGTGAGCGAAACTACACAACTCGGGGCCAGCTTTTTCTCCTTCCTCCTGTGTTCGCTTCATTGATGCTTCAGCTGCTATTGGCAGGCATTCCCCCTGACCTTTCTTTATTTCTTTCCTATTTTTAAGTCAAAGTTATCTGGGTGACATTGGCCAATATGCTTAAATCAGTTTCTCAAACTCCTTTCTTTAATCCACAGTCCTGTCCTCCCAAATCTTTGTAACTCTCCTGATGTCACATATTATCATGTTTGCCTTTTATGGCAGCCCTAGGTGTGATCAAGCCCGATTTTTGACATCATCTTTTCTAATTATTATGTCTAAAAGATGACATAATATTTTCAAGGTCACCCAGCCAATAAATGATGGACTTGGGACTCAGTCTCCCCTAAGTCCCTGTGTCTGTCTTCTGCCTGATAAATTTGTGGGCTACCTTGACTACAGCTCCTTTTAAACTGAGAACACCAGCCTCTGCTGTGCAAATAAAACAAGTATTTTTCACAATTACGGTTTCTTTCTGAGCCTGCGTACCTGCACCCCTCTCCGCTGTGCGTCCAGATGGTGAATGTGGTTTCCAGCCTGGCTGAGAGCTGCATTTAACAAGACTGTTCTCAAGGGGCGGCCGCCTTACCGCTTGCTGCATTTTGTCTGCGTGGACCATCAATCAACGTTTCCCTCGTTGGCAAAAGTCATCGATGGTAACTGGCTCCTGAGTGTCTGACACTCACCGGGGTCTCCAAGCTACAGGCTTTACTCGGTCCGTAAACTAATTGGGGCCCTTAGTTCCAACTCGCCTTCATAAGCGTAGCTTCCCTCCGCAAACCCAGCCAAGTTAAACTCCTGATTCCTGGACATGCCTCTTGGCTTCATGTCTTTGCTGATCTCCATTCTCTGTTCCAACGCATCTTGCGAGATTTATCTCCATCATGTCCTTTTCCACAATGTTCCCCTTGAATTTTCAACCATGGAGAAGTTCTGCTTTCGAGCTATTTTGGTCTTTCTATCCCTGTCTCTCCTATCACATCCCCAGCTTTCTACTTAGTAATAAATAAACATGATGTAGGTTGACTCACCAGCTGCAAACCTTTTACTCCCCTGTGGTAATATTATAGATCGGCAACCTTGGGGTGGCCAGGTGTCCTTGGCTTTGGGCTTTGCCACGTGACTTGCTTTGGCCGATGGGGTTGTTAGAGAATATAATACAAGGAGAGGCTTGTAGTGTACTTGCAAGCCTACCTTTTGCCAGAAGGAGAATACCTGGTCCAAGGAGCTCGAAAAGCCTGCGGAGCAGGTTTGTACCCAAACTGCAGCTTGAAACCAAGCCCAGCCTAACCTAGACCACCCAACTCCCAGACAAGGTAATACACACATGAGTGGAAAACGCACGCTTGTTTTTCTGCTGATTTTTACAGCAGTAACCCATGGAAACACCCATCAATCCCATCAATATATTTTCATCTCCTTTCCTAGATCATGTGCTCCTAGAAGGCTAGCTTTCTACCTTACTATTTGTACAGCTTTGTAACAGCAACAACCACCACATCTAAACATTATAGGATGCTTACTATAGATCCTAGGAAAAGCTGAGGCCCAACCGGGGTTAAGAAGTTCTCTAAAGCTAGATAAAATGAAGACGTAGTGGCGATGAGGTTGAGATCCAAGCAAGCCTAACTATAGAGGCTTGTTGCAATACATCCATCCACATAACAGATGTTCAAGAAAATAGTTGCAGATGGAAAGGAGAAAGAAAGTGAGAAATGGGTAAGAGACGAGGGAAACAAGACAGAGCCCTATAATTTTTATTGTATTTTAGAAAGAGATGTCTACATTGGTAATTGAGATTTTGAAGTATAGTTGTGATTGATAGACCCTCAAAGTGGGTGCTTGTCATTTTGACTGCTCAGGTGTCCTTCATTCATTCCCTAGGAGCACCTGGCTACCTTTTAGGGAGCATCTGTACTCATGTGTCTCAGAGAGGTGAGACCTTCTCACTAGAGAGGCCCTTGTCCTGCAAGACCTTCTCTTTGCTATGGAACAGCCACGGGATGGGCTTGGGAGCCAAGCTGACCCAGTTGGCCACTCTCTCTAGGACTCAGGGGAGCAATGGGAAGAGGGGCTATTATAGTCAGTCATCGCACCAATTTGGGTATGACAGATTTCCTGGTTGGGAGCCATGGTCAGGGTCCCCACCTTGAGGTGTCCTGAGCTCCCTCTAGCTTGTCCCTATTTCCCTGTCCAATTCCAGCCTCCCTAGACCTATGAGTTGCCCTGTATTCTTCCAATGGGTCCCCTTTTGCCTAAAGAATCCGTTGTTGGTTTCTGCTGTTTGCAACCTAAAACTCTAATTGATTCTATTCTTTTCCCCAAGCTATGCCCACAGCTACGGACCTGCATGCTCTATTGGCCTAAAATTGTGAATACCTAGGATTTGAAAGAAGTAAGTTCAAGGCCAAGTTGCATGTCAGCTGCTCTTTTGCCAACCATGGTCTGCGAAAGAACAGCTCAGCCCAGTTGCTAGTGGTTGGAGAAAATTTACTGCCAGGGCAGGAAAATAAACGTGAACTATAGAACTGCTCTGTCACACAATGTTACAATGAGAGAGAATTTTAAAGAACATCCAGGCAAACTCCCTCCTAAAACAAATGAAAATAAATGAGGCCCCGAGAAGGGACGCGACTGGCCAGAACTGAACAAGTTAGTTCAGGAATCAGGATGAGGGTCTCCGATTCCCACCAGGGCTCTGTCCACCCCACCTGAATATTTTGTGCTCATTTGCAAGCCTCACAGAGAGTAGAGAGGTTAAGAGCACAGTTTGGGGGGGGGGGGCGGATACCAATGGGCTCCTACTTTAGTTACGCCACTTACCACTCGCTGACCTTTGGAGAATCACTTGCATGTCTCCACTTATTTTACTAATCTGTCAAGTAAAGATAATTACAAAATCTAACTTCATAAGGCTCTTATGAGCAACAAATGTCATAAATAGATTAGCCTAGTACCCGGCAAGTAGCAAGGGCTTAATGAATATTAGAGACCATTATAGTTATTCAGTCACAAGGTGACCTTGAATATTCCTCATCTGAGCTGAAGCAGAGACCCGACCAAGGCCATGCATCTTGAAAATGGGATACTGCACCAGGACACCATGCATGTCTTGTCCAAGCCCAGGCCATTGTCAGGAGCAGCTGACAGGAAATCTTAACCTCATGAAAACTTATTGACTCAGGAAACCAGAAAGAATGGTTGCTGATTTCAGTTGTGCTGGGTCCAGCTGCTGACACATGGTCTCTCTCTCTCTCTTTCTATCTCTCTCTTTCCTCTCCCACCCCTCTCCTACCTCCTGCTGGGTCAGCTTCATCCTTAAATAAACCCTCCTCACATGAAGATTTTTGCGTCTCCAGGCTAAAATTATTTTTGTGTGTAATAATCCCTGTAGGGGGTAAAAACAGAGCTACGATTTTCCAATTATTCCCACGAAAGTCCTGAAATTCATGCAGATTGGGTCTATGAGTCAGGTGTTCAAGCCTGAACCAGTCACTCTGGCCAGGAGCACTTCGGGAGTTAGCCGAGCCTCACTCGTCAGTTCATTTCTGGATCTTAAACCACAAGGTCGGGGTGCAGGACGGAGAGCTAATAGCTGAAGAAGAGAGGATGGAGATGTCTGAGCAAATGCGAGCAGCACATCAGGAGTCCCCTTCCCCAACTCTTGTCCACCACGGCAAGACGCCACAGGTACCCATTGGAGACCACCTCTTTCCTTCTGACCTTCTCCACCGTGTCCCTCTATTCATTCTGCTTCCACCTCCTCCTTAGGACTTCAAAAGTTTAGACTCCTGTGTAGACTCCCGAAGGACCTCCAGTCGCAAATCCAGCTCCACCTCCCTCCCGGGTACAATTCCTAGCACCGAGCATAGAAATGTGTCACCTACAATGCAAGCACGGTTCCTTTTACAGCATATGTGGAGTCTCAGCCAAGAGGGTGACCTACCTCTCTTTTCTTTGGCACCTTAGACCCCTCCTGGGTTAGGGACTGTTGGCTCTAGCTCCCTCCTTCCTCAGCTGCCGGGACCCTCTGAAGAAGAAACAGTGGGGACTCAGATTTGCTGAGAGCTAGCATGGTTTTGACTGCTGCAGGGAAAAGTTACCTCCTCCAACTGATTGTAGCATTTCAACAGCAAGGGTGCTGCCTACCTGCTTATTCAGAGGCTTGGGGCCCTAGGAGAAGGGACATATGCTTTGGAGGCACTGATGATACCAGGTCTCTTGGTTAGTAGCCAATGACCCTGGGCAATGGACTTATGGACTTAGCCTCTTAGGAATCTCAGTATTCTCAGTTGTAAAATAGGAGCAATGGTATTCACCTTTCTGGGGTGATGTTAGCATTAAGTAAGGCATGCCTGGACCTCTAAAAGGGGATGCTCACCACTATTTGGTCCCCACTCCGTTTGCCCCTCTATTCCAGCTCTTTTGAGATGGGACAGGAGCTAGGACAAATGTCTCCACCTCCCCGAATGGAGGGGTGCCAAGCTGGTGAATTAGATTCCAAGCGTAAATTGAAATAGTGTTCTAAGGGTTGTACTTTCAGGTGGGTGGGTGAATGGGCCAGTGTAGACAATGACCCAGATCTCTACTCCTCTTCCTCTATCTCTTCAGGGTGTGGGGTGTACTGCCTCTGAATATGGGAGGACCCCATCCTCTCCTCCCCTCCCCCTCTTTTTCTACCTTTCCTCCTTCCCCATTTTCTCTCTCCCCCTCTCCCATACCCCAGCTACTGGCCCAGATTAAGAAAGATTTGGGCAGGCAGTACTGTGCTTTGGAACCCAAGCTTCCTTTTCCCTCCGACTCCCCAATTCCCTGTCCTCCAGGGCTGGAAGGGAGCCTCATTTCCTTGCGGTGGGGCATGCTCTGAAATTCTGGCTTACACTTCAAAGAATATAGAATTCTACTGTGCCAGGTTTGGTTGCTAAATTGTGTTTACAGGAGAGAAATAAACACTTCTGCTTCAAGTGCTGGCCTTTGGGCCAAGGCAGGCACAATGCATGTTTTGCAAATGAAGCTTTATTGAAACACAGCCATGCTCATTCATTTACATATTATGTATTGATGTTTTTGTGTGACAATGGTAGAGTTGGGTATTTGTGACAGAGACCATATGGCTGGCAAAGTCGCACGTATTTACTCTCTTTTCTTTTACTGCAAAATGTGCTATCCCCTCATCTATATGACTCAGCCCACCTTACTAGATTCCAGCTTTGAGTTTGGGAACCAGCCCTACATAGTGTTACTTTTCTTTCTTTGCTCATATCACTCCTTCAAGACTGTTACGATGCCCTCACTGATATGATTCCATTATATTAATCATCAGTTTGAGAATTAACGGTTCTCAAGTTCTAGCACAGAGAAGGTGGATTAACAGGGACTTTCTTCTATAATATATTTTCATTTATTTCACTTACAGGACCCTTGGGGGGATTTTTTTTCCTGATTCACTTTCATTTCTCCATGTCTAGTAGCTATCCAGTAAACATTTTCGAAATGAATAATTCAGTAAGTAAATCACAGCAAATCTACATCTCGCTTCTCTCCATTCTTTTATTTTCTGTCTGCGTCCCTTTCAACATGCATTGACTGTCTAGCTTGTGTGGACTACTTTACTAGGTCTCATTCACAACACACATCACACAGCAAGCAAGTGGGTGATGCAGCAGACGTGATCAAGAAGCCGCGTGGCGTGGTCACTAAGATTATCAGGCTCTGAACCAAGACTACGTGGGTTTCGATGCCAAATGTGTCACTTACTAATCGTGTGACCTTGCACTGGTCACACATCTTCAAGATGCGGTATCCTCACCCATAAAGTAGGAAACAATAGTAGCTATTTCACAGAGCTCCTGTGAGAATCACACTGGTAAATATATTCAAACACTCAGAACAGCAGCTGTACATAACTGTCAGTGCTGTGGGCTGAACCGTGGCCCACAGAAGGTATGCTGAAGTCCTCATCCCCGCTGTCTGTGACTGTGAGTTCATTTGGAAACAGGGTCTTTGCAGGTGTGATCAAGTTCAAATGACGTCATTTAGGGTGAGCCTTAATCTAAGGCAACTGATGTTCTTATAAGAACGGGAAATGTGGACCTAGATGCAGACACACAGGGGAAAGATGGTGTAAAGGCATGGGGAGAATACCATATGAAGGGAGAAGAGGCTGGAGTGAGGCCGGGGAATACCAAGGACTTCCAGCAGAGATCAGAACTAGGAAGGGGCGGGGAGGACTCTTCCACTACAGCCTGTGCGGACAGACAGCACTGCCCTCCCAGCACCTTAATTTTGAACTTCCACCCTCCAGACCGGCGAGACAATAAACTTCTGTTGTTTTAAGCCACCCCATCGACCATACTTTGTCATGGCAACCCACAGGAAGGAGTGCAGTTAGCTATCGTGTTCATGGGGTTTAACTACTTACTGAATAAAAGCATGAACGCATGCATTTCGGACCCTTCTTTGGGTGTCTGGGGCCTTTGGGAGCCTGAAGTAATGAGAAGAATGAGGTGATTTCATGGGCATCCTCCCTTTCGTGACATCATGGAAACAAAACCATGGATTATCTCCAGTCCGATTCATTAGGTGGATCTTAGCTAAGGTTTATATAAGTCTCAGAAAAGCCTGTTCCTGCTCTGATGCCTCCCAGTCCTCCCCCAACTCCAGTCTAGCTCCACCACCATAATAAGCTAGGTCCCATGACAAGCAAGAGGCGCATCACAGAGAGAGACGAGCCAGCCAGGCAGGGCAGCCTCTGTCCCTATTTCAGGACGTCAGGGGTCACATCCCAACTAGTTTACTTTCTGTTTTCTCTTTCCTGTGTGCTTGTCAAAGGCTCCACATGGAATCGAACTTGAGACAAAATCTTAACACAAAGTATATCCCCCCTCCAAACTTTGACAGAGTATGTTTTCATCAGACTTCCTCCTGGAAGGCCGAATCAATGAAAGGGTTATGCCTTAGTGGATTGATGCATACTCATAATATACACAACTGGCTGCCTACCCAGCATCCTAACGGACCATTTTCCCCTCTTCGTCCTCCACACCCACCTCCTGAGAGCAGGGCTGGTTCAAGGATGAGCACCACCCAATTTAGGGCCATAACATGAGATGGGAATTCTGCAGGTTGGTAGCAAGAGAAATGTCCTTACTCTTAACCAAGCAGAACGGCAGAGACGGAGTGCAGGACAAGAGGAGAGGACAGGGAGGAGAGAAAGACATAATTTCTTCTGTGGACATTCCTGGGCCTAAATATGACACCTTCAGGCTCAGGATGAAGCCAATGTGCAAGATAGAAGAGGAGAGATATAGAGAGAACCTTGATCCTTGATAAATATATTAAACTGCTAAATCAACCAGTTGAGAAGCTTACCATGTTTTTGAATATTTTCTATTATGTGAGTTTATAGATCTTCTTTATTATTTAAGCCAGGTTGAGTCAATATCAGAGACTAGCAACGTAAAGGTTTTTCAATAAATAAAACACCAAATTTTAAAATAAAATTATGTTGAAAATAAAGTTTACCTTGCTTTTTTCACTTCCCAAGAAAATTTTTCCTATGTCAGTAGATAATCTTTATAAACTTAATTGAGCAGAGACATTATTATATTTTGAAAACGCATTCTAATTTACTTAACTATTCAACTATTTTGGGGATAATTTGATTATTTCCATTTTTCACTATTAAAATCCATTTAAGCCAACATCATAAACAACCCTATTTAGTTCCTTAAGATAGATTAGAAAAGTAACATTTCTGGCTAAAAAACTTTGGGAGGTTTTTGATATTGCCAAATTGCTTTCTAGAAAGACTAAATTAATTTATACTCCATTAGTGTGACATAAGAGAAACTTTCTCACTACAGCATATATCACGGCACTCTATTAAGATAAAAGAAGGACATTCTCATCTTTAATTGAAATGTTTTGATTGCTAGTGATACCATGTCTCCCTTTGCTTACCAGCCACATACATTTTTCTACAACAAATTGCCCACTCATGTTCTTACTATTTTTTTTAACTGGGTTTTTATATTTCCCTGCAGACACAGAAGAGCTCTAGGACTAATACATGTAATAAACTGTAAATTCATAATTTATTTGTATCTTCAAAATAATTGTAGATTATTGTAGGTAGGCTTGATGAACCCTATATTATAGAGAAGCTGTGGGTTCAGAGAGAAATCAATCCCTTTGTAGCCAAAGTGGTCTTCAAGGTGTGTTTCAAGAATGAGTACCAGTGTGCACAAACACCAACTTGATGTTTGCCATTTAAAGTGACACAGCTGTCACCCAGGCTCTGTTCCTTCCCCGACAGGTGAGCCTTTATATCTGGCTAATTGCTTCTTCGTGCAAAAGAAATATTGGTAATTCATCTTAGAAAAAGGTAAGATGTACTTTTCCACTGAGTATGTCTTCTACTCTTTTGATGATACATATGACTTCAACTCCCCGAGAGGGACATACCTCCCGCCATCCAAATGTCCCCAACATGGCCACTGGAGCAGTAACCACAGATTTTCCCAATGCGTGCAACGGGCTGATAACCGGCCGACCACCTGCGTCGTGCTTATCAGCAATTGCAGGGATAACTGGATCCCTCGCTTGAACTGACAGGTGATAAAAGTGAGGCACTCTGAGCTCCCACTCCCGTAGCAATTATAAAAGAAACCTGAAGGAGGAAACCACTGGCACCTATCGGGCTCGGAAACTATGGAGCAGTGGTTTTGAAGCTGCATATAGGGATCACTGGGGAGATTCTGAAAACTCCTACTTCCGGCCACACGCAATACCAACTAAATCAGAATCTCCAGGACCCAGACATCACTATTTTTTTTTTTTTTTTTTTAACTTCTTTTTAACTTTAACTGGTGACTCCAATGTGCAACCTAATTTGAGAACTAGTGCCACGTTTCTCACCCCTGCTTTCCCACCTTGGACAGGACACCCTGCGCCCAGAGATCCAGAAAGGTTCCTGGAGAGAGAAAAAAGGGGGATCTCAGGAAGAGCCAGCAAGCCCCTGATGGGATGGCATCTTCTCCACAGGCCTCAACCTGAAGATTCCGCACCTTGAAGACTGCTTTGATTTCAAAGTGCGTATCGCCACTGGATTAGGTGACAGATGTAGAACCTGCTCCAACCTACCTTTGCATAAACTCACCTACTGCAGGAGTCGGCCCATTGTCTGAAGAGAAGGGCAGGCTCTTGGCTTAGCGGCCAATCAATAGTTGGGAGGTGAAGCCTATTCTTTTTTTTAATGGCATGATATCATACTGATCATTTATTTTATTTAATTTTGAATTAAATTTTGGGGTGACATCGGTCAACAGGATCACATTAGGTTTCAGGTATACGGTTCCATCATACTAGATCTGTACATTGCACTCTGTGCCTGTACTTTTTAAGTGGAAATCTTTCTTGGGTCCATGAAATAGATACAACCTTGAGGCAGGCAGGATCCTCGAGCGCTCCTCATTGAGTGGGACAATGTTAGGAGAAACCCCTGAACTCCAAATGCTTGCCATCCCCTTCTGAGAGGAATAGACTCCAGAGACTGAGTAAAACCATAAGAGAGTATTCTCCCACCCCCACCAAAAGAAGCAAAATAAAAAGGGCAAACCCACTGAAGTCACCACTGCCAGCCACAGAGCAGTGAACTTCCACGGTCACCCTGCCCTGTGGGCTCCTTTTCCCACCTCCACAAGTGGAAATGTCTCCTGGGGCTAATTCAATGGTGGTGATTTAGACCCAAATGTGCTTCGACATTTCTGTTGTCTCAGAAAAATCTCTTCCCCATGATCGCAATTCAAACTATCGCTTTAGCTTTCCTTACATGCTTCTTACCCTCTTTTTCCTATTATAGTTGGCAGCTAAACTAAAAAACATTCTCTGGCGCAGAGCAGAAAGTACAGTTCCAACTTACAAACGGAGAGGTCAAGAGCCTGCCGAGGGCCCAAAGCTCCGCAGCGGGAAAGCTGAGAAACACTGCAACACAGATGGGGCCAGCGCTAGCCAGCAGCTCACAGGCCACCAGAGAGCAGACAGATGCTTGGAGGTTCAAATACAAAGAGAGGCGCAGGTTTCAGAGGACGCAGCACCAGAGAAAGAGAGGAAAGAAAGGTTCAGAGAGGGGAGTGCTCGCTGATCTGGGAGTCCCGAGCCTGCAGGCAGGTCTTAGCAACCAAGCCTACTGAGAGGTGGTGTTGGGTCATTTCCACTGCTGGGCAGCCACTGGGACTGCATCAGGGATGACGAATGAGTTTCATTTGGTGTGCCACCTCCCATCAATCAGCTGTCACTTACGCGCTGCAGTGACAAGGATTTGGGGCTACCCCTGGGCTCCCAGGAAGACCATAGGGATGGTTTAGCAGCGTCTGCCATGGACGTGGGCAAGAAACAGCACACGTGCCAGGCATTTTCCCTCTTTGAAAGAAGTTGCTTCTAAACTCAACTTGCAGTTCTAATGTCTGTAATTCAAAGCCACCATGGCAGAAGTGCAAGATCTTTTCAGCAGATGCCATTTTTCTCTAAAATTGTGACCATTACCTGCCATCACTGGGTGTGAGGGAAAAATATATGCTAGAAGAAATATTTAAAGAGGAAACAGTGGCTTTTCTTTTCTCCCAGAGCTTCTAGGAATATGAACATTTTCGAGTGCTAGAGGCTACTGTGTACATGCCTTGAGGAGATGGAGGAAGGGAGACAGCTGGAAAAATTTAAGATGGTTCTAAATTATTTAAGACCCTTCGCTGTACTTGTATTTTGTGAAAGAACACACACGCCAGGCTTGCAGCCCCAAGCACGCTGCTCTCAACAAGAAATGTGGGAGCTTGGGTTGAGAAAATGAAATACCCGCAGCGTGCGCTCAGAAACATCAGCAAGCTGGAGGTTAGTGATTTGTGGTGGACGGTTCAGGTCATCCGTCCTCCAGGAACTGAAGCCTGTGAAGGAGTATGGGTGGTTGGCCAGGGATACAGACCCCCGGTGTTCAGTGAGCGGTGATCTTTGGGAACGGAATCATGTAGCCTGGGAATGAGGCAGCCTGTGGAGGTCTAGCCCTTAGCCTTAAAGCAGAGGCAGCTCTGTTGATGAGATGCTCGGGGCTGCATGTCTAGTAACTGACTTCAGATGTTCAATGGTTTAGAAATCTGTTCCTTCCTTCCTGACTCTGCCACTGCTGCCCTAGATGAGGTCCCCATCATCTCTCAGCTTGACTTCTACTAAGGTCTTTTCTCCTCATTTAAAAATCATTTTTATGTTCCAATGACAGTTGACATCCATTATTGTATTAGTTTCAGGTGTACACCCCAATGATTAGACATTATATAACTTAGTAAGGGATCGTCCTGATAAATCTCATACCCATCTGATACATAGTTATCAGAATATTATTGACTATTTCCTATGCTGCACTTTACTTCCCTGGGACTATTCTGTAACAACCAATATGTACTTCTACTAAGGTCTTTTATCTGCTCTATTTCTTGTCTTGACATGTTGGTCTATCCTTAACACTGCAGCCAGATTATCAAAATTTATACTTGACTGCATTGCTCTTATTTATCATTTTTGCTCCATGAATCCTTTTACTTTAGAATAAAAGCCAAGGTCCTGTAAATGTCCTTACTGCCCAGACCCCTACTCATGATTTCTGATTCTCACTTAAGATGCTACTGACACCAACCCAGTTGAATTTCCCCACATATTGTGTCTTTCTTACTTATATTCCTTTGCTCAGCCTGCTTCATCCAGAAAGGCTGGTCCGAAGCTGTCAGCCTGGTTAGCTTTCTAGCACTCAATTTTTCCTCCTTGACATTTTTCCTCATGACATTTATTATACATATTTTGCTGTACTAAATATGTATTTGTTTCCCCACTCTTCCAGACAGAAGCTCCTTGAGGGTAAGAACCACATCCTTTTCACCACTACTTTTTGCCATCTGAATGTGTGCCAGGAAACCCTACAAACCTATGTTAGATATAATAAATGAATATAATAAAAGAACCTCCCTGATACAAGACTCAACCCTGTTCTTTAGCAAACTTACTCAAAGGAACTTCAGGGTATCTTAAAGGGCTGAATGTAAGTCAACTGGACGTTTAAAATGGGTTACACTAACAGTCCACCTCCCCTTTTACTAACTAATCTCATTTTGACCATCCTCTCAGTGAAAACTTACTTGGCTTCCTGTTTTTTTCTGGATCGTATGGAGCTATTGTTCCTCCTCATGGCTTCCTGAATACCTAACTTTGCATCTGCATTTCCACATAAAGTGAATTTTAATTTTATCTATCCATATAAGCATCAGCTCCTTAAAGATAGGAATTATGGTTGATTTGTCTTTAGAGTAAAAAAAAAAAAAAAAAAAAAAAAATACAGTATAGAGAGTAATCACTAAAAACTTTTTAAAATAAACAAGTGAATTATTTATTATTATAAAACTTTATATTTATTGAGTAATGAATTCTCACAGCAACTCTATGAGGTAGGTACTATTACTATATCTATTTAGCAGATGCATAAATTGAATCTTCTAGCTGTTAGGTGACTTCTCCAAGGTTATATTTCTCCCAAGTTGCTGAGCTAAAATTCAAAGCTGGACCTGTCATATTACGTAGTGCCTCAGGAGATGAATGGATAGATGGACAGATGATAAATAGTTGGATGGATGGATGGATGGATGATTAATGGATGGATAATGGATAAATGGACAGGCATCCATTAGATTCCAAAATTGTAGGGAAACATTAGACTTTCTTCACCACCACCTTCCCCTGATGCCTTAAGAATACTAATAATTCTATTACTCACTGATGATAACAATCTCAGTAGGGAGAAGGGGAGAAAATCTGGGAGAGAAGCCTAAACAGATTCATTGATAAAAAAATAGTTTCTTCAAATTTGCTTTAAGTTATGAAATATAACTTAAAAGTTTTTAACTTAGTTTTATTCCTTGAATATTGCTTAACTTGTAAGAGATGAAAGCCTTTCCCTTTTTACAAAGAAAATATTAACATTTCATTTTGTAAAAGAAATGATATGATTGCACTAAAAAATTAATGAATTTATCTGGTTTCAAATGCTGCTGCGAAAAAAATGATTTCTCCCTGATTCTTGACATTTTCCTGTTCCAGAAGGAATTCCCACTTAGTCTAATTAGGTTTTCTCTCTTCTTCATTGGGTCTCCATCACTCATTAGTTTCCAGCTGGGTGATATATTACAGAGTTTTCTAATTACCTTTATTCTGTAGGCATCCTTACCTGCAGGTGGCCAATGAATGCTTACCTAAGCCAGACTGTGGATCTCCACTGACCACTGACCTAATGCCCACAATCCTATGTCTTACCTTATTAGGATATTAAGACAAACACTTATACCATACAGTATAAAGCGTATCACCAAATATAGACCTTTTATGGGATCAACGTACTCAAGGCGCAGAAGCAAGATTTACTTGGAGTGGCCCTTCTCAGAGCCTAGAGTCCATTCAGTGTAAGATTTATCAAGCAGACCTGGCCCAACAGCAAGTCGTCTGGACTCTACTGCAGGAAACCTCTAGCTGGGTAGTACCCACTGCCACCCTCTTGAACACATCCGCAACTCCCAGAAATGTTCAGTAACTACACTGTCTAATTTATCACCTAAATTAGGGCACTTCCGGAAACACAAGTGAGCACTACTACAATCATACCGGAAAATGGGTGCAAATTAGGACTACCCTGAACAATAACCTGATCAATAACTGACTTAAGCATTTTTATATCCTCCCCCCTAACCCTGGCCCATGTTTTTCAAGTCCTATTTGGCTCTTTGATCCAGCCCCCTGAGATGACCCTCACCTCTACTTCCCCTGGAGTCCTCACATTACAGCTTGCTTACTTTGTGATGACTCGTGCCATTGTGTTTCCTCCTGCACTATATCCTAGCTGACGACAGGAGTGAGGTCTCTCCTATGTGCCTAGCACTTACTACAGTTCCTAGTAGACAGGGGACCCATAATAAACATCTGTTTTGCACTGGAATGGAGAGTACCTAACATTTAACCTGGTTCACTGGTGGCCCAATAAAGGCCTTTGGATCATGGTGATAGAAATGATGACAATTCACCCATCCATTCATGTGACCATTCAGTAAATAAATATTTACTGGGCACCGTAACTTCATTTGTGGTCTCTGTAACGTGGCTTTACCGTCTCTTCAAAAAATAAATCAGCTGGTATCATGTGGATTCTGTGCCGTTTAACTCCTAAATATTCATGTTCTTTCTGCTGTGTTTGCTGCCCAAAACACCATCCCCATTTTCTAGCAATAAGAGTTGTCTTTTTTTTTTTTTTTTAACTGGGTCAGTGAATTTTGATCCCGCTACACCACAATGGGATAATATGATAGATTAAGCCTAGACCGTCACAATTAATTCCTATACAGACTTAATATAATTTCCCTTCTCCAATAAACCCAATTCCCCTCAGCAGAGGCAGGACCCATTTGATTAGACACTGTGATGCAGAAAGTGGCCGGTCTTACTGCGGAAGGTGGTGGCGGGCCACAGCGGGAGGAGATCAAAGCTGAGGAGGGTTCCTCGGCTGCGTGATTAGTGGTAATTCAGCAGACACCCTGCTTCGGTTGTCCCTCATTAATTGGAGAGGTAATTGCGCTGGGAGGAGGCCATGAAGAGGCGCCAGGGTCAACCCTCACTTAGCATTGGAATTACAGAGAGAGGCGACTCGCTCAAAGGAATAACGTTATAATTTTGCGAATGCTAACTCCAAGTCAGAATGCAGCTCCCACGGAGGAGAGAACGGGACTGGTCAATGCCTGCGCTTCAGAGACAGGCATTTTTCTCAAGGGCATTGGAGTTGGTGGTTTTTTAAGTCGATATGCAAAGTGTTTCTTCATTGAACAAGCATCGATTAGATACGTATTCATGTCACAGGACTTGTTTATGGACCCAACTGTTTCTGAAGGTTTTTTAAAATTTAAAGCCTTACCCAAGAATATACTCATTGATTTGAGAGAAAGAGAAACATTGGTAGAAGAGAGAAACAGTGATCAGTTGCTTTCCCTAAGCACCCTGGCCAGAGATCAAACGTGCCATCTTTCTGGCGTACAGGACAATGCTCCAACCAACTGAGCCAACTGCCAGGGCCGTACCGCACTGTAGTGAAATTAGTAAGACTCACCAATTCTTCCACTACTTCTCAAAAACTTAAGAGGTTGAGGTTTGCAGACACTGAAATTTCTCCCATCCAGTTATCACGGCTCATTGCTCCTAAAAGCCTTCAGATCATTGAAAACTCATCCTTTTAGAGGGCAATTTCATCCGCCCACTCCTCACTCTTTTAGTATTCTTCCCATGACATGATAAAGCCAGCCAACTCCGTGTTTTCAAATCTGGCGCTTGCCCTGCCAAGCTGTGCACCCTTAGGCAAGCTACCTAACCTCTCTGAGCTCCAGTTCCTTCTCAGGATGAATAAGGATAACACGGCCTGCCAAAAGGAGATTAAACAAAGAGACTAACAAAAACTGACAGCTAATATGTTCTCAATGGAACCCAGTGCCTTATTTTGTGGGAATCTCCAAAACAGCACACTGCCCAGGGAGATACCCAGACAATTTCCAGGGCAAACAAGGAGGCGTCAGGGGCCCTAAAATGACAGCAGGAGAAAGGAGGACAGAAACACCTCTTAACTGTGACTCGGTTGAACAGAACTGAATGTTAGTTAAGCAGCAAGAGGGGAGACACCATGGATTTCGGGACAATTAGGGAGCCCCATGGGGGGCGTTATGAAGTAGCCAGCTGCCGGAGGAGTGACTTCAGAAGTTCACCATTTCCCCCCGAACTACAGGACCCGGGACTTCCTGTTGCCGGCAGGGAGAAACATTTGCCACTGAAGACAAGAGTGAACTCTGGTCGTCAGAGGTAAAAGTTGGATTCTTTTCTCTGAACAGAATGGCCCGGAGTTCTTTCCACCTAGTTCTGGGCACACACTAAATAGTCTCACACGGACAGATTTGCTATCTTATCCACATATCAGTATCGGGACCTGTGAGAGCAGGTCAGGGCACAGGTGAGGCCGTCTAGGAGGCTAGGGAAGTGAATCAGCAGACGAAAAGGAGAATCCAGTGCAAACCTAGAATCTGGTGACAGAGGCAAAGTTAGGAATCTGGCACAAGGTCCTGAGTAAAGATGTAGATTATCACTCAGCGTTCACTCATTTCCTCAGAGTGATGCCAAGTGCTTTACCTAAATGTAGTGACATATAGTTTATTATACCCACTCGATGGAAAAACAAACTGAGGCTCGGAGAGAGTAAATATACAAGGTCGGTCCTGAAAGTATTGCACCAATGTTAATATAATTAAAACAGTTTGCACAGCTGATATTTTCAGGACAGACATTATATATGTTTATAAATGTCCCCAAATTTATAGAGCTAACAAGTGATGAGTGAGAATTTCAAGCCTAGTGCTTGATTCAAAATCCACGCTCGATCACTATGTTACTGCGAAATATAATCAATGCATCAAGCCCAATTCCAAACTCAAGGAGGCAGTTTCAAAAGGGAGGCGAGTTGAGGTCAGAATGTACACAAAGTAAGAGTGGAGCAGCTACACTTTAGGTCAAAGCCCAAAAAGTTTAGTTAAAACTTCACTGATCAAATCACTAGAAAACCCAAACCAAGCCGATACTGCCGAATGCATGAAGATAGTCTTAGTAACGGGGGGAGTGGCCCGGGCAAGGAGGACAACCTGCAAGAAGAACCTCCATGTTATGTCAGCTCTTTGACTCATCTCAGGAGCTTGTCAACTGCCTGTGGAGAAGGGTTCCATCCCCGGGCTGTAACACTTTTCCCTGGGGTGCAACTTTGCCTTGTCTGCCTGGAGAATCCTTACACACTGGCCCAAAGGCAGAGGTTAAAATTGGACAGCCCTGAGCTATAAATGTTAAATCCAAATGTTTTTGGAGAGGACAGGTGTTCTCTGTTTGCATGGTGCCTCCCCTATCCCTATTGTCCCTAGTTTGGACCATTTAAAATGTTTATTTTACTTACTTGGTCCCTGGAAGCATCCGAGTTCATAAACTCAGTTTAAGATATCACCACCTCCATGAAGGTGCCCCTGATTGACTCAGTCAAAACCTTCCTTCCTCTCTGCTTCCCGAGCACCTGGCATCTAACTCTGTCACAGAGCTTAGCACACAACCATTATGCTTTCATCTTCTTTTCCCATATTAGACTGTATAAGACAGGCTCCTGGGCCTGTTCATTTCTGCAGTACTCAGCATACCGTATGGCACCTAGAAGCAACTCAATAAATGATAAATAAATGAGTGGATTTCTGGGCTAAAGTGAAAAATGTGAGCCTGGATGACGGTGGAGACATTAAGTTATTGGCTATCTGAACAGAAATGGACAAAGCTAGGGCAATGTTCAGCCCAAGAGACAAAGAGCTGGGGTCAGTAGTGGTTGCTTCCCTGTTCTAAGATGCTGCTGATGCTCATAGCAGGAACCATTTAGTGGTGTGCCGGCTGCTGGGAGCCGCCCCCGAACGATCTCCACCCCAACGTCCCCTTTTAGAGTGAGTATGATTGGTGGTGCTCAATGTACACAATCCTGGGATGAGTACCTAGCTGCACACACACATGCCTGTGTACCTATATACACACACACGCACGCAACACACACACTCTGGAGTCGTGAGAGTAACCTCAGTTAGACTGATACAGAAACTGGCAGACAGACATGGCAGGGAGTGGAATAGCCCTCAGGAAGAGCGACCAGCAGGAAAGCATGGAAACAAAGAACCCTGGACCACTAGGGAGGTTTGGGATCGAATGCAAACCTGGACACATCCATCACCCTGTATAGGGTACATGGTGAGATGCTGGGAAGAACTTCAGGAGGCATTCATTCCAGTTTAAATTGGCTTAAATAAAAAGGGGATATTATTGACTCATGTAATAGGACACACACACATACACACACACACAATAGGAAACACACACATAACCCAGGAGTAAATTGAGCTTTCAACATTGCTGAATCCAGGTCTCTAGGCGATGTAATCAGGATTATTTTCTCCATCTGTTGGCTCTTTGTGTTGGCCTCCTTCCCAGATGTGCTCCCTTCCATTGGTGGCCCTCAGAAATTAATATTACTGGCTCCAATCCAGCCCACAAGAGAGCATCTTGCACCTAATAACCTCAGAAGTCATGAGACTAGCTGTGCTAGATGTTTGGGGTTACATGATTACACCTGGAGCTGCAGGGCAAGTCAGCTCACCTTGAACTTCATGCAGGACCCCTGGGCTTTATCCTTGGTCCTCTTTTTTGTCTACAAGTCCTCCATCAATGAAGGAGGGGGCTAAGATACACATATAGCCCTGACCTTTCTGCAGAGCTCCAGGCTCATGTCTACTATTCATCTCAAATGTACGTTTTCAAAAAGAATTTCTCATTTTCTACCCCAAACCTCCCTTTCCCCTGGTCTTTCCCATTTCATTAAATGGTACCACCATCTGCCATGTTGCTCGAGACAGAAACTTGGGGGCCACCCTCGAGATCTCTCCGCATCTACACTCCAAGTCTCAGCCATCATCAAGTCCTTGTAGCTGCTCCTGCAAAATGCATTCCACATCTAAGCATGTCTCCCATTCGTGGTGTCCTCCTGAGTTCTCGGCTACCTCTTTGTTCCCTGTGGTTTGTTCTCCATACGGCAGCTTGGGTCATCTTTAAAAGATAGACGCCCCTCTCCTTCTGCAGCCCTCCAGGGGACTACACTCACTTCAGGGTAAGATCCAGATTCTTTCCTATGACCCCCAGGGCCGTCCGAAGTACAGCAACCCCTTCAGCTCCCTGCTTTCACCTTATCCCACCTTCCCCTGCTCAGTCTCCTCCAGCTACGCTGATCTTCTGCTTCTTGGAAATGCCACATGAGTTGCCACCACAGGGACTCGGCCTGAAACACTTGCCCTGTGAGCTGTCACGTGGCTTATCCCGTCACTCGGCTGTTTTCTACTTCCGTTCCCAACTTCCTCCAAGCAAGCTGCCCTGCCACAGATCTTCTCCAACCTTTCCTGACCACATTCTATATTCTGCCTGCTTTATTTTTCTTGGTAGTGTTTTCCTCTTCCATAAATTGTGTGTTTATTTATTTCATGTTTTCCCTACTGGCATGCAACTTCATTAGGGCAGGAATCTTGTCTGTTCCAGCTCCCCACCATATCCCTACCATCTGTAACAGCACCGTGCTTATGGTAGGAGCTCAGGAAGTATTGGTTGAAGGGATGAATAAATGGATAGTAGTAGACGAGTAACTTTTTTTTTAATCAGGGTAATTGCATTGAAATAAAGAAAAATAAATGTCAAAGCAGGTGCTAGCCACAATATATCCCATATAAAAATACCTAATAATCAGATGAATCCGTATTCTGAGAATTCTCAACAACTAAGAGGTACCACACTTAGGGGTCCAACCTTTCCCTAACTCTTCCAAAATATTAGATTTATTAAATACATTCTCTGTAGTTAACTATGTTCTCTATATAATTTCTCTATTTACTAAATATATTCTCCAGGTTTAATCATAAATCTACTGAGGTTAATATGGGACTAAAATTTGGGGCAACAGAGACCCTTGGTTAAGAGGTTCAAAAGTGAAAGCCCCGGCTGGTAGCTCAGTGGATAAGACACTGGCCTGTGAACCCAAACGTCGCTGGTTCAATTCCCAGTCAGGGCACATAACCAGGTTGCAAGCCAGGTCTCCAGCCAAGTCCAGAGCTGGAGGCAGGTGGAAGGCAACCATATATGGATGCTTCTCTCCTTCTCTGCCTCTCTCCCTTCCCCTCTCTAAAAATAATAAATAAAATCTTTTAAAAAAGAAGAGGTTCAAAAGTGAAAAGCAGATGGTGGAGGGGGTACAGGGGCCGCCAAAATGAGGATTCAGGGCACCACCTCCACCATGCACTTCTTCCTAGCATCAGAACATGTTGACTGAATGTTTTGTTTTTACACAAGAAGCACTATAAGAATGGGAAATTAATAAGGTAAAGGAAAAGATTCCATCGTCCTGAATGGGGCTGATTTGATTTCACACATAAAAGTTGAACTACTTAGAATGCATGAACTAGATCATTCTCGTTCTATAAATACAACAAAGCAGCCTACCCTATTTTCAGATCACATGACACCTTTTCATCCTCCCGAAGCTTGTATTAAGTCTGAGTTTAAGAACAGGTGATCAACAGTGTGGGTTTATTTGCAGTGATGAAAGGCTGAAATTGTTTTCTCTTGTTTTCTTCACTCTCTTTCAATCAATTGCCTTGAGATTTTAGAGATAGCTTCATTGATTCCCCAGATCTCCCCATCCACCCTTCTATCAATACTGAGTTCAAGGTTATAGGAAGTACCATTTGTCTTATTGATGCAATTCCTCCTTCTATATCCACCGGCCTAGCCTGGATCAATTTTATTAATAATACAACTGGTATCTTTCCATATTCCCCTGCTCCCTCAACCCCTAACTATATTTCAACTTCAACCTCCCTGTTAAAACATTCGTTCACAGAACATGCCCCCCAAAAACCAGCAATCTTAAGAATGAGCCCTGCCTCGATTGTCTCTGAGTTGAAGGCATTTGACTTTCAATGAATGTTTTAAAAACTGCTTGGTGTACTGAAGAAGGTGCAAGCTCAGGGAGTCTTTATTTCCAGTGTTTACGTGCTCTTTTCATTTTATAGAGTTTTAAAGTCCAATCTCACTTTATTTATCTTTCTACGATGAGTGATCATTATTTTCATGTATTTCAAATCCATTTTTCTATTGTAGGCTTCTTGAAGGTAGATGCTGTATTTTGGCCACCTTTGAGTCTCCCCCTAGGGCTTAGCGAAGAGCTTGGAACATAGGAGGCGTTCGATAAGTGTTTGGAGAATGCATAATCAGTGAGAGAACTGTAAACATTTCCACAGGGACACATTTGTTATTCTTCTACAGATTTTCTAGAACACAGGCTCCAGACGAGCAAACTACACTGAATTAAGCTTCTAAGAGACCAGGTATTCCTCATCTCTGCCTCCCCGGTTATACACCAGGGCAGCTCATCATGGAGGAGGAAAAGTTTGTTAAGTAAGAGAACAACAGAAATACTTCAAATTGTATTTTTACTAAAGTGAGAGGTTGCACATGAAGCTCCTTGGGTTCCACGGAACTCTTTCCCTGGGAAGAGAAACCTGGTGAGAGGCACTTCAGGGGTTGAATGGTGCCCCACTCCCCCAAAAGGGTCTTTGAAGGTATAAATAAGGTGGAGATCTTGAGATAGGATCATCCTGGGTAGGGGGGCAGGGTGCTTCAATTCAACAACAAATATCCTCACAGGAGACAGCCAGGAGAGAGCGCAATGCAGACGGAGGCAGAGATGAAGACGTGTGGCTGCAAAGAAAGGAATGGCAGCAACTCTGCGAGCTGAAAGACGCAAGGAAGGATTTTCCTCCAGATCCTCCAAAGAAATGCCGCGCTCTGGCCTCCAGACTGTGACAGGAGAAACTTCTGTTGTTTTAAGCACCAAATTGCGGCGATTAGTTATAGCAGCCTTAGGAAACAAATACAGGCACTTCCACTGAGTTTCTATCCCATTAAAACCTATCAATTTTGAGTCTTTTCATTTCTGCAGATGAGGGGAGGCCAGTACTTAGAAGTGAGTGATGTCCGTCTCCTAGCTAGTCAGGAACAGCTGAGATTTGAAACAGGGCTCGTCTTAAAATGACAGCTCAGTGGATCTTCGTGAGACAGGCTTTTGCTCCCAGGCCAGGTGAGGCTCTGTGGATACAGACTTAAATAAGATGTCAGATCTGCCTTGGGGGAGCTGTGAGGGGAAATGCTCCCATGTTCTCTCCTCTGTGCGTGTTGGGGTAAGAAACTTAAAGGGTCTACCTTATGCACGTGTCAATTATTTCTTCCATGTTTCCCTTTCCGACCTTGATAACCTGTGTATCGGCAAACCTTCTAACTGGCCTACCACGGATAACGAGACCGTGGCTCTGCGGTGGAGGACCTGACTTGCTTGGTACTTAGTTGGATGACAGTTTTGCCCTCCGGAGCGACAGAGGTCTAAAAAAATTCACTTTGTCTTCCCTAGTAATTCCTTCAGACATTTATGAACAGCTATTCTATCCTACCTATGCATACTCTTTCTCCAGCTAAATCTACCATTTGTGAGTTGCTTTATAAAACCCTTTCACCGTGTATTAACATGTTTAATTCTTCCCAGAATCTAATAAGGTGGGAATATTTTCCTTGCTTAGTAGGAGAGGACATAGCTACATGGATGTTAAGTGATTTTCCAGTCGGCAATCCAAACACAAGAATTCTGAATTATATAATACCCTATACCTGCATGTGAAAAATTAGGGGCAGGGACACTTTGTATCAGGGAATGCTTGTCCTCCAAGAGTCATTCTTCCCTGCAAAGTTTAGCTAAAGAGGTGGCCACCTAAAATAATTAAAAAAAACAAAAAAAACAAAAACAGTATTTCCTAGCCTCCCTGGCAGCTGGTGATGGCCTGTGACTAAATTCTAGCAAACACAGACAAGTAGAAAGTTGTGTCCAATTTCTAGAATAAATCCACACATGGAAAAACTATACCCCTTTCTTCTCTCTGTCCTCTCTACTCGTACTTGGAATGCTAATGTGTTGTCAAGACTTGAGCAGCCATCATGGACCACTATGTAAATGCTATTTTGAAATGGTGGATTAACTACTAGAAAGAAGTTGGGATCCACTGATCAAGACACTGTCTTGTACATCTTGAATTACCTGTATTTACATGAGGGAGAGAAATAAATTGCTACCCATTTTGTTTATTTCATTATTAGTTGAGGTTTCTGTTGTTTTTAGCAAAACCTAATTTCAGTTGATATGGTTTCTATACCTACACGGACATAAATTCGTTGGAAAACTCTTAGTCGTAAAAAGTGTAGATGGTTTTCCAGTTATGTAAGTTTCCTAAAATTGCTTTCACTGTCTGAAAACTGAAAATAGAGGGAAGTTCAAATCAGAATTGTACTAAGCTGTAATTAGGTGGAATTGGGATTTTGTTAAGCAAGAACAATGTATATCAATATTGAGGCATCCTATTTCTTTTCCGTCTTAATATAGGTTGAATTATTGAGATTGATTAAATAATTGGGTTTATTTGGTCAGTTTATTTCATCCTTTTTTTGGAACACATTTTATTGAGATATAATTCAGATACTGTTCAATTCACCCATTTAAAGAGTACAATTCAATAGTTTTTATACTCGCAGAGCTGTTGGCAACTATTGCTAAAATTACAGCACATTGTTATATTTTTCTCCCCCAAAAAACTTCCTATTCCCCCTATCCTTCCTCAGTCCTAAGCAACCACTAATCTACTTTCTACCTCTATGGATTTGCCAATTCTGGACACTTACTATAAATGGAATCATGCCATGTAAACTTTTATGTCTGGCACCTTTCACTTGGTGCAATGTTTTCAAGGTTCACCCATGTTGTAGTACAAATCAGCTCTTCCTTTTATTCCAAATAATATTCCACTGTATGGATATACTACATTTAATTTTCCCAGTTATCAGTTGATGGGCATTTGAGTTGATTCCAAATTGGGGCTATAATGAATAATGCTGCTGTGAACATTCCTACATTATTTTATCTTTGAAAAGTTCTGTTATAAAATCCTTTTTCATAGTAAACCACATTCTAGCCCTCCCTATGTTACAACAATTGGTCCTAATTTAATTTCTTGGTAATTATTTGAGGAGACAAAGGGTGTTCTCATGAATAAATGAGTGTTGCTGTCAGTGTCATGGAGGAAAAGAAGCTTGTTCCGCGAAGTCAGAGCATAGTAACAGCAACAAAGATACTAATACCAATAACAGCAGCTATTGAGTGTTGAGACTCTCCTACTGCTTTTCATTCGTTCAGTTGATGCACCTACTTTATTTAATAATTCTACTAATGGATTTTGCTTGTTCCCATTTTATAACACGAAGGTTAATGCTTTAACAGCCATGGTCATGCAAATTTTTTTCTTTCCTCTAGAAGTATTTGCTCAAGATAAATTCACAATACTGGTAAAAAAAAAAATAATAATATACCCTCTTACGGGCCTTGATACTTAATTACCATTGATTTATAAAAAGCATTTGAAATACTAATTTCAGCACACTTCATCAGCAGGGGGTGCAAAATTTTTACCAACTTTACCAGTGGAAAATACAAATTCCTCAATAATGTCTTACTTTGAAAATCTTTGACTAGCAGTGAAATTGAGCCATCTTTACTATTCCGTTAAAGGGCTAAAGCTGGATAACATGAAGTCTTTATGAAAAATCTCATTCAAGGGAACAAAAACGTTAACCTGGTAGTCTCATGCACAGCTGACCAAAGGGATTATATCATTGGACTGAAATGATTACCGTAGTTGCCCCCTTATCCATAGTTTCACTTTTCAGTTTATCTGCAGTCAACCGCTATTCAAAATATTAAAATGGAAAATCCCAGAAGTAAACAATTCATAAGTCTTAAAGGGCGCACTGTTCTGAGTAGTGTGGTGAGATCTCACACCATCATTCAGTCCCACCTGGGATGTGACTCATTCCCTGGTCCAGCATCTCCATGTTATATATGCTGTCAATCAGCCACTTGGTAGCCTGCCTGGTTATTAGATCCCCTGTCTTCATATTGCAGTGCTTGTATTTGAGTAACTCTAATTTTACTTAATCATAGTCCCAAAACACAAGAACAGCGACACTGGCACTTCGGATACGCCAAAGATAAGCCTTAAAGTGCTTTCTTCAAGTGAAAAGGTGAGTGCAGCACCATAAGATATTCATATAACTTTTATTACAGTCCCTTGGTATAATTGTTCTATTTTATTATTAGCTATTGTTAATCTCTTGCTATGCCTAATTTATACATTAAACTTAGAAAACCCAGAGCGCATGTAGGATTCAGGCCATGGTTTCAGGCCTGTCCTGGGGTCTTGGAATGTGTCCCCATGAATACAGTGGGATTGCTGGATCTGGGACAAGAGTGAGCCTCTGTAGAAGTCCAAAAATGGCTGCAAAACTCAATTCCACTGGATGTTTTATCTTCATTAATGATTTGGGAGAAAAGAGGAAACAGCACTGAAATTAACTTCACAGATGGCTTTAAATGAGAGGATTAAATAACAATGAGTAATGAGAAATTACACAGGGACCAGAAAAGTAAAAGCTGAAATATAGAAAAACCTGCCCACCCTGGAAAATCAGGCTGCCAGCTCAGGAAAGCGGAGGTTGGCATCCAGTTCAAAAGAGGTGCCACACACCACTGTCCACCTGGAACATGGCCGGTACCAGGGCTTTTCATGTCCCCGCATGCAACACGCTCTCTCAGGGCCCTGACCGTGACATAGGCTGGTCACTTGACCCAAATGTCCTGCTCCCCCTTATTTACCCAACTGACTCCTTCTGGGGCTCAGTTCAGACTGAAGTGACCTCCTCTAGGAAACCTCAGACCTCCAAACCAAACCCCTTCCCCTTCCCCTTTCCTCCATGCTACACGGGCCCCCTGTACCTACCACCATGTCACACATGTAAAGCCACATTTTGGAGTCACAGAAAGGTGGCTACTGTAATAGCTTTTAATCCCTTACCATAAAAACATACAGAGCAAGTAGGAGAGCAAAACTGAAATTCCACCTTCTGCCACACGGCGCAGCATCTGTGAGTCAAGGAGAGGGGGAGCCATGGGGCACGTGACACGCTAACAAAAGGATCCCCGAGACAGCCTCCCGTGCTCATCCGGGACTGCAGTAAGTCAACATGACAGCAATAGTGACGCTGGCAGAGAGGTTCCCCAATAATCTGCGAGGGAATGCCGGGGGACCCCCACAAAGCCGAAAGGGGCTGAAGCAGTCTATGCCCTATAGACACGCAAAATGAACTGGTCAACATATCATATCTTTTCAAAACCACATTTCACATGGAGAACTTTCTGGAATAGAGTTGAAATTGAGCAGGGCAGGAACAGAAGGAGCAAAGGACAAAGAAGTCCAGATAAAAGTGAAAGGAGGAAAAGAAGCCAGGAGATCTGAGGATTCCCAAATTCTTGGCCTTTTAACACTTCATGAAAACAATGGACAAGAGAACTCTAGATTCCAAAATATAAGGAAATCTATCCTGACTCACCTCATCCTCCAAAGAGTACAGGAAACTAAGTTACATGTGAAAATAAACATCAGGAAACAATTTGCTTAAATCCCATATGAAATTGTGAAAATAACAAGGTAAGAGAAGAATACATGTGATAAGAGCAACAAAATATAGTTTTTAAAGAAAAAAGATGAAACTGTTTATTACCTAACATTTCCAAATGAACTAAAAGGTTTTAGAAATAACAATAGAACATAGGAGCAAATAGCATAAATCAGAATAAGAACTGCTAAAAGGGGGATGATAAACCCAGGAGAGCATTAAAAATAAAAGAAAAACAGCATTTCAGAAATGAAGACTAAAACAAACAAACAAAAAAGACACAAAAGACTAAAGAAATACACCAAGAAATACTTTTAAAAAGAAATAAAAAGTAAAAAGGTGACAATTTTATTTTTTTTTCTCTTTTGTGATTATTATTATTTTTTTTTAATTTTATTGTTGTTGTATTACATCCATCCCCTTTTTGCTCCCCTCTGTCCCCCCACCCACCCACCCATTCCCCCCAAAGTCAATCCCACCTGTTGTCCATGTCCATGGTTCAAAAGGTGACAATTTTAAAAGAAATAAACATTTAAAATGAAAGTGACAAATACAGAACATACTCAAAATTGACACAACACATGTATAATTAGGGCACTGGCAAAAGAAAAACTAAAGAAAAGTAATGGAAAAATAATCCTAAAGTTATAGCTCAAAGAGACAATACTAAAATATTTTTTAAATGTAAAATTGCAGATTATGTATCTAGGTACAATGAACTCAGCCAGCCAATATAGAAACATATTCTAATAAAATTACTTGACTTAAAAAAAAAAAAAAGTCTAGGCCATCCAAACAAAACAGGCGAAGTCACTTACAAGGGAAGGAATTTCGGATAATCATAAAATGCTCTGAGAGCAGCACATTATGCTAGAAAACAATGAAGAACATATTTAATATACTTAAAGAAAGAGAACATGAGTGTTGAGTGAATAAGGCCAGTCCCAAAAGATCACATTTGAAATGTCTAGAATAAGTAAATCTATGGGGACAGAACGGAGAGTAGTGGTTGCCTAAACCTGGAAGTAGGAATGCTAATGGCTACAGGGTTTCTTTACAGGAGGTGGGGGACAAAAATGTTCTGGAGTTAGACAGCGGTGATGATTTCACAACTTGGACAATACACTAAATAAACCTAGTAAATTGCATGCTCTAAAAGAATAAATGTTATAATGTATAAGTTATATCTCAATAAAGTGTTAAACTAAAAAATAGAAAATGTGAGCCAACAATTTTATACCTAGCCAAGCTGACCTTCAGGTATACAAGCTAACAAATAATTCTCTTCAAGAAAGAACTCCCGGGATATTGTTCCCAGGAGCCCTCTTAAGTATCCACTTGAGTGCGAGCTTTAGTTAGCCAAAAATCACTGAAAGTTTAAATATATGAGGTCTCTGTCCTAAAAGTATCAGCAGCGCAAACTATTTTAATTATATTGATAATGGCTTGATAGTTTTGCAACAGACCTCATATATAAATAGACAGATGAAGACGTGTCATTATATCTTAAAAAGTCTTAAAATATGTCACACAATCACAGGGTGTGACCCTTATTTAAACAAATTATTAAAAAGTGACACTTATGCCTTGGCTGGTGTGGCTCAGTGGATTGAGTGCCAGCCTGCAAACCAAAAGCTTGCTGGTTTGATTCCTGGTCAGGGCACATGCCTGGGTTACAGGCCAGGTCCCCAGATGATGGCACACAAGAGGCAACCACATTGATGCTTTCCCTCCCTCTCTTTCTCCCTTCCTTCCCCTCTCTCTAAAATCAATCAATCAATCATTCAATCAATCATTGGAAAAAAGTGATAGGAAGAATTGAATTTTAAATGTTAATAATATGGAAGAATAATTAACTTTTTAAGGTGTAATAATGATACTGTGATCTTTTTTTTTTTTTTTTTTAAGGTTTTATTCATTATTTCCAGAGAGGGCAGGGAAAGAAGGAGAAAGGGAGAGAAGCATCAATATATGGTTTCTTTTCACCCGCCTCCAGCTAAGGACCTGGCTGGAGACCTAGCTTGCAACCTGGTTATGTGCCCTGACTGGGAATCGAACCAGAGACCTTTGGGTTCACAGGCCGGCACCCATCCACTGAGCCACACCAGCCAGGACTGCTTTTCATCATTTTGAATACTTCTTGCCAGGCCCTTCTTGCCTGCAAAGTTTCTTCTGAGAAATCAGTTGATAGTCTTATGCGAACTCCTTTGTAGCTAAGTCTTTTTTTTCTTCTGCTGCTTTTAAGATTCTCTCTTTATCTTCTATTCATTTGTGTAGGCCTCATACCAACTGTATGAATTGCTAAAAAATAATGGTAGAAAACATAGGCATTACCTACAAAGGAATTCTGTTGGTGACTACAGGGTCTCCTGTTTATTGAGCAAGATCATGATCGGGGGTGGGGGGTGAGCTTGAAAGAATCACATATGCACATACAAAGTCTGTCCTGAAAGTATTGAGCCAATGTCAATCATATGGCCCTGGTTGGTGGCTCAGTGTAAAGGCACTGGCCTGCAAACCCAAAGGTTTCTGGTTTGATTCCCAGTCAGGGCACATAACCAGGTTGCAAGCCAGGCCTCCAGCCAGGTCTGTAGCTGGAGGCAGGTGAGAAGCAACCATACATTGATGTTTCTCTCCCTCTCTGCCTCTCTTCTACCACACACACAATTGGTGGTGTATATGGAAATATCAAGCAAACTGCTATCATTTGCAAAGCATGATATGTAAACTTGTCTGATATCCCTCTACAAAATCTTCAATAAAATTTATGTTGCTCACTAATGCTTTGAAAAGAGAATGATGGGAAGAGGGGTGTTACAAAGAGGTACTAAGTCCCACTTGAAGGTTAGGGCAAGGCAATACCAAGGATGCTCAATGCGTTATACTCTGTGAAATAATCCAGGCAGAGAAAGACAAATACTGTATGGTATCACTTACATACAGAATCTAAAGAAAAATCCAAAGTGGCATGGCCTGGGAGTACACTATATCACCTCCACCCCACACTATTAGCTAGAATATCATGACATGTCCCCAACCCACCTGTAAGGAAAGGTAGCTGGGACTTACGGTCTGCCTGCATGCACAGGAAGAGGAAAATAAAATAAGAATTTGTGAGCACTTTGCATTGTCTCTATCATGCTACAAATACGAGCCGGACAGAGTAGGCAGGAAAAAAAGTGCAACCTCACAGGCCCCAGCAGCATTTTCCCTCAAATGAAATGCTTTTGACCCCAGCCTTTAACTGCCCACAAAGGAGTGGGAAACATTTTGGGAACGGAGTCAGGGTTTAGCCACAGCTGCAGTGAGAAGAGTGTGCAGCAGTGTGGGAAAGGATGCTCTGGGCACCTGAACAGCTTGCAGCTTTAAATGAATTGTCCTGGTTTATCCTCATAATGACCCTGCAGTTGGAGAGACGTGAAAGCTCAAGACTGAAGAGTTGTGAGGGTTCTCACCAGAGGGACCTATGAAAAACCCAGGTAGTAAAAGGTCTGTCTGCATGTTGGATGTGATTATAGGGTCAAAACAAAACAAACAAACAAAAACACCTTCTGGGTCTCTCCTATGACCTGACCTGTGTTCCCCCCTTACCCAACTTACTATGTTCAGGTAACTCCCAACACCTCAGAACAGCGTTAGGAGGAGGGGTCATGAAAGGGATGAGTAAATTAAAAGAGGCCTCTGTAACGGTCCCCAATCCAATAAAAGTAGTGACCTGGAAAGAAGAGAAACTGTGGACACAGACGTGCAGGCGCAGAGGAAAAACCATGTGAAGACGCAGGGAGGAGACAGCCAACCTGCCAGCCAAGGACAGAGGCCGCGGAGGAGGCGCCCAGAGCTGTGGGGAAATACGTTCTATCGTCACAGCAGGCTGCGCCCCCTGACACGAGCTCCCTGTAGTGATTCCCCAGGCCGCTGGGCTGAGCAGAGCAAGTGGTTCTATTCTCAGCTGACCTGCACAAACAGGGAGCCCACTCCACCGCTGAAGGGGCCGAAGGAGCCCGTTCTACCCGGTCCTGCCACCTGGGGCTCACGAAAGCCGAGGCTGTTCCACTGGCCAGCTGGGTCTTCTGGCAAGAGTGACGTCACCTCTCGGATCCCCAATTCTCCCACCAATAGAATGAGAAGAGTGGGCAAGGCGGCCTGACAAGGTGCGCGTCAGGCTAAATCCGTCTCACGTTAGTGACAGCACTGATACCAGGTCTTGTGTGCATTCGGTCAAAACATGGACATAACATTTCCCACAGCAACTAGGGGACACGGGACTTGGCTCTTGTGAGTCATAACTAAGAGTCAGGGTTTGGGAATCAGAACCACCTGGACTTACATCCTGAGGTCATCACGAGGTGACCTGTGACCTCTGCTCCTCTATAGCACAGGATCAATAACCGTGGCTCCAGCCCAGCACGAGGCCAACCCGTCACCATGTTCTTCAACAAGGTTATTCGAGCGTTCGTATGCTAACTGAAATAAGCCAGATGGAGAAGGACCAGACCGTGTGATTTTACTCAAATGTGGACTGTAATGAACAAACTGAACTCACAAGCAAGATACAGGCAGACTCGCAGAGGATAAGCGGGCAACTCTGGGGGTCAGGATACAGAAGGCTAGAGCAACAAAGAAAGAGAACTCATGGATGCAGACAGTATCTACACGAGGGGAGGGGTGGGAGTGGGAGAGGGTATAAGGGTCATCAATGAGAATGGAAAAAACAATAAAAATACTATTAAAATAATAAAGCAACATGTCAAGAAAAAAAAAAAAAGAACATTCTGTTTTCCGATGTTCCTTCTTCGGCTTCCCTGGAACGTGCTAATATGAACTCATCAGACAGCAGGACATTCTCACCCGGGGTCAGCTGGCCGGTGGCTGGGCCAACCTGGAGCCACGTCACGTTACAAGAATTCACAGGAAACGTGACGTGGCCCCGGGGACGGTGCTTTGAAAACAGCCGTTGAAGAGCTTCTGGGGAATGGATTCCTCCTTACAGATCTTGATTTCAGAAACGTGTCTACTTGAGAGAGCAAAGACTGTTCTCGGACTCCGTCCTGGGAAAGGAACGAGCGTGCTCCCCGCAGGCCGGGACGCTTCCATATCCGACCGAGTGGCTTGCTTCAGTGAACGCTTCCTTAGCGGGTCACCAAGAGCCGGGCTGCCGATGGAAAGTGGGCACACAGGGACTGCGTGTGGCCTGCTTTCGAGTCTTAATTGTGAGGTGAATGGAGTGAATGTGTGCACCAGCCTGACGATGGGCCTGCACACGTCTTTGCGGGGGAGTCAAAAAACAAACACACCAGCCCGTGTGCGGCCGGACGGAGACTCAGCCAACCTGGAAGGCGGTCGCAGAGGAAACACGGACAAACCCCCTGGGCTGAACTCTGGCTCCTGTGGAGATGGATCTGAGGTCTGAATGCACCACCAGCAAGACAAAGGCTAGGCGGGCTGCGTGGATAAGTTCATCGGAGCTGTACCGAGTCCCTAGGAAGAACCCTGCTGGAGAGGCCTCCCTGCACCCCAACCACACAGCCTGGGAACGCCCCGCATTCTCCCTGAGCCTATGTACCTTTCTGCGGGGCAGGACTAATCATGTCCACTTGAGAGACTTGGGTGAGTTTTAACGAACTAGTGTTTGGGGCATGGCAACTGTTCAATAAAAATGCTCATAATCACAGGGGACATTTATTAAACGTTTACTCTGAACCACGGTGCTTCAGATGGGTTATCTCATTTCATCCACACAGGCCTGTAAACTGGTACGCTTTCCTTGATGAGAAGAACATTGAAATGTAAAGAAGGTAAGTTACTTTCCTTGGCCTCGGGGCCAGTGAGTGTACGCTAGAACCAGGCTTCAAATTCAGGTAGTTTGAGTTCAAAGTCTCAAGTCCTAGTGACCTTGGTAGCACAGCCAGCAGCTGGAGCCTCAGGATCTGTCAGTAACACAACTCCCACAGTTCATTAGTCCAAACAGAAACGTGGGTGGATCACCGACCTGAAAATTCACTCCACCCTTCCAGAGGTGGGAATCGAGAAGAGGGAGGGGGAGGGCTGTTTTCTTACTAGGCGAAGTCCCTATCAAAAAATGGATTGAAGGGAAGAGTCCGCATGAAAAGGGTCCAGCCCTCCCCCTCCTCCTCCTCATCTACCTGCCCCTGCCTTCCATGGAAAAGGAAACGATGCCACCAGGGCTGGGTGAGCAGGGCCTCAAGCAGAGACTCCCTTTTGTCTGTATTAAGCCAGCAGCATAATCCATCCATGTTGGGCACATCCACCAGACCCACTTAAAACAAAAGACTCTGCATTGGATTTCTGCGTTTCCCATTAAGACGAGAGGAGACAAGCAAGGCCTGAGCTTCTCAATCTTCCTCCTTCCAGATCCTAAAGAACCTGACATTCTTCAGGGCAACTTTTCAAACAAACGACCAGGAGCAGACAAGAAGCAAATGCCCTGCGCAAACACTAAGAATTCTCATGCTATCCTCTTACAAATTGACGCGTCTTAGCAGGAACCTTTCCTCCTAACCTGTTCTCCTCTGGGAGGAGGGGAAGAGGCCCAGAAGGATTCTCAGGGATGGGGAGGGCGGAGGTGGCATGGGAGATGTGGACCTGGGGGTGCCTCCTCTGGGACCCCAGCCCACCCTCCACAGCATGGCGGAGCACCCTCCTTCTCACTCCTCTGACACTGTCAGTCATGCATGGCATTTCTTTGCCACGTGCTCTCCCCTTCTGCCTCTTTCAGGGGACAGGTAGCTTTTTGCAGGTAGAGGCTCTGTTGTTCTCATCCCTACGTAGCTCAGTACTTGGCTCATTCAGCATGAGTTACTGGATAGCATGCAGCAGGGGAGACGAAGTGCAGAAATCAGTGCAACACTCTCCCCTTCTGCACCTGAAATGCTCACGAAGTGAAACATGTGAAATTGCAGTATGAACCCTTAATACCTGTATCACATTATACTCACCCAAGGGCTGAGAGGCACGGCAGCCAAGGCCCAGGGGCTCCCTGATTAGACCAGCACAGCCTATTTTATATCCCAGAAACATGGTGAAAAGCATACCAGCCTCAGTCCGAATCCCAGTTCAACCTACTGCCAGCTGAGTGATTTTGACCCCACTCACTTACCCTCTCTGTGCTTTGATTTCATCATTGGTAAAATGGATTATAATGAAATTCACTCCACAGTGTGGCTTGGGAATCAAATGAGCCAATATATAAAACTTCCAGAACAGTGCCTATAGCAAGCACAATAATAGTAGCATTACCTAACATTACCTAGCATTGTTATTGTCATTACTTATGTTGATAGCTTCTACTGACTACTACGGGTTCCTGAAATCTTAGAAATGAAACGAACCTTAGAGGCGTCTGCATGCCAATCTCCTGCCACTGCATCTCGAATGGGTAGGTAGCCAACCAGAGAGGGAATTAAAAGTTTTTCAAATGCCTACTATGTGCCAGGGTAAGTGTTAGATGTTTAACACATATCGTCACACTTTTGCCTCCGTCAAATTCAGCAAGGTCGATGTTATTATTCTCCCATTGTACCGGCCGGGGGCACTGGGAACTCAACACCCTGCACCCTTAATCTCCCTCTGTCAGCCTGTCTTCTCTGGGCCCCAGGGGCTCCGGGTGAGCTAACCTTGTCTCCCGCCAGCCTTTCCTTCTGCTCCATCCCCTCCACCCACTCTTTTAATACATATAAACATACTTTCACTGCTTCATTGATTCGTAACTTCCCAAACACCCACCCACAGGCCCATCACCCGCATGTGCGCTGTGGGTATAAAAATGAGTAAATCCCTCCTTCCTCGCCATGTGCTGCTTCTTCCAGGGAAATACCAATGAAGCCATTTCATTGATTGAGAAGAGATAGAACACAGACAACCACAGTAAATGCCTCAGGCTGACATTCCCCTGCAAAGCAGAACCTGGGTCAAGGGCTTGCATTCGGGTAGCTTGTGTTGGCAAGGCAGCCTGGGAACAGCAGTGGGAGAGGATGCATGGTGATAAACACAGGAGGGGTAAGCCCGCTGAAGGCTGTGATGAACAAGATCAGGTTGGTCATGACAGTGGTCTGCCAGCTCTCGTCCTCCATGGTTCAGGGGTTCACCGTGAGCTGTTCATTTCCTTGCACTTCCAAATCACCCACGCTTGAGTGCCAGACAGCTTCCCACAAGCGTCCTCCCCCAAAAACCCAGAGAGGCCCCAGGGAGGGAAACTTGGCAAGCAACTTGACCTGGGGCAGAGGAGGGTGCTTCTGCAATGGCTGGAACAAAAGGAGGACTAGCAACATCAGCATCACCCAAGCAGTTGCCTATAAATACAAATGCTCATACCCCATCCCGCACCTACTAAGTCAGGCTGGAGTGGGCTTATCAATCTGCATCTTACCAAGCTCTCTGGGTGATTCTGCTGCAAACGCACATTTGAAAACCACTGGTCTGGAGGGCTGTCAAATAGAATTAAACGGGAGCCTAATCCAGTTCACCACGCAGATCCAAAATTCTAGCAACAGAAAGTCTAAATAGCTTCAGATTCCAAAGTAGGAATCAGCAGGTGGCCTTCAGCTCTTCCTGTTCCTCAGCTTTCATCCAACACAGCCTCTCCATTTCAATACACAGAACAGACCTCACTCATGGCCCACAAGCCTAACATATTTACTATTTAGCCCTTTAAGGAAAGTTTTGCCAGCTCTGAAATCAAGAGTCCAAAAATTTACAGTCACAAATAAGATCAACTGATTTTTGACAAAGTTGTAACTTAAATGATAGTCTTTTCAGCAAATGGTGTTGGAACAACTGGGTAACCATATGCAAGAAAATGAATCTCAACGATGTCTTGCACCTTACAGAAAAATGAACTCAGGGGAGGTAACAAAAAGAAATAGAAATTCCTGCAAAACTTTTAGAGGAACACATCAAAGGAAACCATTGTGACCTTTGGTTAGGCTAAAAGTTCTTAAACTGATAGCAAAAGCATGTCCTATAGTGTAACAAATTGATAAATTATGCTTCATTTAAAATTCAGGCTTTGCAGAAAGCTGTAGACTGGGAGAATGTATTTGCAAATCACATATCCAGCAAAAAATATCTTGTATTCAAATATCTTGTATTGCAGAATGTCATAAACTCAACGGTAGGAAAACCAGCAACCCAATTTTTAAAATGGGCAAATGACTTGAACAGATGCTTCACCAACAAAAGATACTTGTCGATTCCCAGCCAGGGCACATAACCAGGTTGCAAGCCAGGTCTCCAGCCAGGTCTGTAGCTGGAGGCAGGTGAAAGGCAACCACACATTGATGTCTTTCTCCCTCTCTGCCTCTCTCCCTGCCCCTCTCTCTAAAAATAATAAATAAAATCTAAAAGAAAAAAAAAAAAAAAAGATACTTGGATGGCAAATAAGAACATAAAAAGATGTTTAACATCATCAATCATTAGAAAAGTGCAAATTAAAATCATGAGATAGCCCTACACGCCTATTAAAATGGCTAAAATAAATTTTTTACAGAGTCTGACATTACCATGTTCTAGGAAGGATAAACAGCAACTGGTTCTTTAGTGCAGTGATGTTAGAAATGTCCAATAATGCAGCTACGCAGGGAAATACCTTGGCAATTTCTTATAAAGTTGTAAACACGCACTTGCAGCATTGCCAAGAAATCACACTCATATTGACACTAGAGGGATAAGAAACATGTTCATTCAAAAACCCTGTATGTAAATATTTATAGTGAGTCTCTTCAAAATCACCCCTGCCCCTCAAACCGGAAAGAACAGAAGTGTCCTTCAGTAGGTGAATGGATGAACAAACTAGTATTCCATACAGTGGAACACTTTTTATCAATGGAAGGAACAGACTAGTTAGAGTCACAGCAACTTAAATGAATCTCAAAGGCATTATGCTGAGTGAAGGAAGCCATCGCCATAGATTATAGACTGTATGAAACTATATGGCATTCTAGAAAAGGCCAAACTATAGCGGGTTGTCAAGGGCTAGGGGGAGATTACAAAGGAACATCCTGAGGGAGATTTTAGAAAAAATGGGGCCGTTCTCTGTCATGATTGGGAAGGTGGTTACATAAATCTATGCCTGTATTAAAACTCAACAGAACCCTATAACAAAATAAAATTTATTGTATATAAGTTAAAAAAAAATAGAAGGGAACCTCTAGAGTCACTTTATCTATTTGGTTCTTAACTATATCTCTTAGTGATTATGTTACCTTCAATGAATCAATCTCTCATTGACTCAGTTTCCCAATTTGTAAAAAGGAGGTAATATTTTTTCTCTCTTAGAGTTTTGTGAGGATTCATTGAGAAAATGCGTGTAATGCACCCAAGCAATGTTTGGCATAGAAAATAAATATGATAATAAAGATGTTTACTCTCATTACTAAGTTTAGTCCCATCGTTCCATTTGATTGATTTTAGTTTATTATTCCAAAACTGATCTCTTCAGGGGAGCGGTACAGTAATTTTCACTTAATTCAGAATATCCCATTTCTCATAGCAGCTTTTTTATCTGGACCAGAATTAGAAGGGTTTTATGAATTTTCTAATTGATCCATGAAATCATCTCCATAGATTAACTCACTCTCTCTCTCTCTCTCTCTCTCTCTCTCTCTCTCTCTCTCCCTCCCTCCCTCCCAGGTTTCAACTGTTTTCCAAGTCTGAGAGTTTAGTCAAGTTCCTGGGAGAAAATCAGGACCCAAAGCTGGTGTCCAGAAATGAAGTGTCCTCACCTTTCTAACACTGCCTTGCTCAGGTTCTTTCCATGTGACTGAATGCCATCACTCTGATGAAGTACCGCTGTGATTCTTGACACAGGACAGCAAGTGACTCCCACACTAGTCCTCAGCCATAGAATTTTCTGATACTCTTTCCTTCCCAGTCCTGTGGTTTTTGAAATAATCCTTCTTTTCTTTGCTGCCCCACCACCACCACCACCACCATGGCCTCCTACTAACCCTACCAACCCAACACTGGAGTCAGAGATGATGGCCTTTGATATGCAATTTTAGCCTTCAAAGGACTGAGCTGCTCTGCCCCCTTCACAAATCATCATTAGCTTTCTTTAGCACATTTTCCACGGAAAATTGTGGTGACATGTCCTCAGTTCCCTTCTAATGAAAGCTGAGCGCAACCCGAGGCTTTTCAAAATCGGAACCAAAGGATTTCATCTCAGTCCCACAGAACACAGACATAGCAGCTGCCAGTTCAATGGCTTGACAAACAAGCATCATTTGTGCCTTTCATGAGAAGAAAAACCATGACAAAAGAACCCGGATGGAGCCCCCGGCTTCTCCCAGCCTGCTGGTGAGAGTGTCAATCAGAACAACACCGGAGAAAACAGTCTTATTAAAGTGGAAGATACACTTGATGACCTAGCAATTCCACTCCCAGGTGCAGATCTTAAAGAATCCACGTGCATGGGCTCCAAGAGAGGTGTATAAAATTGTCATAGAGTTGTTCATTACAGCTCCAAACTAGAAGCCACCCAAGTGGTCACCGGAGTTTGAGAGGATAAACATAGGGCCAAAAATCTGTACAACGAAATACAGAAATGAAAAGTAATTAACACCAGCTACATAAAACAGCAGGGAAGACCCTCGCAAACAATGCTGAACGGAAGGTGTCAGACATCAAGTATGATTTGATTTATATGAAGTTCAAAACTGACGTACCTAAACCACGCTGTGACACAGATGGTGAATAAAACATAAATCCACAGAGATGGTTACCATAAAATTGGGAGATCATGGTTACTTCTAGCAGGAAAGGGAATGAGTCATAATTGATGTTTTGGGGATAAGAGTTTTTATTTCGTAACCTGGGTGGTGGCTTCATTGGTGTCAATTTAAACCTATTGAAACAAGTATATTTATTTAGTTATTGCCTTCTTGTGCTTTTTATGTGTATTATGCTTTATAATAAAAAGATTTACAAAGAGGTACATTAAAAGAAAAATGAATAACAGCAGACCTGGCCTCCTTTCTTCTCTTGAATGCAGGACAAGTAGAACAGCTACTTAAAAGCTCAGGAGAGTAAACAGCAGCAGGTAGATTAAGAAAGAGGAGCATTTTGAACTACCAAATAGAAAGTGCATTTACCACCCAGCAGGACCACAACGTGGCCCAAGACCAGTAGATGGGTGTCAACATGAACCAGACGCTTTTAATTGTGGCTCCAGGCATAGGCAAAGGCACAGCCAACACTTACAGGAAATGTGGAAACATCCACATTTTCCTGCTCTCCATTCTCCCACCCCCAGGCCCCAACCAATCCTGTGACAGCGGTGGCCAAAACTCTAAGGGAGGGGGCTGGTTATCTGATCAGTGCAGCGGGAACCCAGGAAGGTTTGACAAACATTAATTGATTTTTAAAAATACACTACTTTATGTTAGAATAGTTTGAGGTTTACAGAGTTGTGAAGACAGCACAGGGAATTCTCATTAAGTCCCACAACCCAGCTTCTCCTACAATTAGCATCACAATAGTCTTTCCTTCTTTGTTCTCAGGCAGCTAAATCCTTAGCACAGCAAGGTAGCCAAAGCCCCAACTTTCTAGACAAAGGAAAGAAATGGGAAGCCCCAGCCAAATATAAAGTCCCTGAGATGTAAAAGGAGTCTGAGGTTCTCAGAAAAGTGACTGCTTAAAGTGGCATAAAATGCCTGTGCTCACATCCAAGCAGGGCCTGCCTGGATCTGATCCTAACCTCCTGCCCAGCACTGAGAAATAGACTAACACATGCACCACAGCTCTCGCACATCACGGTCCACTGGGTGGTGCCAAGAGGGGTGCGTCTAAATAGCATCACAGAGGTTTGGACACTGAACTGATAATAGAACCAGAGTCCACAGAAGGGAGGTTGGAACTTGCACCCTGAATAAATCTAACCAGATTGGTTGACAGCTAAAACAAAAAGTTTCCATAGAAGGTAAGGCCCAGAGTTGTATAATAGCTACTCAAAACCAAACTCAAATCCAAAATCACTCAGCATACCAAGAGCCAGAGTTCTTAACTCCTTTGGGGAAAACCAGTGAACAGATGCCAGATCACATAAACGCTGAAGTTACTTGACAAAGGCTTTAAGCAGTCATTGTGCAAATGCTCCAACAAGCAATCATAAACAATCTTGAAACAAATGGAAAAATAGAAAGTCTCATTAAAGAAATAGAAAAATATGATAACTGAAATGTAAAACAAACTCACCGGTTGGGCTTACTTGCAGATTGGAGATGACAGAGGAAATAGTCAGTGAACTTCGATGTGTAGTAATGGAAATGATTCAATCTGAAAAACAGAGAGAAAAAAAATTGAAAGAAAAAAAAAACCCACAATTTAATAATCACATTAAATGTAAAAGGTTTAAACGCACTAAATAAAAGACAGGGATTTTCAGAATGAATGAAAGCTATGATCCAATTAGATGTTGTGTATTTAAAAAAAAATAAATAAACACCTCACTTTGAACATAATAAATTTTTTCAAAATTATAAAAAATATCATATGAACACTAATAGGAAAAAGCTGGAAAGAGATTCAAAGCAAGAGAAAATTCTCCATGGCTGGTTTTGAAGATGGAAGGACACATGTCAAGAAGTGTGGGAAACTTTCAGTTGCTGAGAAAAACCCCAACCCCACGGCCAGTAACAAAATGGAGACAGTACCACAACTTCAGGAAACTGAATTCTGCCAACCATCTGAAGGAATTTGGACAAGGGCTACAACTATTACAACCTACAGAGAACCCAGTTATGCCATGGTGGTATTTCTGACCTACAAAAACTCTGAGATAGTAAGTTCTGTTGTTTTAAGTTTTGAAAAATAAAACACCAGAAAGAACGCTGGAGTGCCTATACTGAACAGACTGCAGAGTAAAGAATATTACCAGTAGTAAAGAGAGACAATACATAATAGTAAAGGGTCAGATCGACAAGAAAACATAACAATCCAAGTGTGTATGCAACCTAAGTTTCAAAACACATGAATCAAAACTGACACAACTTAAAGTAGACATAAACCTATAAATGGTCTTACAGTAATAACTAGAATGAATACCCAAGAAATTAGCAAGGATAGCAAAGAATTAAAAAATAACTTCATTCAAATGGATCTAATTACTATTTCTAGAACATTCCACCAAACAACAGAATACATATTCCCTAAAAGTTGTGTGGAACCACAAAGACCTCATATGGCCAACACAAACTAAAGAAAGAACAAAGCTACACGCATCACACTCCCTAAGTTCAAACCATATCACAAAACTATAGAAATTAAAACAGCATGGTATTGGCATAAAACAAACACATAGATGAATGAAACATAATAGGGAACCCAGAAATAAACCCACATATATATATGGTACAACAAAGAATCCAAGAATATACAATGGGGGAAGGACAATCTCTTCAATAAGTGGTGTTGGAAAAACTAAACAGCCCCATGCAAATGAATGAAATTGACCCACTTTTTTACACCATACAAAAAATTAACTCAGAAAGGATTAAAGTGAGACTATATCAAACTAAAATTTTCTGAATAGCAAAGGAAACTGTCAACACAATGAAAAGATAACGCACTGAATTTGAAAATATTTTCAAATCATATATCTGATAATGAGGTTAATTTCAAAAAAACTGATACCACTCAGCAAAAACAAATAATCTGATTTAAAAGCGGGCAGAGGCTGTAAATAAACATTTTTCCAAGAAGACGTATAGAAGGCCAACACATACATGCAAAGATGTTCAATACCACTAACTCTCATGGGATAGCATCTCATACCTATTACAAGAACTATTATTAAAAAGACAGCCCTAGCTAGGAGGTTCAGTTAGTTTGGTGTGTAACTGTCTTATACACCAAAGGGTTGCAGGTTCAATCCCTGGTCAGGGCACATACCTAGGTTGAAATTTGACCCCTAGCTGGAGCACTTCCAGAGGGCAACCAATGGATGTTTCTCTCCCTCTCCCTTTTTCTCTGTCTCTTCCTGTCTCTCTAAAATCAATAAACATATCTCCTGATGAGATACGTTTTTTAAGACAAAAAATAACAAGTGATGGTGAGGATGTGGAGAAAAGAGAACCCTGGTACAGAACTGGTAGGAATGTAAATTGGTGCAGCCTCTATGGAAATCAATATAGAGGTTCTTCAAACAATGAAAACTACAACTACCATATTAATCCAGCAACTCTACTTCTGGAATTTATCTAAAGAAAACAAAACCACACACTCAGGAAGAAACATAGGGCGTGCATGTGCACTGCAGCATTATCTACACTAGTCTCCCAGTCCCCATAGTCACTAAGAACGCGCTGCGGCTGAAGTTGCCAGCCTGGGACTCACCTGGAGATTTTGCAGCTCAGCAGGCCCGTGCGGATGACCAGTGTCACTCCACAGAATTTCCAATTCCCTTCCCTGAGGTGTCACAATTTACCCAGGCGCTGGCTCCACATCTGAACAGTTCTCAGGACCCAAAAGTCCCCCTCCGGTACAGAGTCAGGGGACAGGCTGCCAGGAGAGGGTCCACCCCAGTGACCTCTGAGATCTTGGACAGGATACAGGTGACCCTCCAAGAACACAGGTTTGAACTGCTCAGGTCCAGATAAACGCAGATTTTTTCCCCCTGTCAGCTGCGTAGCGTCCACGGTTCCCTGTCCACAGGATCCACAGGGTTCGGGTCTGCAGATTCAACACCGAGGGGAAACGTCATTTTCGCATTCCCGGAAGCAGATTCCCAACCGGGAATGGAAAACACTGGTGTCAACATGTGGTTGGTTGGGTCCACTGAAGCCCAGGGCCAACTGTAGAGTCAGAAGTTACACGCTAGGGATTCCGAAAATCCCAAAGGGGGCGCGGGGGTGGGGGGCACCCCTAACCCACACTTTGCTCACAGTCCACTGTACTTCTGTGGGTGTCGTTTTCTCCTCTGGAGCAGGGGAATATTGCCCAGGCTTACACCCAGTTCTCTTCCAAACCTGAGAGCCTTCCTCCTAAGATGGGAGGGACACGGAATTCTTCCTGAACTTCCACGAGAGACACTTGTTGGACGAATCAACACGAATGCAAACAGCTGCAGCCTTATTTTGCAGTTTTCCTGAGTCGGTGGGAATCAGCCACAGAGATGTTTCCTGCCGAAACACTTCGTTGCTTTTTCACAAGGACGTTTCCCCTTCTCTTCTTTCTTTGAATAGCCCTTACTGTCTACAGAAGTGCAGGTTTCAAAGGGAATAGTGGCAAAAATGCAAGATGACAGTGACAAGGAGAACTTATTCTCATTAACTGCTCCTCGTTCGCAAGAAAGTCAACCCACCATCATTTCTCAATTATTTCTCCTCCTGAAACTCATTAAGACTTTCTCTATCCACAATCAATACATTAATGTCCCTCTGTTTAATAAAACAGTTCATCAATATTTCATAGTTTTAATAATTTATGTTTTATTACAGAGGCAGATGAAACCCTACAGCACACAGATTTTCTGGTGATAACAGAGGACAAAGAAAACCTGAATTGCCAATTCTGGACTTTAAAAAAAAAAAATCAGCCCTTCTGAGCCCCTGTCTCCAATTTGGAATTTTCTGGGAGATATGGTGGTTGCAGGATAACCCACCTGTCTATAGACTTTGTGAAGAGGGGGACTAGTTCTGATTATTTCTTGACTATCACCCACCACATAGGCATTAGTTTATCTGCTCCCTCCAATAACCGTAGGAAAGAATTATTGTCTCCACTGCACAGGTGAAGAAACTGAGGCTCAAAGTTTGCAACTAATTTAACCAACACTGCACAGCAAGGAAATAGTGGTGCCAGGATTGAAAGGTGTTTGCCTGATTCCAGCATTCATGTGGTTAAACATCCCTGCCATACCATGGTCAACATGCCTTCTTTAGAAGATATTTACTGACAGAGCACCAATTTTCCTTAGTATTGGGGATGCCAAGATAAGCTACCTGAACTTGTGGAGCTAACACATTGGTGAGTTTAGACCACGTACCGATGAAGGTTTTTTAAAATCAAGAGAACGCTCAACTCCTACAGGTTCCATGCAATTCCCCTCTTGCAACATGGCTCCTGCAGCCCACTTCATGAGCCAAGTCAAGCCAGGCATCTCAGCTCACATGGGCCAGAGCAAAACCCCACTGGACAGTGGAAAGAGGACTCCTCACCAGGATAGGGTCCCAACAAGTGCCTCAGAGGTACAAATGTTGATAAACTATCCCCTGGGAAGATGTTTTCCCAATGCACCTACGAGAGTTTTCTCCTGCGTGTTAATGTTTTCTCAGTAGCTGCTATTCCCAGGGGGTCTGTGGTTTCCTGCAAACCCAGACAGTAGCTTCCTCCATAAGCACACAAAGAAACTTCAGGCTGGTGGAAACATCTTGCTTTGGTTTCCAAGGCAGAGATGAATGTACGAAGGCTCATTTCACTATAATTTCATCGTCTGCTTATGGATCTGTCTCCTATGTTAATTTCTTAAAACTAAAGTTTATGTTCCATTCAATGTCAGTCTCCTTTGCCTAACACAGAGCTTGGCATGGAGTAGGTAGGTGTTCCATAAACGAATGAATCAATCAATGCTTGAGTTCAAAGCCAGGGGCTGTCATTTACTTCCTGTGCAACTTTGGGTAAGTTATGCAATGCTCTGTGCCTCAGTGTCCCTATATGTAAAATGGGATATAGACTAGTATCTGTCTCATGGAGCTCAGGTGAAGAATAAATGAGGTGATAGACATGAAGCTATTGGAAGAATGCTGACATAGCATGTCAACAAGAGACAACAGATAGTCAAAGGCCATCTTCCTGATGAAAATAATTTTCTCATGTGTATTTTCCCAGTGAATAATTGTTCAATTCAGGACATGTTTCTGTAGGTATTTTTAGTACTAGGTGTGTTCCCAGCTGATATTTTTTCCTGTGCATATTTTTTGAGTGGTTATTGTTCCTAGAGAACTCTTTTGGTAGGCATGTTTCCTAGAAAGATGATTTCTTAATAGATTGTCCCCTCTCTCTCTTTTTTTTTTTTTTTTTGCAATGGTTTGCAATGGGTTTTATGCAAAATATCCATTGGTTTTTCCAATGGATACTTTTCCTAGGGAATATTTTCATGGTCAGCATTTTTCTTTTCTTTCTTTGTTTTTTTTCCCCTCATGGTCAGCATTTTTATAATGAACAGTTTTCCCAGAGAATATTTTGCCTAAGGAGCATTTTTAGTGAGAACTTTTCATGGTGGATATTTTTGCTAAAGAGTATATATTTTCATGCACTAGTTTTCAGAATGAAGTATGTCTCCAGTAGTTATTTTTCCAAATAGGCACTTTTTCCTAGAAATTACAGGTTTCTCTTGGGTGTTTCCCCCAAGAAGTATGATCTCCATTATGGACTGAATTGTGTATCACTCAAAATTCATATACTGAAACCCTAACTCCCACTGTGACTATATTTGGAGGTGGGACCTTTAAGAAAGTAATTAAAGCTAAATGAAGCCATAGGGTGGGGCCCTGGTCCAAAAAAATTAGTGTCCTTATATAAGAGAAGAGATAGGCACCAGGTGTATATGCACAGAGGAAGGTCAGTGTGAGAACAGTGAGAAGATGGCCACGTGCCAGCCATGGAGAGAGGCCCCAGGAGAAACCAACCCAGCTGCTACTATTATCTTTGACTTCCAGCCCCTAGCACTGTGGCAAATAAATTTCTTTTTCTTTTCTTTCCTTTCCTTTTCTTTTTTTTAAGCCTCCCAGGCTTGTATTTTGCTATGGCAGCCTGAGAAGACTAATACAGTCCAGAGTACTTTACATATTTTTTCTGGCAATAAACTCTCTCCTTTAGGCCACTTTCTGCGGCTCCCTCAAAGGCAGCCCTTGTTCACCTCATCTCAAAGACAAAGGTCTAATGCAACTGAAGCAGAAAGGCTACCTTGGCCTGTGGCTTCCTTTTGTGCTGATAAAAGAATATACTGTCCTTCATCAAACTCATTTCCCAGACTGCAGCTCTCTGTAACTCTACCTGCAACACCAGATCAATAATGAGGGCCCACTCCCATCGATGCGGCCCTGAGGCTGTGACACAGATCACTGTAGACACAAAGGAATGCAAGGGAGATGGCTTGTGTTCCTTTGCCTGGGTCACCATATGGGGGCTGAGGATGCCCAATAGTTATCGACCTGAGGGTGCATTCCGTCCAGTCATGCAGTTCCAGAGACAGGACATGTGCTGCGAGTTACTGAGATCTTTCCCACAAGGGGCCCTTCAGTGGTGACGGCTTCCCATCAGAGCAGAGCCCCTTACCCACTCAAATGTTAGCCTTTGGATAATCGCGTGCTAATTCTATGGGAGCATCAGAAGTGCTGGGCAAAAGAAAGACCAGAAGAGCCAGAGACACAGGCTGGTGAGTCAAGACCATTTCTGAAGATGATGTTTTACCTTCTGCCTCCCAGCATCTCATCTTAAACTCTGTTTCTTTACTTCTACCTGTACGGAGCCCACCCCCACATGCTGCCTGATGGGTTCCCTCCCCGACCCCCCAACAACAACCACACATGACTTTGCTCCCTGCCAATCTCCATTCAAGTTTTTCTCAACAACAAGTATAATCCAAAACTGATTCATTCTGAAGTCCAAACAACTGATTTTAAAAAAATAATAATTTCACTCCTCCCCTCCCCGTTTCTTTTTATTACACATTCTTTTCAAAGAATCAAAGCCTTAAATTAAAGGACGGAAGATCCACTCTATGGAATTTCCATGATTAGCTAATGGGTGGGGCGAGGCATGATTGGCAGGCGGAGACACCACGGCCACGCCCCTTGCCCCACTGTCCCTGCCGCAGCTGGAAGCTAGAGCAACAAAGTCATCTTGCAGGATGTGGCAGGTGCCCAGCAGAGATCCTACAGATCCCAAACAAAGCACAAGAAACTCTGCCGCATCACAAAGGGAGAACTCCGTGAAAAACAGGTTGCCCACGTGTAGTGGAAAGAATAATACCCCACCCCCTACCTCCAAAGATGGCCATTCCTAATGTGGTTCTGTTACCTTACATGGCCAGCAGCACTTGACAGAGCTGAGACAATCCTGGATGACCCATGTAGGCCTCACGTCACCACAGCTGGCTCCCAGAACTGAAAGAAATAAATTTGTGTTGGTGATTGTAGCAGGTTCAGGGATGGCTCCCAACAGGATATGTTCAGGTCCTAACCTGGCTTCCCAAGGAGCTGTACGGAACAGAACCCCCGCATGCCCAGGCTGGATCGAGATGTCAGTGAGAAGTACAACTTGACTGTAGTAAATCACTAGAATTCGCGGAATCCTCACTGTAGGGATTAGCTTCCCTTGGGCCATTTACTCCCCCTGTCTGAGCCTCGGTTTCCAGCTTAGTAAAATAAAGTGATGGTGTGTTTGCAAACGTGACTTGCCATTACAACGCGGCAGATTTCTGACTCTCTCCGGAATTGTAGTCCCAGGTCTTTGGTGATTAAAAACAAACAAACGAACAAAATGGGCGTTCCTCCCCCAGGGGATCCCTTAGTGTGAAATATGGTAGGCTCTGAACACATCCGTTTCTTTTAATAACGGAACAGCAGATCCTTCCATAACTGGCTCATCCCTAAACCAGGGTTTCGATGGACTGAGCCTTGCAGCATCTGAATCCCATAACAAAATCAGTCAGCGATTAACCAGGTTTTACTGATGTCAATTTGCAGCTGGGTCCTGATTTAAATGCCGTTTGTTACTTGTTCCCTATCATTCTGCTTGTTGCCAGCTGGACCCCAGGGAAGATGGTGAATCTACACCCTGTAGTAGGCACCTCCACCTTGATAGAGCGACCATGCTTCCTGACGTCCCCTGGGAGGTTTGGGGCACTCCTGGAGGGACCGGCGAGTCTCTCCCTGGGTTAACTTGAGTCACTGATGGTCATAAAGCCTTCCCACTCATGGTGGGTGGCTTGCTTGGTCCCTAGAGTTGACTCTCAACACCGCAACCAGTAGAATCCTGCTCAAATGCAAGTTGGATCACATCACTCCTCTGCTGGTAGATTTCCAAAGAATTCTGTCTTGCTGCACATAAAAGCCAAAGTCCTTACAGAAGCTAATGAGGCCCTACCTCCCACTTCTTGCCTCTCATTGCGCCCTCTGTCCTAGTCACATGTACCTCATTGCGGTGACATGTTAACCAGACTCCTGCCACAGTGCCTTTGCACTCCCTGTTTCCTCTTCCTGGACTACTTTTTTTCCCAATTTATCTTTCTATATTCTCACACTTTTTCAATTCTTTGTTCCCATAGAGAACTCTTCCCTGAAAACCCCATTTATAATTGCAACTCCCCTCATCAAGGGCACTACCTCCCTCCCTCTTATTTTCCTCTCCAGCTTCTTTCTCCTTCTAGCACACTTTGGCTAGCATACCTGATTTTACGTCATTGTCTATCCAGTTCTTCCTGAACATAAGCATGTCCTTTTGCTGCCCTCCCCTGGGGTTGACGGACTGGCACCTAGTGAGGGCTCAACAAATGCCTGTTGAACTGAGCTGAAATTTTATTCTGCCCTTATACCTATCAAATGATATTAGAGGCCCATCATAGTTAACTTATTTCTGTATGTGCTCTGGAAAGAAGTCAGTTTTTTCTTATTGTAAGTCTTCTATAATTCCAATTTTGTCACTCAAAAGATACAGAGTGGAATGGCATGAACCCTTTCTGAGAAGCCAGCCTGGGGAACGGGAAGAGAGAGCTGAGAGTTGCTCTTTCACCCAGAATTAGAGACACTTGGGCCATGACAGAGGTTTCCAACCCAAAATGTGTGAATCCCCAGGTGTCAGAAGACACGTCAACTCCCCTGAAATCATAGGTAAAATGTGAATTTGTGTGTCTGTATCATAGATAAATGCTCACTCATTCTTTTCATAATACCTGCAGGTGCCAGGGCCTTCCTGGGCTTACCATCTCAAGGAACAAAAGTCCCTGCCCTCATGCAGTTTGCATCCTGGTGAGAGAAAAAACATCCCACAAATATGTATATATATATTTGCCAACCATAAAGCAAGTGAGGAGGCCAAGCGGGCAGGGAGCTTTTTCAGCTAACCTGAGCTGGAAGCTCTCTTTGAGAAAGTGAACTTGAGCCGAGAGCTGAATAGAGGAAGGGAATGAATGGTGTGGTCATGTGGCAGATGTCCGGGCAGAGGGGACAGCAAATGCAAAGGCCCTGAGATGGGAAAGATTTGGCATGTTCAGACGGGAAAGAAGCCAATGTGTCTGAGGGTGAGCGGTGGGAGAACGGCAGGAGAGGAGGACTGAGAGCTTAAAGGGGCAGGTGCGTGTCATCTTGCCCAGCAAGGTGAGGACTTGCATGTGATTTAGCTGTGAGGGTAAGGGGATCCCAGGGGAGGGTAGGAAACCTAAAGATCTCACAGGATCGGGTTGGGTTTTGAAAGGCTCTCTCAAGCTGCTGTGTGCAGAGCAGACCGAAGAGGGCAGCATGGAGCAGGGAGATGATTCCAGAAGCCGATGGAGATATGGGTGGGTGAGTGGATGGCAGGGACCAAGCAGGTGACAATGGGAAAGGTGAGAACTGGGGTTGCCGGCTGACTGCATGTGGGTGGATGGGCCTTTTTCCGGAAAGATGGTCTTTATTGGCCAACTGTTTCTCCTGACAGCCCAGCAGGCATTCTTTCCACTTCTGGTGAAAGCATCCCCACTTCCTGTTGGCTTAGCTGCCCCGCGCCGATGGACACAGGGGGCATGGAACTGTCTTCAGCGTTCCCACACTTGCCCCCGGCTGAGAGCTAACCCTGAACTCAACTAAGTCAACAAGGCTCTCTTCCCTGAGAAACTGTGTCTTCAGGAGAGTGATCTAGGTCTGCAATTAGAGTATATTCACCATGACAGTGGTCCCCTGAAGGGACTGCCCTTGAGCACTGCTGGTCAGACCCTGGGGCTGCTTTTGTCCCCATCTTTGTATATAAATATATATGATCTATATGTCTATATATTCATGTATGTACATGACTATAGACATCTGCATATGTAAATATATGGGCATATATACATGTATATATAGACAATAATATATGTAATTATATTATATTAGGTTATGTTATGCTCTGCTGCTGGGCAATATACATATTAGTCAAAGTTCCTATTGTTATCAACCAAATGACCTTAAACAACACAGAATTCAAAGCTGTAATTAGATTCTTCAAGGGGTGCAGGGTCTTCAAAGGTTAAGCATAGTGTTTTAGAGCCTCGTTCATCAAAGGGTAGGCCAGCCTCAGCATCACCCAGGGGCTTGGTAGGAATGCAGACCCCACACACACCTACTGACTTAGAACCTGCACTGTCGCCAAGTCCCCGGTGGAGGCCTGCGCCCACCAGGACGTGAGAAACACCTTCGGAGAGTCAACGGGATGTGGGAAGAAGCCATCAGACGGGGATTCAGGAAACCTGGGTCCTAGACTTGGTTCTTCCCTCTAAATAATTACGTGATGTTGCCAAGTGTTTTTTCTTTCAAATCCTCCACTTTAATGATTTCACCTCTTGCAAAAGAAAGAAGAGAAAGTCGACCTGCCATAGTTCCCATGATGCTTTGCGCACAGCCTTCTACCCAGCAGGCAGCCCATAGAACATTATAACCCCTTAACTGTCTCCATTCCCCACTGGCTGGAGGAGTGGGCAGCTCTATTTATTACTGACAAATATTCGCGGTGCTGCTTCCACGTGGCCGGCACTTGCTATGCTCTGGGATCAGCACTCACGTTCAGTAAATGTTTTTAAACAAATGATTTAATTAAAGGAGTCCTTTGGAAACTAATTGATGCACTGCGCATTACAGCGAAGGTGGTTTTTAATTATTATTATGTGCATTATCTCTTTAGAGATCCCTTCCCGTTCCAGCAGCCTCCAAATCTACGGAATGAGTCACGTATCAATCAGTTGAGGGTTAGCAAGGATGGATCACATCTTTTGCAATCAGCCTCTGTCTCACCTGACGTTTCTCTTAAAGAGATCCTTCGGCAGGTTACTCCAATCCACTCGTAGAGGCTTCCTTAGAACCCAACGATTTGTAGATAGTTCACCTGCTTGGAAAAACAGGTGCTAACTTCTACTTTATAGCTGAGGGGGTGGGGGTAGTAAAAGCAACTGTTTCTATAGCAACAGAAATGCACAATTTAAAGAACATAGTGTCTTGCTTCAATCTATTTATAAAGAATGTGTAGGAGATACAATTAAGGAAACCAACCGCAGAGGTACTCAGGCGCTAGCTTCATGGTCTGCCTTCCATCACTTAGCGTTCTAGAATAGGGGCTACAAAAGGGTCGAGGGGCCAAGGAGGGTGTGATGAGAGCAGCTGGTGACTTTCCTGCCTGGCCGAAGGGAGCTGAGCCTCCCATGGCCCCAGGGTTCCAAACCCCAAGGCAGCGGCCCTTGCTGGCAGAGCCTAGCCCTGTTCAGTTTCCAGTGCTGGCCCGAGATGTGGGTTAGTAAATCATCCCCTGAGAGGCCTGATTTCATCGTATACCCTGTGGCTTACTAGGCTGCAATTTTCCTGTGACCTAAAATTCCCACCCTGAGGTCCCCAAGGCTGCCTGTATAACTCCTGCTTCTTTTCCGAAACTCCTGATGCCATGTGGGTGCTTCGGCGGTGCCCGGATGCAACGTTTCCAAAGCTCCTCATCCCCACAGGCTGACTTCCAGGACCAATGCTTCTCAACCCCCCTCCACCTTGCCCATTTTTCCTCCTCATTTTCATCATCCTGACCCAGGAATGCACAAGATGCAGCAGCGCCGGGCTGCAGGTGTGCTGAGAACAATTCTGGGCTCTTTCCTGAGTCACGTCTCCTCGGCCACCACACTCCTTGGTCTTGGACTCTGGACCCTGGTGTCCTGAGCAAAACCTTGACCACAATTCTCCTGAACGTCCTAGCCCAGCCCTGCAGGTTCAGAGGCCGGATCAGCCACACGCCGGTACTGTTTCCAGCCCAGCGTGGCCAAGTGGCTTTCAACTTTCATCGCAGGACTGGTGCAGAACCTGAACCTGCAAAAGAATCCTTTTCTCATGATCATACAGCTAAAAAGCACCAACCTGGGATTTGAATGACCACAGAGCAACCTCATTCTCATATATGTACATCTTCTCCATTAACCTGCAAGTGACTTCTCCACGCAGCACAGAAAGGATCTCAGAGAGGCCAACCTCAGACCTTCAGACAACAGGGAATCCTGAAGAATGGCCACTCAGCCTCAGGTTTCCTCACCTCCAGGGACACCCAGCTCATGAACCACGGGTCAAGCCTTTAGTTTTGTTATTAAAGGGGGTCTTCTTTGATGCGACAGTGGACAGGTACTTTTTTGTAATATCCGCACCGTGATTTTAAGCTTTGAAAGCAGCCAGCTCCTCACTAATGTCAACTCAGCCCTCCCGACCTTTGGAGACAGCCATCAGCTGTCCCCTTGGTCTCCAGTTCGGCAACACTCAGGCACTTTCATTCCTGCACAACCCAGGAGGGGAGCGCCCTATGCCAAGCACTGTGCTGTGTTCTGGGGCAGACATGGTCTGTGATCCATTACACCCTGCAAAGGCATGGCCACCCTGGGTCACATATAAGTTTACTCATGTTTTTTATTTTGAAACAGTAGCCCCAGGCAATGCTTCTGGTCACGAAGATCAGGAACCATAAAGCGAGATGCTTACTGTCCACCAGGGCCCAATCCTTAGCCTTCTTTTCCTTTTTTTTTCCCCTCATACACTTCCTCTTGGCCGTCTCCATCACACCTTTGGTTTCAGTGGTCGCTAAGTGCCAGCCAATCCCAGGCTTTCATCACCAGACTCTCTCCTAGGCTCTGGACACACACTTAAAGGTCTTATCGTCACTTCCTTTGTTACACCGCCAACATTGCAAATGCAAGAGATCGGGATTAAATTCATCATCTCCCTCCCACCTCCAATCCAGTCCCTTTGCCTGTGTTCTCTGTCTGGGTTGGGATCTACTCAGACTCCCAAACATGTTGGATTCCTTCCTGTCCCTCATACTCCACCTTCAATTAAGCCAATCCTCATAAGTCTCTCATGTCCATCTCAGCTCGCCAGGTCAGTGGTTCGTTGTTTGCCTAAAGGATCCCAATACCCATCCCCCTGGGGATCCTCCTGCTTCTAACCCCAACCCTGGACCTTCCAATTGACCCTGCACATTCTTGGCATTGGTCTCTCTAACATAGGCGCTGGACATACTGCTTCACACTTGAAAACCTTCAATAGGACCTGCTTACTTATGAGATCAGCTGTAAATACTGTAGCCTGCCATGCAATGCCCTTGCTGATTCCTGCTTTCCCCAGAAGGGTTTCAGAACAGGCCTCCCTGAGATGTGCTACTTCAGCATGTGTCTTACTTGAGCTGAAGGCAAGAGAGACCCTGAGGTCTCACAAGATCCTTTCACCTCTCTCCTAAGTAATTTAAACTGGGGGAGGAGGCACAAATCTCCTGTGCAGAAGAGTTCCAAATAATTCTTGGAGGAACTCCACCCCCAAGCAGGTGGAGCATAAATTTCCGGTCCTTCAGTGTGGGCTGTGCACGTGGCCTTCTTCCAAAGGGGGTGGTATGGAAGGTGGGGGCAGGGGGAAACACCTTTACAACAGGCTTCCTGGACCCCACCGCCCATTAGGAACTGGGCTGCACGGCAGGAAGTGAGCAGTGGGGGAGCAGCTGAATTGACATCTGAATTTCATCTGGATGACAGGCACTCCCTGTGGCTCCCATCACCACCTGAGCGTCTCCTCCTGTCAGGTCAGTTGTGGCATTGGCCTCTCACGGGAGCAGGAACCCTCTGTGAACTGCACAGCGGAGGGATCTGGGTTGCGGCTCCTTATGAGAATCCAAGTTCTGATGGTTTGAGGTGGAGCTGAGACAGCGATGCTGGTGCTGGGGAGTGGCTGCAAATACAGGTGATCGTCAGTGGAGAGGTCTGACGGCACAGAGACCAAAATCGATCAATTGCTTACAGACTCATATTAGAACCCTAAGGGCGAGCAGCAAGTGACCATGCGGCTGCATCTGGTGGCAGGCTATAAAGCCAATGTCCCCCCACACTCCGGTCCATGAAAGAGTTGTCTTCCACAAAACCAGTCTCTGGTGCCGAAATGTTTGGGGGCTGACTGCTGTTTTACAGTAAAGAAACCTGACATACACTACCTCAGCCAGGGATCAAGGTCAACATCAGCAGTGATAAGTTGTCTCAGTCATGTGTACGCTTGATGGGCTATGATGGAAATAGCACTTCACCTCTATGACTTCTTTCCAAAACCCACAGCCCTGGTCTAACCTTGAAAAGCCAGCAGGCAAGTCCCAGTTGAGGGACATGCTGCAAAATACCTGATCAACGTGCCTCCAAACTGTCAAGGTCGTTGAAAACAAGGGAAGTCTGAGGAAAAGTCATGACCAGGAGGTGCCTTCGGAGAGATGATGACTAAATGTAATGTGATGTCCTGGATAAGGTTCTGGCACGGAACGAGGACATTAGGGAAAAACTGAGGAAATTTGAATTCAATATGGACTGCTGTTAATAATAATATATCCATATTGGTTCATTAATTGTGGCAAATATGTCATACGAATGCAAGATGTTAACAATAAAGGAAATGAAGTATGCAATAATTCTGTAAAGCTGAAACAGTTCTAAAGTTTTTTTTTAAAGGCTTTATTATTTTTAGAGAGAGGGGAAGGGAGAGAGGCAGAGAGGGAGAGACACATCCATGGATGTGGTTGCCTTTCACCTGCTTCTGGCTGGAGATCCGGCTTGCAACCTGGTTATGTGCCCAGACTGGGAATCGAACTAGTGACCTTTGGGTTTGCAGGTCAGCACCTTATCCACTGTGCCACCAGCCAGGGCTAAAGTTTGTTTTAAGTTTACTGAAAACACAAAACAGATGGCATCAAGGGACTCATGGTCCATGGAGACACTCTGACCGGCCCCTCCGCAGCTACCAGTCAGGACCCTTATGGTCTGAAGCAGATTCAAAGACCCCATCTTCCTCCTCCCACCCTCACCATGAGATCATCTAAGGTGCCACCTCCTTTTCGTTCAGATTTCAACTTGCAGGGAAACAGAGGGAGGGCAGCATCCTGCAAATCAACCAATGAATGATCAAAGCTAAAGAACGAGCTTCAAACACTGAGCTGTTATTACTGGATTGAGCTGTTATTACTGGATGATCAGAACAGTCTTGGAGAAACGAAGAAAGGTCCATTTCATGCTGCGCAATTGAATGTAGCACCTTCACCTGTGAGGTATGTCCAGGATTCCTAAGAACCCGCGAGCAGGCTCACCTGCCCCCACAGCCTGATTACAACTCCCCGGAGCAGAAATAGCATTGAGTGACCCTGAGGCTGCTACCACAATGATGAGAGGCAGCGCTGTGCCGGGCCCCATGCCAGCAAGTCTGCAGAACAAAGGGAGGGTGTGGGGAGGAAGTTCTCCCCCCTCGTTAAGAGTTCCTTGGTCTATGCACTCTGCTCGGCAGGTGGATTGTGAGTGCGGCAGATCGTGTTTGTACCAGCTGGAATGCAGAAATCCACACCTGTCCCCACACCACCCCTTGGGGACTCTCCGCTTGGAAAGTTTCAAATGATCTCAGCTGATGATGGGGTCATTTTGACTAGAGCAGAAGAAACTGGGGGGTCATCCCTGAGCTTGTGTAGTGCCTCTTATCCCCCCAGGAATGAGGACTCTGGCTTTTCTACTTATCTTTCTATGTTCGTAGGGAAAACCAGACCACCCCTTGTTCTTTGCTCTGGGGGACTTACTTAATATTAATTTTAGAGGAAAGATTAGCAGGCCCAAACTAACTAATGTTATGTGGTAGGACAGACTTGCAGAAGCAGGCAGGCAACACCAGACAGCAGTAGCAGGGCCTGCTACTTGGGAACCGAGATTTGCTGGGAGACACTAGAAGAGAAAATATAGCCAGAGGCAGAAAACTTCATTCCTGATTCACGTGCAGGGAGCTTGGCCCCCTGTGTTAAATTCTAGGTACAGAGCGAGAGTGGAACAGGGTAACCCACAAACTCAGTCTACAGCCCAGGGGTTCCCACCCCTCTCCCCCACCCCTGATTCCATGTGGAGCCCTGAATTTGCATTTCTAACAAGCTTCGATAATGATGTGACTGCCCCACCAGGAACCACACCATGTGCTGAAGTCATAGGGAAACTTAAAAAAAAAAAAAAAAAAAAAAACAGTTTTAAAACTATTTTAAAAAACAGTGACCCCTCTTCTCTTTCCCCATAGATTCTGATTCAGTTGGTCTGAGCTGAGTACTTTGCAAGGGCTGCCAGGTGATTCCAACATACGGAAGAGCTAAGAACTGCTGCTGTAGCCCATAGAGAACTTAGAGGGCACACACGCGCACACACATGCACATAATGCATGCACACACATGTACATGCTCACATCCAGAGTCTGATGGAATCTGACCAGGCAACAGGCAAAAGCAGCCCTCCAGGGAGAAGCTGAGCGTCGCTACCCCTACCTTCCCAGCACGCAAAAAGCACAGTAAAGCAGGGAGTCAAAGTGCAGAGATGGGGGTGTGGAGTCACCTGAATTGCTGGTTCTAAGGGTTCAGCTCTTGCATAGGCCCTTTGGAGCCTGTCATCGTATTGGAATAGAGGGTGAAAACATCCAGAGTAATCTGAAGTATATGGGTGCCCGCAGAGCTGGGATCGTGGGCCCTCAGACAGAATTGGGGGCTGTACAAGAATTTAATCCCAAATAAAGGAGCCTACGGCTCACTTAATAAGCACACTTGGTAGACATGCCACCCACAAAGCCAAAGTTCTTCCCGGTCTAAAACTCCTCCCCTGTATTTGGTAGGGAGCAAGGGTGTTCCTTAGACAAACCTTTCTATTCTTGGGGAAGGGGAATGCAAAACCCTGCTAAGGGAACACAGGCAGAAAATGCGGAGCCATTCATCCACTAGATAAGTTATTTACTGAGCAGCTATTAGACGCACCAGGACAACGCAGTGACCAGAACACAGACCTTCATTCTCCGGCTTGTCTTTTCCCATCTCAGTGTTTGTCTGTGAGTGTTCTCCCTCTGCTGTCCCCACTTCCCCCTCCACCCCAGAGGGCTCCATCCACGTGGCCTGAAGGTGTCAGAGGGTTATTAGAGAAAAGAACAAAAAAATAACCCCCACTTAGGAGCTGTGGGGCAATTTTGAATAAAGGGTTCTCCCATCCTGCTCAAAGAAGTGTCAGCCTTCAAGACTCTGCCCCCAGGAGCTGCCTTCCTAAGTTCCTAGATAGCTTTGACTTAAACTGGTGAATTAAAAAGAAATAGTGAAAGAACAAGGCTTGGCTGAAAAGTCAGGGTCCCCCTGCAGAGATGTGAGCATGAGTTTCCTCCCCTACCCTGGGTAAGAGGGCGGTAAGCAAGCCAACCCTAGCAAAAGTTGTGCTCGTGGCGTCTGGAATATAAATAGATGTTCAAAACACCCACTGAAGGAGTGTACCGCAGCCTCATCTATCATGCATTTTTAAAAACATAATTACTTGTCTGCTACTCCCATTACATCATTTACTGAACATTTGCTATCCCAGTGAACGACGGAACACTAGCAATGGAGACTAAGGGCGAGTCATGTCCCTTAACTGGCTCACCATCCAATGAGGAAGAAATACATGGTCTATGGTGGCTCAGTTTGATGTGTGTTGGGATAAGACGTATTTGCAGAGAGAGCTCAACCTATGTAGAGAGAATTGGGAAAGGCTTTCTGGAGGAATTGGCATCTGAACCAAGATTTGAAGGATGAGAGTTGCTCTATGGTATGGGCTGAACTAGACCCCCCATGAGATTCGTATGTTGAAGCCCCAACCCCAACTGGGATGGTATTTGGAGGTGGGACCTTTAGAGGCAGGTGATAGGATTAGAGGAGATCCTGAGGATGGAGCCCTCATAAAGGGGTTGATTAGTGGCTTCATCAAAAGAGTAACAGAAAGAGATCACTCTCTCAACCGTGCAAGGACACAGAGAAAAGGTGACCATCTGCCACCAGGAAGAGGGCCCTCACCAGCATCTGAGCCAGCCGGCACCTTGATCTTGGACTTCTCAGTGTCCAGGACTGTAACAAACAAATGCCTAGTGTCTGACCCACTCCGGCTGTGATACAATTTTGTTACAGCAGCTCAGACTGACTAATGCAGACTAATAACAAAGGGAGGAGCCAGCATTCTAAGTCACAGAAACAGCTCAAGCAGGGTCCCAGGGAGATGAGAGCGCACCACATCCTGAAGTACAGGTTCCCACATTACTTCCAAATGCCTGAAGTACAGGTTCCCACATTACTGGTGCTACAGAGGTGACGATCAGAAGTTCAAAGCAACCCAAGAGCTAACTTGCACACTAGCAACCCTAATTAGTATGTGCACTCAAGTGAGGCAAATTCGGGGAACATCAAGAGCAGGGGGTCAGGGCAGGGAGGATTTTTTGGAAGGGTGATGGCAGCAGAGGGGACAGGCTCTGGTCCAGACCCAGAACGGAACCCGACAAATCCCCATTTGGCATTCAGTTATAACATGAGCATGACCTGCCTTGGTCTTCTCATCCCCTCGGCGGAAGTTTGCTTTCTGGAGAAGCTGTTTAGGAACTTGCATGTGCTTGAGGCAGATGGGAGAGGCCCGGGCTTCGGGTAAATGAGCATGGAGCACATTCAACTTGGACAGATTCAAGCACATTTCAGCCAAAGGATTTGCAAGAGCCTTTGCCAGGCTGGTTACGCAGCGTCAGCGCTGCAGATCCTCTGACCCCCTTCCACATGCGGGGCTGAGCACCCATGACAACATGTTAGGGCCCCTTCTCCAGTGGAAAATAAATGAAAATGGGCCCTGGAGTGGAGGCGTGATGGCCAAGAGACAACAGCTTCTCTGCTAAACGGCTTAACACCACTGTCCTCCCAGGCACTTGGGACCAGGAAAGATGGTGTATTTGCAGGGTGGTGTTTAAAAAGAAAAAAAAAAAAAAAACAACCCACAACTCTCATTCCAAGCACGAACAGAAATAGTTTCCCGAACAATTAAGAAACATTTTCAGACATTTCACAGTGGCGGGGTATTTCAGCAACATTTGTGTCTTTAAATGCCAGACTCTTCAGAAGTACGGAAAAATACAAAAACAAGCCCCAAACGATTCTATTTGGAGGGATTTGTTTCAGAACGCGCCCGGCAGAACTGGGTCAGCATGAGGAATTTTTTATTCCTTTTCCACCTTTTAATGATACCCTGGTGGGCCTGAAGATCTTAATGACCAGCCCCCTACTTACCTGTAAACCTCTTCCACTGAGACTCCTCAGGTGATCTACAGTATGGAGATGCTGTCCAAGCATCCATAGCTAGCCAACCATCCATGCCTTAGTTTTCATGCTGTCCCCTCAGTCTAGAAGGAATTTTTTTTTACCACTTTGCCTGGAGAACCCCTTCCTATATCCTTTGAACTAGACAGAGCCACGACTCCCCCCGATTTCCATCCCCAACCCCTTTTACCCTAATTTAAAAATTGTTCATTTCCTTCCTCTCTTCTGCAGCAACGGTTTGGAGTTTGGTCCCTATTCCTGGCCCATTGGGCGGTCAAGCGGAGTTCCTGCTCCTCCCCTCCCATTTTACTTTATAAAAATGGAGAGTGAGAAACAGCTTCCGAACATGGCCCTCTGTTCCTCACCCACCGCCCACCCACCCCTTCCCCACTCGGCCTCCTGCTCATCTCCAACTCCCACTAGCGCAAGTGGGAGTGTTTCTCATCCCAGCTTGATTCCGAGTGTGTTCTCTTGAGGGGCCCACCAGTTCACAGACACGCACAGGACGAGATCTGGCAGTTACCAAGTGCTTCGTGACTTGAGCTTTCCTAAGCACTTCCCACGTCTTAACAAGCGGGTTTTTTCTGGCTGTCAATCTTCAGAGGCCTGGGCTTTTGGGGAGGATGGAACCAAAGGATCAGCCTCATGTTGGCCAAGTGGCCAAGAAGGAGGAATGACCGCAGGCATTCTGAAGAGCTCTTGATACGGTTGGGTACCAGGCGCTGTGGGAGGGCAGAGGGCGGAGCTGCTGATCTTGCTGAAGGAGGAAGGAGGGCATCCCGGAGGAGGTGTTCGGTGCAGTGGTTACATCTATACCAAGACATCCCAGACAGAAACATGAGGTTTACAGGATGGGGCAAAGGAGGTTTACAGTTGCTTATATGGAAAATAATACAATAATTAGCAAGTAATAATATGAGAATAAACTCTGTTTTGTGTGCTCACACATGTAAACCTCCTATTGCCCCACGCTATGTTTATGGTGTTCGCTAGTACACAGACAAGCATTTACATTTAAAACAAGTTAAAGATGATAGTAGTACAGGTGGACTGTGAATTTGGCAAAAACTCAAACAACCCAAGCTTATTACACATCATTATATTTGCTTAATGGGTGACTATCATTCTGCCTTTACTGTAGGAGGTTCATTAAAGTAAGTGTTTTTTTTTTTTAATGAATTTATTTGATCCTCATAACAATTCTAGGATGTGGGTATCTACTCTTTTTAGATCCATACAACAGAGAAATCTACGGCACGGAAATGCTAAGCAATTTGCTCAAGGTCATGGAACTAGCAAATGGGAGAATTTGAACCCAGGTAGCAAGTAGGGAGATAGAACCAACGCACTTCGAGACTCCAGGATGCTGCCCGCTATGCAGATGTGTGTGGAAAACCACAAGTTCAGGAAGGCTGAAGCCCATATGTCATTCCCTGCCCCCCATGGTGTGTCTAACTCTTCATTTACAGCATGACGCATCACAGGAGCACTTTAAACATTAAACATGTTTGAATAAATGGATGGTAGAGTCAATAAAAAGAATATCTCTTTGGATGCACCCATCATGCTATTGCATAGATCTTTTTATATATTTGTCTTCCCTGCAGACCTTGAGATTCTTAAATGTAAGAGCTGGATTTTATTCATATCACAGTTTTCTCATCTCCTGGACATTCCTGTCACACAGTATTTGCTCAGAGAACTCATTCATTCAAAGGGTACATTCCGTGCTTTAAAATCAGGTATCGTATAATAGAGGAAGATCCATCAATGGGGCTAGAATGATGCTGTCGTATTTTGAAAGGGATTTCTTTTCATCAAAGATGATTAGTGCATCAATCACGGGTCTACACCTGTGTACAGGTACCATCACTGGTAGGGCGAGAAAGCCCGATTTTCACAGGGGCGAAGTTGATGGAGCAGCCATATGACACATATTCCGAAGAAATGCAAGAGGCTTCCTCCTTTACACCGACTCCCCTGAAATGTACTTCAAAGTTATCCTCATTTCAGAACTTTCACTTGCACTCGCTTTTTCAAGGACAGCCCTGTGACCTAAAGTGAGTGTTCCCATAAATCAATCAGCTTAATTATGAACATATATCTCACACTCATGCCCATAAAAAAGGGCACAGAGCAGTCTCATGAAGTAGTCCATAACTCTTCTGACAAAATTATGCAGTGGTTACCCTTTCAATTATAATTAGTGACATTAGCCACTGGAGTATGGTATAGAATAGTGGAGAGAGAAAAAAAAATGAACTTTAAAGTTGGACTCACTGGATTCAACTTCCAGCCTTCTGCTTACAGTGGTATGCACTGGAACATGTAACCCTGCCTGTCTTTTCTCACCTGGAAAACAAACAAACAAACAAAAAATCTAACAATGCCCATCCATGTAGGGCCTTGTGAAATGACATGGACCAAGTGCCAGTCATAGGATGGCTCAGAAATAAATAAGTATTCCTTTGCCCTCTTTCCCAAGACTCTGTGAATTAAAAGAAAAATTTACCAGCTCCATTATTATACTTCAGAGACACCTCAGCTAGAAAAGACGTGCATTGCCAGTGTCCTGACCTCTGCAGTCAACTGCGCAAGGAATCTGGTTATTCAGAGAGGAAACAATGAAACACCAGCACTGGCAAAACAATAATAGGAGGGACTGCCCCCAAGCACCCAGTTTCAGGGACATTTTGGGGACTTCTTTGAAAACTCAACAAAGGGAATTCCCGCTGCACTGTTTCCTGGGGTGAGTAATGTGATCCCCAGCAACTTATAAATACAATATGTATGTAGGCACATACCCAGTTGTCTGGTAACATATTCAAGAATGTGCATTTCAGAGCCAGGCTGCTTAAATTAACACCTAGGCTTCAATATGTCTTGGTTGTGTGTCCTTAGGAAATGGGCCTAACTTCTTTATGCCTCCACTTTGTCATTTGTCAAAGGGAGATAGGCATAACACTTATTTTGGGGGGTTGTTTGGAGGAGCGACACATCTAAAACACTTAGAAGAGTGTCCCCCATGTTGGAGGTACCAAGAAATCATATTCGTTCACATATGAATGATGCTATCTGAGTAGTGAGATAATGGTTTGTGCCCACTGCTTTATACTATTCTGCACTTTATGAATCTTTTACAATGTTAGTGTATTAATCTATGCTCCCCCACACACACCTGGAACCCTAACTCTGTTTCAATTTGAGAGATTTTTATAATTGAGTGGCCGCCTTCAATGCAAAGGGGTTGGAGGGAGTTGGAGACTTGTATCAGGCCAATGGTTCAGCTCCAGGGAGGACCAAGAGTGGAAGACTGGGAGACAGAGTCTAGAGCAATTTCTGGGGGTAAAGTGGCTGTAAAAGCTTTGTCATTAACGACCTGTTAACTGCTGGCCACAGAAACAAAAGATCTTTCCAGCCTGGCGCAAACTCACTGCAGGGGTCCCTTTGGGTGAGGGAATGTGGATGGGAGCTGGCAGGTGCTGTCGCCCTGCAGCTCAAGCCTGGGGAAACCACGCAGTGTTTCCAGGTTCTGTGATTTTTAAAGAGCTCTCAAAACTCTGTGTCTTTAGATCATTCCTCTGAATTGAAAAAAAAAGAAAAAAACAACTACCAGCTATTACACTGCAGAAACAACTAAGCTAGAAGAGACGGCATTGCAGTGTCCTGACCTCTGGAGTCACTTGCACCAGGAGTCTGGCTATTCAGGGAGAAAATGATGAAAGACCAGCACTGACCAAACAGTAAAAGGAGGGACTGCCCCAAGCACCCAGTTTTAAATGTTAAATGTTCGAAATGTTAAATGTTGGAAACCAGTTTTTCTCTAAATGTGGAAAGCTAACAAACATGTTACGAGGTCATCAGTTTACAACCAGTGCATTCAAGACACGTCTCCACCTTAAAAATCTATAGAAGAAGCCAAGAAAATTCTTACTGGATGCCCAGTGGGAGGCAAGCAGGAAAAAGCAGAAGGATCGGGGTTCCTGACGGCATTTTTGAGCCAATAAACGAATCCAGGCACCACCTATCCTGTCTTAGTAGCAACAACAACAAAAAATGTTTAAAACTCATTGATCCAGAGAACAGAGGAATGGTTGTCAGATGAGAGGCTGGATGGGGACTGGGTGACAAAAGGGAAGGGATTAAGAAGTACAAATTGATAATTACGGAATAGTTGCAGGGATGCAAAGGGAATATAGTCAATAATATTGTGATAACCATGCATGATGCTAGTGAGAATGAGAGTTATAGGGAGGAACACCTTGTCCCTTTATATAAATGTCTAGTCACTATCCTGGATACTTGAAACTCATATAAAATAACATTGAGTGTTAGCTGTAATTGAAAAAAAATAATAAAAAAATAAAACAAGGCCGTAAATAAGCCCAAATGAAAAAAATAACAGTGAGTGAGAGTCAAAAGGGGGCCTAACTCAGTTCCATTCCTGGGACAGCTCCTCACAGAGGGTATCCGTTAAACTTTGCCTGGACTGTTTTCCCCTCTAGGCCTTTTTAATATGTATTTTTAGAGAGAGGGAAGCAGAGGGAGAAAGAGAGGGAGAGAAACATCAATGTGTGGTTGCCTTTTGTGCACACCCCTAAACGGGGACCTGGCCCGCAACCCAGGCATGTGCCCTGACTGGGAATCGAACTGGTGACCCTCTGGTGTTCAATTCATTGAGCCACACCAGCCAGGGCCCGAATATTTTTTTTGTAATGTGTAATTGTTTTGATTACTTTCAGGGAGATTCTTTTACTTGCTGCCACATGCTGCCTTCCATAGGCACAGAGTAAAAGGAAATCAGAACCAATCTGGAGAGAAAGGCTGTGGTGGGAACAGGCAATTGCCTCAGAAATATCTGTTGGCTTACTCAGTCATTTTACAAGCTTTATAGCAAACTCTGGGCTGGACATCAACAGGTTTCAAGCATAAATCAGACCCAACCTCATGAAGCTCCCCCTGCAGGTGGTGTTTGCAGCTCAGCCTCATGGACCTAAAGGAAAACTGGCTTGAAAGAGCAGGGTGTGCAGAGGGCTTACAGGTGATGTCCGGAGGGCAGTTTCATGGCAGACAGGGTGATGGGCAAATCTGTAGACAGGCCTTGGCTGGCCAGCTACCAAGAACACAGAGCCTGTGTACAATCCTCAAGGACAGAGTGTTCAAAGGGTGGCCTCCTAGCTTTATTTACAACCTGGCTGCTACCTGTGAAGACCCTGGCTCTCGCCTCCTTGCCACTCCTGGTGGCACTGTCCAATTGGGGAGTGTAAGTTGCAGTTCCCTCTTCTCAGGTACTCCCCGTGCCCGAGGACAAGTGGGTAAGCAGAGCACGTGGCTGGGGAGAGAGCTGAGAAAGCGGGGTGTCCAGGAGGAGACTGGCTGGAAGTCACTCTGCTTTCCACAGTCAGTTGTACCTTCATCCTCCTCCTGCATCTCCTGCCTCCTGTCTCCTCCCCTGGGCTACTTCTGCCGAGACCTACGCCAGCGATGGGGAAAGGCCGAAGCTGGTTCAGAGTCTCAGAAAGTCGAGGAAATTAAAAGACAAGGGCTGGGGTGTCCAGTAGTAAAGAACCTCCTCTCCCCTTGTTTCTTATGCTCACAAGTGGGAGCTGGGCAGGTGGTACGAAGGGCAGAAGAGAGAATCCCTTCCCTCTGAGTTCCAGTTCCTTCTCCAAAGTCCCTCTCCAGTTAACCCAAAGGAAGAGGTGGTTTGTCCTTCTTTCTCAGACCAGGGTTTGCCTGGTTTGACTATGGTTGGGCACTGGTTCATTAATTAAATCACAGGGAATACTATTGTTAAGGTCCCATAGAAAGTTCAAAGACTCACGGAGTTTCAGGACTGGAAAGGAATTTACACCTCATCACATTCATCCCTCTGTCCCATGCTATGGCCTCAGCCCACCCTGCTAAGTCATTCATTCATTCAGGAAACATTTCTTGAACACCTACTGTGTGCCAGGTACTGAGAATAGAACAGTGAGCAAAACGGGCAAAGACCACCACCACACTCAAGTGCCGGGTGTTGCCCTACCTTAGTTTGAATAAGTGATTGATCTCTGGGGTCAGCACAGCCCTTCTTGGGACAGGTCTGAATTCTACAAGGAAGCAACACCCCCATTTCCGTCTCTCTCTCACTCATTCCCTGCAATGTATTGAGCTCCTGCACAGCTCCAGAGCATTTATCTTGAAACTTTCACACCTACTCATTATTTTGATATTCCTCATAATTACTCTGCAAGGAAAACATGATTTATTCCCACCCTTCAGAGGGAGCTGAGCCAGAGTGATCCTATGTGACTTGGGGCCAAGGCCACGCAATTGGAAATGGAAGAGCGAACCTCGGAAAGCAGATCTTCCCACCTGAGATCAGACTCCCTGGTCAAAGGCAGCCTAAGATGTTCTTGCTGGGTCCTCACCGGACAGAGAACAGCCTTTCTCCCCAAGATGGAGTCTAGGGTTGGAAGAACACTGACCCCCTGCTGACGGTGACCAACTCAAGGACAGGGCAAAGAGCGTCTCAGTTCAATACCCCTGTTTAGGTAGGAGCCTCTGGGGAGGGCAGTTCCCTGCTTCCTCACTGCCTGGCAGGAGGCCTCGCTGTTGACCGGAATTGCAGAGCAGCCCTCCCACTCTGCCCAAAGCTTGTCCCCAAGGATCCCGTGAAGCCTGCAGACCCGTGGTTGGCCAGAAGACCCTGCAGTCATTAGCAACGACTCTTAAGCAAGAATGCTGAAGGGTGAGGAGGAGACCAGCAATGACTCACAAAGGTGATTGGGATGACCCCTCCCCAAGATTGCTCAGGCTCTCAGGGAGAGACTAGAAGGGCCTGTCATCGCCGCTCATTTCATTTAAGCAAGCCGATACTGCGATGCAAGGAGTCAAATCACAGGGTGTGCTAGGATAGGGAAACTGAGGCTCGGAAGACAGCAACCTGCAGGCTTAAGGGAACAGCCAGTAGGTGGGTCAGGAGAAGGGCTGGGAGGGCTGGGAGGAAAGTCTCAGGCATTGCTTGGCTGATGTCTCATCCATTGGGTATTAACTACCCAGACCTGGGTTCAGGGGAGCAGCAGGGTCACTGTCACTGAGGAAGCCCTGACCAGAGTGCTGTGGAGTGAGCCACACCAAGATATATGACCTTGACAAAGCCGCTTAACTACTCTGTTCAGCATCTCATCTGTGAAATGTGGATACTCGCGGATAGTAACCTCACTTCTGCTGTTGAGTTGTGTGGATTAACCGGGATACTCTGAGCAAAGCATTTATCCCGCAGCGTAGCCCACACTGAGGGCTCCAAAGGTAAGAGTCAGTGGCACATGCTAAGCATCTGCCGTGCATTATTCCCACGCATTCCCTACATTTATTCTCAACTGCATGAGAAAACTGAGACGCACTTAAGGCAGATGTGAACCGGGTCTAGTTGGCCCCGGAGCCTGTGCGTTTAACCCCTGCACCACATCTCCTGGCACAGAGAAGGCGCCCTTTCCCAGATAAAACACTGGCCAGCCGGGCAACACTCACGCCAGGCTTCCTGTCCACAAATCTGTCCTCCTCCATCAACTCCCATGCTCATGTCATGCCCGGCCCCTGGAGTACTAGAGTACTCAGTGTTTGTGGGGTAAGTCATTGAAAGAAAAATAGCATCACAGGCCATGTCACTTGGAGGAAGTGAAAGGAGGTGAGGAATGGCTGTTCACATCGATCCTTCTCGCCTCTTCAACATGACTTCTCTCTTTCCCCTGCTCCCTCCTTTTACTTCTGGGAAGACCACAGAATCACTCAGCCTCGGGACTTTAACCAGAACTAATTTCTAATACATCTGGAAGATAGCTTTTTGACTAGGTAGCATATCTTTTCCATGCTCCCTCTATGGCTAACACTCTCCTAGTCACCCTTCAAAACCCACCTGAAATGTTCCTTCCACTTCGGACTCTTCTCCATCCCACCGGGGACTCAAACACCCCTCCCCGTGCTCTTGCAAGAGGCTGGCTATTCACAGGCCTGCTCTTTGGTTACCTGACTGTAACCTCTGCCGCCACAGATCTCCATCTGTTTTCCTCCCCACAGTTTCTGAAGGACAAGGACTGAATCTTCCCATCTACCTGCAGCACCTAGCATGGAGGCTGGCAGTTAACAGGCTCTTGGGGAATTGACAGAATAAATGACAGAAATGAGTGAATGACTGAATGACCAGCATGGGTCCAGCTCTTTAAGAGACGATTTGTCCTCGTGTATCAGCAGCACAGAGACATCCCATGGCTCGTTCTGAAGGGCCTGCTCTGGTGGGTTCAGTGCAAGGTCCTAGGGCTAAAGCCCTGGACAAGGAAGGAAAGATAAGGAGCAAGTGCAGACATGAATAAACAAGTTATATTCGATGGTGGTGAGTGCTGCAAAGAAAAGAACATGGAGGGGGAGGCGGTAAACAAGAGTCACTAGGGTTTCTTACAGACCAAGGGTCAGGGTGGCCTCTCTGCAAAGGTGACATTTGAGCTGAGACCAGAATGACAAGGAGGAGCTGGCAGGAAATATCAGCAGGCCAAGCTGTGCCAGACAGAAGGAGGGAAAGCGCTCAGAGAGAACGAACTTAGCACGCAGGAGGGTGGAGGGGACGGAAAGAAGGCGAAGCAAGGGTCAGATTACTGGAGCCTCGTGGACCATGGTGAGGACATCAGAAGGTTTTAAATACAGCGGTGACTAGATCTGCCTTTTGTCTGAGGATGAGCACTTGGACTGAGGTGGAAAAACAGGTTTTTCAAGCAGTAGCAGGAGCGGACCCAGGAAACCCAAATGGGAGGCCATCACAATTGTCCAAGTGCAACAAATGGCCGCTGGTCCAGAGTGTGCTAATGGTGAGGGAGAGGTGCAGAGCGGACGGGGAAGACAGAGTCAAGGTTGTTGGTTCAAACCCATTTCTGAACCAATAATGACGCCATTGCCGTGATGCCCCTGTAGAGAGGACCCTCTCCACTTTGCCCCACCCCGTGTCCATGGGAAGCTGCTCCAGCAGGAAGTCCACCCAGCACCCACGCCCCACTGCCTCCCTCCTGTTCCCCACCCCATCCGCGTTGGTCTCCGGAGCATTTTTCCCTTCACTGCACTGGCAGGGCCTCCACATCATTGCTATTGATTTCTCCAGCAGGGTGCAATTGGGGCAAAGCTGGTTTACCTTTGCTTCCTTTCTTTCTCCTTAAGCATCATTTGTACCCAGAGAAGTGCTGTGGCAGGATGATGGCCCCCATGAAGAGCAGTCCTGTCTCGGGGATGGTAAAACACTGCACCAGTCAACAGTGCCGAGAAGCCCGCGGCACTGACATTCTAATGAAATGCTGATTTCTGAGGGAAGGTTTGGTCTTGGAGGGAAGGGGCCAGAGCCAACGACATGGCTCCTTGCCTCGTGGTGGCTGGAGCCTTTGTGAAGGTTGACAGCCTCATGACTACGAGGGTCTATTGTAGAACACATGCCACCAAGTCCCAGCCTGTCTGTGAAGTTCATTTCTTGCTCTTTATCTTCCCAATTTAAGTAACAGATGGAGGGGGGCAGGGTGTGCCGTGATGGTGGCTGGTTGGCCAAGATCCAAAGATGGATTTTACTTCCTGACCACCCTTCTGCCTCTTATTAGTACACATTTGGCAGACTGAGACCCTCCCCAGGGTTTTAGACCAATTTGGCCACAATATGTACCCAGTGCTTATTTAATTAGTCATTCAAACAAAATCTGTTTATTGAACGGCTCCAAATACGCTGGGGCTGCAGCCATTCTCAGTCACATGCCTGGGTTGCGGGTTTGGTCCCCAGTCGGGGTGCGTACAAGAAACAGCCAATCAGTGTTCCTCTCTCGTGTTGATGTTTCTCTCCCTTTCTTTCTCCCTTCCCTCCCCTCTCTCTGAAAATAAATAAAATCTTTTAAAATACTTCAATAAATAAAATATGGTATGTTGACCTTGCAGCTGGACATTGGACAGCAAATGCCACGGTAGAGTTAGGAACAAAGCCATAGAATCAGAGAAAGTGAGATCGCATTAGGGATGCACTTAACTGAACAGTAATGCAAGATTAATTGGCCAGGCTAAGCTGGGTGGATGATGTAAGCTCTGTGAAGGTAGGGGTTGGTTTGTCTGATCCTCTGCTCGTCCCTAGACCCCCTGCCAGGGACTAATGAGTAGGTCTTTCATACATCGTTGTGGTGGTGATTGGGTGAATGAGTTTTTGAATTCTAGGAATATCATGGTGAAAGAGGCAGAGTCCAGAGCACATGCCAAGGCAAGTTTATAACCTAAGGGTTTCCCCTATGGGGATCGTGGGCTATGCTGGAGATCAGAAAGAGGCTGAGGGATATAAGAGGGATGATCCTGGAAAAGGAACTTGGGACTTGGGTTGACAGACTCTTGCCAGACACATTATGTGGCTTAGAGACCAGGGAACTCAGGTCAAATACCTACAGGGATAAGGAAGAAAATGTGATTTCGTGAAGCCCTAGATTTTTAAGAAACCTGGCCAAATTAATGAAATGTTAGGGGCATGTTCCTCCTAGACATTTTCAATTTTCATTTGCAACAGCCAAACACATCATGTCTGTAGGCCACAGGCCAGGTGTAAGCCACCAGCTTTCAGAAGTCAATAGAAGTTTCAAGAAAAAGAGTAAACATCCGCAATCCATTATCTATGATCTTGAAATTCTAAGCTGACAACTGAAGGTGTCTTTTAAAAATAAGTTCCATACAAACACTTTTGGCAGCAAACAACAACCGACCGAACTTGCATGAGGCTGTTTATAGTCTGTCCCTCTTTGTGTGGATATTCATACATACATTTCACTCTTGTGTGTTTGGTTATGGGCGGCTCCTCCAGAGTACCCTGCTAGACCTACCTAATCTGCTACATCTTGTTTTTCTTAAACGCTAGGCTCTGATCTGGGGGAACACTCAGAGATTTAGATAAAGGATTAAGTACCTCCAGCCTGATCAGATTTGCAATCGCCGGTGGGAAACTCCAGCAGCACAGTTAATGACAAGCTGGAGGGAGGTGAGGGGATGCTGATTAAGGAGCTGTGGGCAAACTAGTGGTGGAAAATACTGAGAACTGCACCAAAATGGAAATGCTGGACAGGGACGGGCTTGGGGAGATATTTCCCAGTCAGATCGGCACAACGAGGTACCTGATTGGAGGGGGGAGGTAAGGCAGGAAGGAATCCAGGATGAGTCTCATGCTTTTAGCTTGTAAAAGTGGACAGATGGTGAGGAAATGGAGAACAATTAGGATTGAGGGAGAAAAATATAAATGCCAGTTGGAATATGTGTGTGTGAGGTTCCCCAGAGGTGTGTGGTGGGGGGTTGTAAATGGGTCCAGAGCAGGAGCTGGTGACAGCAGTACAAACTGGGGAGGTATGGTGGTTAGAATGCCTCCCTCAAGAGATAAGTCCAAGGCCCAAACCCCCATTGCTGTGAGTGTCAACTTATTTGTAAAGGAGTCTTTGCAGATGTAATTAATCTTTGGCCAATGACATCATCCTAGTCAATGGCCCTGAGTCCATTGACTATTGTCCCTATAAGAGAAAGGGCAGGGTCTGCGGGATGCATAGAGGAAAAGGGACAATGGTGGTGGAGAGTTACTTGATGTGACCAACAGCAAGCCGGGGCGAATATCAAGGGTTGCCAGAGCCCTGGGGACTAGGAGAGTAGCACAGAGCCACCAGCAGAAACCAACCCTACTCACACCTTGGATTTAGACTTCTGGTCTCAAAATGGTAAGAGGATCAGTTTCTGTTATTGTAAGTCACTTGGTTTATTTGTTACAGTGGCTCTGGAAAATGAATACAGAATGATTCAGCCACAAAAGGCATTTTCAGCCCCAGAATATAGTGCGGAAGGAGAGAGGTGGACCCAAGGGCAGAAGTCAGGTCACATGATGTTGAGCAGAAAACAGGCAGGGGACTGAGAAAGGGCAGGCAGAGGGGCAAGACAAGAACCAGAGACTGAAGGCGCAGCAAGGCATGAACTCCCACCAGAAAGATGTGTTCCACAGTGTCAGATGTTGCAGAGGAGATGTATAGAATTAAGGCTGAGAATAGAACACCAGATTTAGCAATAAGGTCATTGATGACATTGAGCTGGCGCAGCTTCAATACACTAAGCAATAAATAATAGAAGAGAAAGGTAAAAGCAGTGGAGAATTCTTTCAAAGTGTGGCAATAGTGATGGGAAGAAAGTGGCTGTGTCATAATAGGGTTGGTAGGATGGGAACATCAATACACTATATACAGAAGCTGTTTGTGGGGGACAGGGCTGGGTAAGGCTGTCAAGATAGAAGTGAGTAAACAAAATGAAAGGGCTAGGACCCTGCAACAGGGGGAGTCAAATGACCTTCAACATTTGGGGTATAGAGTGCAGGGTGTTCCTTAGTAAAGGGATTTTGTTGGGAAGCAAGTAGAGGCAACATTTCCGGGACTCCCTTGCAGCTAGATAGATTCATGGTCAGTTATTACCAATGGACTGGAGTGGAAGGGGTAAGATATCTTCTCTGAGCTAAGCTTGGGTTCCTGAATAACCACCCAAAGGGAAGCCTGCCCCCAATAGGAAAATTCATGATCGACTCTTAACTGAGTAAGAAAGAACAATAGCCTTAAGTCACTGAAATATGGGAGCTTACTTGTTGTGGCAGCTCGTGTGACTCTAATACATTCTGCATATTACATGTGCCCAGATCTTGGCCTGCCAGATTCCTGACATCTGCCAGAAAACTCACTTTCTTCCAGACTAACCCACTAAAGATCATCTGCCTGGCAGCACCCAGCATCTGTCTCATCCTGATGGAAGGTCTTTTGTTCATTCAACACAAATGTATTAATGGCCTACTATATGTAGTACACTGGGCACAAGGCAGAGATACGGCCCTGCATGTATGGAGTCCTGCCCTCAGGTAGCTTATATTCCAACAGTGCAGACAGAAACTAAATGAGTAACATAAACATATAGTGTTACAGTAGGTAGGAATACATCATGTACTGTAAAAAACGAAGTAAGGCAGCCCTGGCTGGTGGCACAGTGGATAAAGCACCAGCCTGTGAACCCAAAGGTTGCTGGTTTGATTCCCCAGCCAGGGCACATGACCAGGTTGCAAGCCAGGTCTCCAGTCAGGTCTGTAGCTGGAGGCAGGTGAAAGGCAACCATACATTGATATCTCACTCCCTCTCTCCCTCTCTCCCTTCCTCTCTAAAAATAATAAATAAAAATTTAAAAAAGAAATTAATAAGGCAGAATAAAAATATAGAAAAGGATAGGTGGGGTGCCACTTTATTTTCCATTTTCTTTTTTAAGATTTTATTTAGGTATTCTCAGAGAGAGGGGAGGGAAGGAGAAAGAGAGGGAGCGAAACATTGATGTGAGAGAGAAACACGGATTGGTTGCCTTCTGTACACACCTGACTGGGGACCCAACTCTCAACCTAGGCATGTGCCCTGACCAGGAATTGAACCCGTGACCTTTCAGGTTACAGGCCAATGCTCTAACCAACTGAGCCACACCACCAGGGCAGGAGTGCCATTTTAGATAGGTTTGTCCTGGAAGGCCACTTTGGGGATTTGACATTGATGCAGAGACGTATGTGAAGTGACTGAGCAGGCAAAGAAAGAGCTGAAGGAGAGGGGACCTGGATAGAGAGAGCGGCTCACACAGGAGCCCAGAGAAGAGGAGATGCTCCGCATTTTTTGCAGAGTAGCTAGGCCAGTGTGGCCAGGGGCGAGGCAGAAAGATAACAAGGGGTCAGTTCATGTCAGGCCATGGGGAGCACTTTGAGTCCTACTTTAAGAAATAGACCTCCATAGACCCCTGCCTAGTTTCCCCCACACGCATGCAGGATTTCTCCCAAGAGCCTGTGCCTTCCCTGCAGACCTGCCTGGACCCCTGAGCCCTGCTCCTGCCTCTCTGATTCAGTTACTTGCACTGAACTCCCCTGGGCACGCGGAGCAGCCAGGGTGTCAGGGATGAGCAAGGCCGAGGAAGTGGCCTTGTTTTTCATGGATAGGAGACGCCTCTGCAAGGAAAATCAAGTTCACCAGGGAGAAGCAGCACCCACGAGGCAGTGAGCACTGAGTCTATATTTGAGCTGAAAAACATGCAGACAGGTGGGCGGGAGCCCAAACACAACTGCCTCTGCCTTATGCGATGGCAAATGAATAATCTTACCTCCTGGAGTTTCAGGAAGCTCTCTCAGCTCAGAGACGGAGCCTCCCTCGTGCTAGGAGGTGGCAAAGACTCGCGTGGGTGAGCGCCTCAGGGGTCTCCACAGACAGAAACACTTCCAGCGGTCACTGCGACTCCTTGCCAACTAGACTTCACTTGTTCCACCTACCGTGCCCTGTCCTCACAACCAACTACAGTTGGGATAGGACCACTTTATTTTATAAATGAGAATATTCTGGTTCTTACACCTGAGGTCACAAAGCCAGTGACTGGGTTATGCTTGTGAACCACATCTGAAAGGAATCATTTTTCACCTGCATGAAATTGTCTCTGGGTGCTTCGGGTTCAAAGCCTTTCCCGTGTCCTACAGGGTCCTACATGGGAGGGGCAGGTAGCCCACGGCAGCCCGCAGCCTGATTTAGTAAACACAGTTTTATTGGAACACAGCCAGGCTAACTCCTGTGTGCACTGTCTATAGCCTGATTTCACACTACCCTGGAGAGTTGAGTTGCTTCAGAGGCTGTCTGAGACCCAAGTACTACCTGACCCTTTACAGATCGTGTTTGTTCATCCTACTCTTCACAATCAGTCCCTTCCACTCACTCTTTTCCAGGCGCTTTGGTCTTCCTTCTCTTCCCCAAACAAGCCTAGATTTTCTGCCTCAGGACCTTTGTACTTGCCATTCTCCGCTTGAAACACGTTTCCTCATGGCTTTCACATGCTGGCTTCCTATCACTTTTCTGGTCTCAAATCAATTGCTGACTCTTCCACAGTCCCCCTGTCTAACAGGGTCTAAGTCCTATCTCAAGTTCACACATTGTTATTGTCATTAATTTATTTTGCTGTGCCACATGTCACATTCTGAATTATCTCCTTTGGTTATGTACTTTTTGTGAGAACCTCCCGCTAGAAAAATTTTCCATGGAAACAGGGACCCTGACTGTCTGGTCACAATTAAATCCCTGATATACATGGGGCCTGACACAGAGTGAGTGCTTTATAGTGCATTACAAATGGACAAAGGAAGCCGAGTTGATGAGTGGATCATAACTATCCTTAGTCTACATCGGTGGCTCTCAGCCTGGGCAGTACTGACATGGGGATGCTGGGTCATTCTGTTTGCAGGGGCCTGTCCTGTACATTGAGGGATGTTTGCAGCCCTGGTCTCTACAGACGAGATGCCCATCCCAGCCACGACCAATGGCACATTGTGACGATTGTCCCCGGACTTTGCCCATGTTTCCCTGGGGACGGTGGGCAGGGATACACTCCCAGTTGAGAACCCACGGTCTGCATTTGAAGTTGCCCTTGGAGCTCAAAGTGTAAAGCAAGCTTTTATGCAAGACGGCAATCATTCCAGAATTCCAGTTAATTGTACCCGTGACTTTTGCATTGAGCCAGCTCCTTGATACATTGACGAAACTGCTCCTTGAAGGAAACATCAATATCGTTTTGGAAACGAAAGTCCCAAGTTAGAGTCCACTTTAATTTTTTCCGTGGGGGGTGATGAATGACCGGGGAGCTGAGATGGACGGGGCTGGACTGACAGAACCTAACCAGCTGCTGCGTGGCACACGGAGGGTGGCCGGGAAGGAGGCCATGTGGCCAGGGAGGCCACCGGGATGCTGTGGGGATTTAGCTATTTACGGGAATCAGAATTACTCACAGGCGGGTTTTGTTAAGTCTTTTTCCATGACAGGAAGAAAAATGGGTGAGAAGAGGGACTGCTGGCAAGGGCCACGGAAGGAGGTCTCTGGGGAACGCAGAAGAAGGGAGGGTGTGGAACGTCACTTGCTGAGTGCAGGGAGCCTGCAGTGGCTGCTGCCGCCACCGCCTTGGATGCAGAGGCTGCCCACTGCCGTTTGCCTGGCTCCTGGCGATGGAGTCTATTTGAACAGCTCTGGCCCCCGGGGGCCACTCCCCAGACATGGCCTTGAGTCACCAGAGATGGCTGTCCTCCCGTTGACCCAGGTGATGTCAGCAAAGAGGAGGGACTCAGGCAAGGACAGGCTGCACTTTTCACGAAAGTGCGAATTGGAGGGGAGGGGCTGGGCTGCACGGGCACATCCAGGAACCGTGCCTGTTTCTGAGTGTGACTTCCCTTGGGTCCCCTTTCCCCTTGTAGCAGCCTCCAGGGACTTACCCTGCTTCCCACTGCCCCTCATGCTGCGGGGCTGGTTTCCAATTAGGCTGGAGTCCTGCCTCCCAAATCTCACGATGGAAAAGGAGCACAATCTCTCCTTCCTGCAGTGTCAGCACAAGAAGGGAAATAAATACGGTGGAGCCTGTGTTTTTATTTCTTTAGCATCCATTCTCCTGATTGTAATGTATTTGAGTGGGGTTGGTGGGGGAGCGAGGTCCATTACTCTCAGTTCTTGAGCACCGAGTTTGGCTGGTCTTAGCCACACCAGGTTCCAGGATAGACACGTGGCCCAGGCCCATGCCAATCATGGTTGCCCATCCTTCTGCTCCGGCAATGGGTTAATAGATGGACGAAGGACCCAGGTTGAACTAATCATCATTCATCCAAGGGCTTGAAGTGAGGAGTTTAGGGAAGAGGAAGACTCCTGCCTAGATGGAGGAGACAGAATGCCGGCCAGGAGCTGATGAAAGCAATTTCACCTCAGCTAGTGCAGAGACTGCCCACAGAGCCAACAGTGGAAGCAGCATGAGAGGTGGGGAGAGCATGCCCGCATCCTGTGAGCGCTAGATGCAGCCATGCCTGAACCCAGATCCACTCTATAAACATGTGTCAGTGACGGAAGACATGCGTTATTACACGCATTATGCAAAATACGCCTTCTGATGATTTTTTTCTCAAGCATGTTTCTGTTGGCGTCTGTATCTCTTGCCACAAAAGAATCTTGTACTTTAACTGACAAAACTCCTAGATTCTCACACATCTCATGGAGATAGGTAGGGTCTTTGGGCAATTATTAGTTTCCTATGATTCCTAAGCCCCTTTCTCAGTGGGTGGCTACTCCTATCTAAGAGTACTCTTTCTTTAATTCCACACTCCTATCTAAGAGTACTCTTTCTTTAATCCCATACTCCTATCTAAGAGTATTCTTTCTTTAATCTCATACTCCTAAGAGTACTCTTTCTTCAATCCCGCACTCCTATCCAAGAGTACTCTTTCTTTAATCCCGCACTATGTAAGAGTACTCTTTCTTCAATCCCGCACTCCTATTTAAGAGTACTCTTTCTTCAATCCCGCACTCCTAAGAGTACTCTTTCTTCAATCCCAGTGCTGGAAGCTCCTGAATAAGTATGTACTGAGCGCCTAATGTGTTCAAGGCACCGTGCTTCCTCCTCGGTTTGTTTCATTTAACTTAGGTGATAAGGGCATGTGATACATAGTCTTGCCCCATTAACTGGCCGTTGGCTGAGTGTGCTGAGGGAAATGGGCCACCCGTTCATCCTCCTGGAAGCAGGCTAGCGTGAGCTTTTCACGCGGCTGCTGGGAAGGGAGCAAAAGAGGAAACACATATAAGGCCTTTTAAGGTACAGGGTTAGAAAGGGCACAAGGCCACCTTGCCTCATTCTGTTGGTGAATGCAAGTCATTGCACAAGGCCAGCCCAAGTGCTAGGAGTGGGAAAATAGACTCCATGTCTTGATGGGATGAATAGCAAAATCTCATTGCAGGGAGGTGTGGGTGTTGGGAGGAGTAGGAAATTGTGGGCATTTTTGCAAACCATCTACCACAGGTCCTTTAAAAATCACTGGAAGGGTTACCAGAACTCTATGGGAGTTTGGGAAATATAATTGCTAGTTTCCATCCTTAATAGCATCCAAAAGTATGCTAGAAGTTTGGAATGAATTCCAAGCGCCAGATTCCCACCTATATCCCAAGGTGATTGTGGGGAAAGCCAATGAGAAAGTCACTGAATAGGTGCCTCCGTGATTCGGGTAGGGGTTCTGGGCTGATTTTGTATTTGAGTGTGGGCCAGGACGTTTGTCATTGAATGCCAAAGCCAAATACTGTAACCATTTCTGGGACCGAGTTAGCATCCTCTCCCATTCGCACGATCTTAGTGATATGTACTCCCGGAGGGAGCGGTGGGAACATTCTTAACTTGAGCTGGGGAGACCCGAGTTGAAGCTTGTTACCCAGTAGCTCTGTGACTTTGATCACCCGCCTTCCTTCTACAGGCTTGGTGACATTTTTCTCAGTGCAGCAAGAGGAGTAGTATTTGTCTACACAGGTGACTCTCTGAAGCCTTTTGCAGCCACGCAGTTGAGGATCCCTTGTGCAGTATGATTCATGCTCTACCCCCCCCCCCCCCCCCCCCCAGGGTCTCTGTGTTGAATGCACATTTCCAAGCAGGGACCAGGGCTTATTCACTTGAGACTTGACAATTAAAGCAAGACAGGTTCTCTGAAGGCCTGCCAGGGGGGTCCTGTTGCCATGCCTGCTGTGCAGTGCCTGTGTCCCTCAACAGTGGGGTCCCTCCTTTCTCCTACCCATTGAGCCCCTCTCCTATGCATCCGCATCCCCATTTTGCCCAGCACCTGGTCTCCACCTGAGGACATAATCTAATTGTCCTACAAGGACAGCTTAGTGGCCGGGATTTCAGTAAAGCTCTAAATCCATCCGTTATGGATTTGGTGGCTACTCAGGGACCAGCCAGATGGTCGGTAAGAGTGTCTGGAAACCACACAGATTTGTCCTTGGGGTTATTTCATGGTACTAAGGGATCAACGGACAGAGGTAATTCAAATAGAAGGAACAAACCTAGAAATCCAGCAATTCCACCTTTTAAGCCAGTTGAAGCGTATGAAAAAGAATCCAGCCAGCATTGTTCCCTAGACATAAAAAATGAAAAGTAGGAGCCCTATATGTAGTTTTGGGGACCACCCATATTGCACCCAGCAGGATGGTCAGAATCTCATGCTTCCACATCTTCACTACTGGTCTCAAATTGTTTCTTTTGCTGGGAATTATTTCTTTTGCACCTCTTGTCCCAAATTTTAGTCCTGAGAATGTAGCATCTCTATTTCTACTCATCCTATTTCTAAGCCACCCTCCAACTAGAAATAATCTTTCTGAAATGGAAGCACAATTAGTATTTTTTTTCCTATTTATTACTTATTGGTGACTCTGTTTTTACCTCCTATACCTGATACATGAGACCTGTCATAATCTGGCCTTGTCTCCTGCTGCATATTTCTCCTTCAGGCTCCACTCCATCCCCACTGAACCTCTTCTATTTTCCGGGAAACTCACATCCTTCAGAGTCTTCGATTCCTTTGCACGTGCTTCTCCCCCTGCCTAGAAGAGTTTCCCCTTCACCCTAGCCTTGGGTCTGGCTTCCCCCATGTCCTGGCTTGGAACTTTAGCCAGAAACCCCAGCTTCCAAAAAATTCCCAGTAAAGCACATTCCAAACCCAACTACTAGGCTTCTCTTGTCCTCTACTCAGAGCAGGAGCTCATGAGGGTAGGTAGCACCCGTGTCTGGGCCAGCAGAAGCACAGAGTAAAAGTTAGATTTTAAAAAGAAAAACAGTCACTGAATTAGATGACTAATGGTTTCTGAGGATATGAAGTGTCTCACTGAGTACCTCAGTAGTAGACCACACAACAAAGTAGTACAAAACAACAAAATCAGGGCTTTGGATTCAACTCAGCAATGGCCCAAATAACTACATCGTGGGTCTCAGCCAGAGATGGACCCCCAGTACCACACTAACCCTGATGATCAGTCACTGGGAGTATCCGGACAACAGAGCAGAAACATAGTAGCCCAACCATTTCCCCCGTTGGGTCCACATGATTCTTGGTGCTGAAGATTCAAGAGGAGACTATTTGACAAAAGCTCTGCTGTTGTTGACCTTGCATCCTAGAAGGACGCAGTAAATAGGAAAGTGAACCTGTATATGAGCAGCCTAACTCTAACAAGTGGTAAGTGCTGGGAAGAAACCAAAAAACAAGAAAATAGAAGGTTGAGTGACTAAGATGGTCCGTTCAATTCCAATGTCTGAGAAGTCTGCTCCAAGGCCAAAGGAGACATCGCTGAAGACGTGGCCTAGAAGCTGAGTACTGAAAGGTGAGAGGCATCAGGAGGCAAAATTATGAGAGGGTCAGGTTCCAGGAAGATAGGGGAGCATGTGCAAAGGCCCTGGGTGTGTGACAAAGATGGGGGATTCAAGGATGGGGAGGCAGCCAGTGTGATTGGAACTCATTGAGTGAAGAGGGAAGTGGTGAGGGCTGAGGTCCCAGAGATCTGCAAGAATACATGCTGTCGAGTTGGACAGGCCACCCAAGGAGTGAGAATCGCATCCTAAGAGCAATGGGAAGGGAGGGGAGGGGAGGCATTGGAAATGGCATAGCCTAATTTAAAAGATCACCCTGCTGCCATACAAAGAGGAGATCATGGGGTCAAGAGGAGAAGGAGGGTAATCAATTAGGATTTTATTGCAGCAATGTAGATAAGAGGTATTATGAGAGTCGATGAGGTCTCTGCAGAGGAAGTGGTGGCAAGAGTGGTCCAAACTGGGGGAGAGTTAGCCAATAGGACTCACCGTTGCAGGGGGTGAGGGAAATAAAGAAACTCAGAATGATCTCTAGTTGTTTCACCTGAACTACTGGGTGGATGATGCTGGTGTTCACCAAGATGGAGAAAGCCAACGGAAAACAGATTTGGAAAATAAAAGCAGAAAAAGTTTGCCCTTGTTCCACCTGAGATGCCCAGAAGATGTGGATGTGGATATATGAAAGAGATCATGGAAATCCGGAGCCCGGCAGGGTCAGGCCCACAGATAATAAGTCCAATATTATCACTAGGGACACGGCTTATACAAGTTTGGGCCGGATAAGATGAGTTAAGAAAAGAGCATCCATGAGGAAAGGCCCCTGGACTGAGCACGGGGGCACTCAGACAGGGGACAGCAGGTCAGCAGAGGAGAATGAGAGCCAGTGAGGAGGAGTGTAAGCAAGAGAGGGTGGTATCCTAAAGCCTAGAGAAGTCCAGCATCTAACTGGATAAGGATAGAAAAGACCAACTCTATCGCCTCTTCTGGAAGGACTCTCCATGACTGATGTCATCTTCACAGAGAAAGGAAGGCAGTTACCAAGACAGTGGCATGGGTTAAGTAACTGTATGATAATCGATAACCATATCAGTCATTAGGTGAAGACCAGCTGGACAGAGAGAGCAAAAAGGACTGCACTCCATCCTCCAGATAGTACTACAAAGTGCCCATGAAAAAATTTTTAAAAGGTCATAATATTAAACTTGTTTAACTTACCACTGCTTTGCAATGATCGCCTATAGCTAATCAGTTGTCATTTCAAAGTGAAAGGAGATGCTCCTGCTACAGGAGGCAGAAGAACAGCAAAGTCAAGAGAGGGTGATTCAGGCTGTCCCAATTCGGGGGTTCTTAAGCTGCACCCCTTGGGGAGTTGTGATAGAAGTCAGGGTCTATGAAGTTGGATGACAAAGAAATGTCATCTTTATTTTCACTAACTTCTGATAGTTGGCATTTCTTTCATTACCTTTGAGTCTGTCACCAACAGAATTAAAGTACTTCTGTGTCATAGGATAGTTGTTGCCAAGAGATTAGAATAGCATGTAGCCTCACCTGCTGCTGCAAAGACCTTCCTCTAGGTTTCAATCACCCACTGTTTTAATGAGGAAGTGCATGCATAACTCTGTCATGAGGCTCGTTTCTCTTGTTTTAGTCATATTTCAATCATGGAATTTCAGTGTCATTTGTTGGTATTCCTTTGTGTTTTAGTTCTGTGCATTTAAAGGCATGGCTCTGAAAAGGGGGTGTGTCAGCTGCACAGATGCCAAAGGGATCCGTGACACAGAAAAGATGAAGTGACTGTGTCTTGGGGGAAGTCTGGCCCCAGGGAGAGAACTGCTTTAGGAAAAATGCAAAAACTGGGTGACTCCACAAGCAAATCTGACCCAGAAAAGAAGGTCCTCAAGAAGTAAGTGGGCACACATTTGAAGAATAGAGCTAAGTGAAATTGCTCCTCCAAAAATTAAAGGAAGAGAGAGAGAGAGAGAGAGAGAGAGAGAGAGAGAGAATAAAGTAAGAGAACTTCAAGTATTGTACCTCTCAGGGCCCAGTAAAAGCAAAGAAACAAACACTCATATTTTAGAATAATCTGAGACAGAAATGCCCAAGCAACACTGTCATAGTTAAGGTCAAAAAAGATAATAATGCAAGTGATAGATTACTACATTAGTGGTTTCCAATATAGGGATGAGAGATTTTGCAAATAAAAATATCGGATAACCAGTTACATTTTAATTTCAGATAGGTAAAGAAGGCAGTATGTCCCAAATATTGCATAGGACATAATTATACTAAAGAGGTGAACAGACTAAGTATTTTTAATACAAGTATTTCATATGGGATATGTTTATACTTTAAAAGTGATTATTCTTCACTTCTCCGAAATTCAAATTCAAATTCAACTGGTTGTCCTGCATTTTGTCTTACAACCCTATGGATCAACCATGCCTCCCAGCAACCACATTTCTGCAAGGACACCCCCTATTGACTCTGGTCACATGATTTGCTTTGGATCAGGAGGTGCCAGCAAATGTATCGCAGACCCAGGCATGATAAAGACTTGTGCAACGAGGCTCACCCTCTTGGAATGCGGCTTCGGCTTAGCACCACAGGGAGAGAGAGATGTTCGGTTGGCCCAGGCCCCCAGTTGAATGCAGCCTCAGGAGGGGCCCAGGTGAGCCCAGAACCGCTCAGACGGCCAACCCAGACAGCTGTGAAAAGTAACCAACTATTGCTTTTTAGGGGCGATTTGTCATGTAGCAATCGACCATTGATAACAGTGCATCTTATTATTATTTACTTAATGAAAATTTCTGCAGCACCTACTGGATGGATGCAAGCCACTAAAATGGGTAAGGGAGCTGTACTCCCCAGAGCGTTGGGACCCACCTACATTAGAGTCACCCAGATCACATGTTTAAAATCCATATTCATGGACCAGCCCCGTTGAATCAGAACCTTTGGAGGTAGGAATGAGTAATTTGCATTTTTAACAAGCCTCCCTGGTGATTTGTAATCCTCTTTACAGTTTGAAAATTACTTCACTGAAGAGATGCAGAAAATGGTAGGCTCTGTTCTTCCCCGAAGCTAAACAACCTAGGAGAGGTGACAGAGGGGTACAGCAGGGACCTGTACGTCATGCAAGGCAGAAGGAAATGACTGCCGCAAAAGTAATGACAGGAAAACTGTCAGCCGCAAAGAAAGGTGAGACTAACTTGGGTGGGGGAGGTTCAAGAAGGCTTCGCAACAGAGGAAGCTTTGGAGCTAGACATTGTGCGGTGAGATTGGGTTAGTTCAACATAACAAAAAAAGTGCGGAACCAAAAATGACAGCGGCCCTGCCCCTGGGTTTGGGCATCAGCTAAAAACAGCCACCATTTGTTGAGCAAGTCCTATTGGTAAGGGAATGAGCTACTTTTGACTCTTTACCAAAAAAAAAAAAAAATTTCTGCAAGATAGGTAGTAGGATCCCATTTTAAAAAGAGGCCCAGAGATAAGATGTCACTTGCCCAAAGACACGTAGCTAGGAGTTGGTCAAGTGAGGATTTCACACCTATCTGCCTGGCTCTATGAATCTGGTGCCCTTCACTCCATCCCTTTACCCCTGTCTAGGAGCCACCTCACCCTATTTGACCTCCATTTCCACATCTATGAGATGAGACAGGACATGCGAGGTGATTTCTGATGCCCCATTGATGGAGCCTAGTCAAATCTACTTTAGGTAATGAGTGTACTTGTTGGGAGGGGCGTACAGCGACTGAAGGGAGCACCTCAGCCCTAGGGGGTCATTGCCACCGCCCTGTCTAATCCTGATCACCTCTCAAAGGCCCCACCTCCTAATGGCATCATATTGGGAGAGAGGGTATCAACATATGAATTTGGAGGGACATAAACATTCAGTCCATCACAGTACCCAACCCAGAAATACCAGTCAGCAACCATCTGCCTGCCTCTTACAATAGAACTAGCTCTCAAAACTGCTAGAATGAGGGGGGAAGCTAGGATGAAGGGATGCAGGTTAGGGAATAATTGAGTAATTATTTGTGAATAACTGAGTGACCGAATGAATAATTGAACGGATAATAAGTCAATGAATACATAATGGGGAATAAGGCAGTTGAGGATGGTCTGATAAAATAACTCTCTTGGTTAACGTAAGAGAAATATCAAGTATTTTGAGAGCAAGACAAAGCATGAAAATGTGAACTCTAGAGGCAAGTGCAGACAAGCATGGAGAAAAGCAAGAATAAGGCCGGGTGAGAATGTGTGATAAGATGCGCCTGCAACCTTGGCCTCTGCTGGCCCGGGGGAAGGGTGGGGCTCAGAGAGGACCTAGCTGAAGGTGAAAGTGGTGTCAGAACCCACCCAGGGACAGCAGCCCCACACCAGTGTGCCACAGAATAACGCCGGGTGGACACACAGACCACTCCCTGCCCACATTTCTACCCAATGTGGGTGACATGCCACTACTCAGTGATGAAGCAAACAGGGAGTGCACTGCGCAAGGTCAGCAAGGACAGTTGGGCGCCTGGGTGGTGATGTGGTGGAGTCATTAGATTCCAAGGCCCGGAAGCCGTGCAGGTTAATGGGATGGTCCAAGGTATCCGCCCATGCAGGGAGCCCTTCATTCTGCACTAAAGTAAGTCCATTCAGATCATTTAATGACCTGCTCTGAAGTTTTCTCACTTGGAAGAGAATAAGAAAAAAAATACTTCTATTTTATTCTGATTTCCAAGAATTCGATTAGGCTCTAAGAATGGGCATGTGAGCACTTTGAAAATTATAGTGTTTCTAAAATGCAAGAGATTGCTTTGTTAACCAAGGAAATCTGCCTGGGAGGGGAGAGGAGGAACCAACATGTAGATGCCAAGCACCCTCCTGGGCACCTGATAAATAAATCATATAATCAGCCCAACAGCCTAAAAGGTGTCTTATTTTGTCCATTTTACAGATGAGGAAACTGAGCCCAGCAGGATCCAGCCAGTAAGAAACAGGGCCCCAGGTTCAGAGCCTGCCTCCAGTCTTGCCTCCGGGACTGTGACCTGTGTGTAACTACTGTTTGATTCCCTTTCCAGATCGCAATCCAGAGAGTTCATCTCCCCAAACAGTTGCCATACCAGCATATCTGTTCCATCACCCAAACCCATCCTGTTAATTGAATTTGGAAACTCAGGCAAAATACCTGACTTTTCGGTGATATTTAACACTATTGCTTCTTTCTAGTTAAAAGGGTAAATGTTGGAGTTGAAAAGATGTGTGATATCCAAAGATGCCCCTAACTGAGGCTCTCTTCCGTTGGTAATAATCAGTCATTATATTTACCTAGGATGTTGCAAAATTCCAGGCATCTCCCATGAACACATTCAAAACTAACACCCTGATTTTCCCTCTGCCATCCTACCTCATTTTCATCTCACCCGCACCCGCCCCTCTGCTCAGGCCATGTGGTTAGGAGGCTTTTTTGTTTTCCTCTCGTTCACCCCATCCTCGTTTCCCATCCACTCCTGAGTCCCACATTCTTTTATTGTCTCCATCCTCACTGCCAGCAACACATCCCACCATCTCTCACGGAGCTCACTGCCAAGGCTTCCTCGCTGGTCCCCAGTCCCCGTCCTACCCCGACTCTGATTCATCCCCACATGTAGCTCGAACCATCTTCTTAAAACTCACACTAAGTCACCTCCCAGTTTCTGCATGGTGTCACGGAACTCGGTATTATCTTTGCCACTTTCAACCTAAAATGATTTGCAACCATTTTTAATGATTTTTTAAAAAAATCTTTCCAAGACTTCCTTTCAACTTGGACCGAGATTCCAAGTCCTTTCTGTTACCCCCAGTTCTTGTCATCTTGTCCGGCTCCCCTCACTCCAGTCCCTGAGGCTTCCTCCCTCCCAGTTCCTAGAAAACTCCTTCCTCCCCTCAAGGGTGTCACACCTGCATTTTCTCCCTGGCAGCTTTCTCCCTCTGTTCTGCCTGCTGCTTCTCTTGAGTCCTCAGGTCCCCCGTTGGGAGAGGCTCCCACGACTCCCCACCTCCATGCCTGCTGGCCCCTGACTGTGGGGCCTCTGAGGTCAGAGACCTTATCTGCCTCAGCTCCAGCTCCAGCTCCTTGTCCCGTACAGGAAACAGGCTTGGGATGAGCTCTCCTCTCCAGCGTCCCGCAAAGTAATTCAAGATGAATGTTGGGTCTGTTCAATGTGCTCTAGCCCCTCGCCGAATTTCCTTCACGGGGCACAGTACTTGGGACTGCAAGGAACTTGTCTTCACCAGGGTGCCATGGAAACACATTAATTGTGGAATTTATATTCCTACCCTACATTCTAGAGGATGAACATTTTAAACAAGGTTAATTTAAAAAGAATGAGAAAAATCCTTCCCTGCACGCTGTTTCTGGTCCCCTGTCAGCCCTCCCCCAGCCCAGCCTATAAAAAGGGTATAGAAAACGTGATACTGAGAGATGGAAGAAATCAGCCTGCCCTCTGAGACCTTCACCCCTAATTCGGATAAATGTGTCTCAGGAGATAATTCTTCAGTCATCCCCTTGAAAGCTTTTGATCCGTGTGACCCTCTGCTCAGCATTTTAGTGTCTGAGCAGACACTACCCCCTACCCCCATACCCTAGTTCAATGGATCGGACAAATATCAACATTACAATGATGCAACACATCACCACCGGCAAGGGACAGTCTTAAGAACAAACAGGGGGTGCACTGTGGTTCTGCTTAGTGAATAAGAAAATGTAACACAAAAAGCTGTCATTTTTAGCTCTTGACTGCTGCCTATCAGGCACTACAGTGTTTGGAGTGAAGGGTTTGTCTTATCTCATTGGGTTGTTCATATTGTTCTGTTCAATCCTGTTGCACAAATGCCTTGGTCGGCCACCAAGTAGGTACTCAGTAGTTTTCTAGAAATGAATGAACAATCCTGGCATAGCTGTTCATAGCCTCATTTCCTGGACGAGGATCCGAAGGCTCCGAGAAACTAACCTGTCCAACACGAGGCACCCTGACAGTGGGAAATCAGATTGGGTCCATGCCTGGTCTGAGCTCCCCGTGTGCTTTCCAGCGGTAACAGCCAATCACCACAGCCCCCTATTTCAGTCCAAAATGCATCTCGGTGACCGGTCCATGCTATCGCCTAACTCAAAAGTGCAAACGATTAACAGTCCCCAAATTAAAGGGCACACGTTCTCCCAGCCAGGGCTTCTCTTCTGACGTTGCAGATGCTGTTCTGCATGAAAGAACAAGGAAACCTTTCTCCCAGGTGACACTTGCCCTTTAAATGGGAAAGTGGGCTGACACTGTGTTTCTTTTGCTAGGCCAGAGTTGCTGCATTTCCACTCCCTTTCTCAGTTGGGGATGCCCAGGGAACGCACATGGGTTAGAAGGTCCAGCTCCATTTTGTTGGTGGAAACACCGGTTTGATTACGGTCCTGACCTGGGTGCCGGTTGGAATGCAGAGGTGTAGAGCTCTACCATCTCATGAGACTTCTAGGCTTCCTACCAGAAACCGGAATCCACAGGGCGGGGGATCGTAAAGGAGTCAGGCCCCCTCGATGAAAAATGATATTTATTGCAAACTCTCTCAATTAATTTCCACAACAAAACCCTATTACTGTGTTTCATTTCCAACCAGAAAAGTGAGTCTCAGAGACATTAATCATCTTCCCCAAGAGTCGTGCAGCTACTGCATGAGAGAAGAACTTTGCCACCCGCTGTGGAAGCCAGCAGAAACACGGGTGGAATGCACTGGGCTTCAGGGGACTTGGGTTTAGGTCCTGAGTCTGCTCCTCACCAAATGTGTGCTCATGAGCTCATTGCTTCCCTGCTCTGGGCCTCAGTTTCCTCCTCTGCAAATGAGAAGACTGGGCCACATCAGCCAGTTGCATGGGGGCTGTACCTGTGGACAGCTGGTATTTGGGAAAACAGAATAGGGGCCGCCTAGTGTAGATTAAAGCAGGGAGGTGACATTGAGAGGTGACAGAAGGTCATGTTGGGTCCAAGATTCAAGAAAGAAGCAAGAGTTCATGGGGCCAGTTACGCAGGGGGAAATGCATCTCAGGTAATGGGAGCAGCATATTCTAAGGGATGTAACATATTGAGAAAACCTTGAGAAAACCATGAGAAAAGGCCTGTGGATAGGTGGGGCCATCCATTCACTTATTCAGCCAACATTTATCAGCAGCACATGCAATACAGACAAGTTCTGAGGTGATAGGAAGAGGTGAGGGGGAGAGACAGGGACCAGGGTAGGAAATCAGGCTGGGTGAGGGAGACCATGGAGAGCCTACTGTGCTAAACAAAGAAACTGAGTGTTACCTTGAAATCTGTGGTGAAGTCTGGAAGGATTGTAAGCAAGGGAATCACATGGTCACATGGTAGTCAAACTGGAGGCAAGGAGACCAGCGAGGATGTGGTTGATGACCAGGGGAAAGGTGGTACTTTCTGCACTGGGGCAAAGTTGGGGATTGTGAGTGGAGACAGTGGTAATGAAGGTAAAATGATGTCAAAGTTATGGAAGAGGTGAAAGCAACAGCACAGAATTGGTCGCTGGTGGGGCACAGGGGGAGAGGGAAAGGAAAGAACTCAGAGGGTGGGTGTTAGAATGCATGGGCAAATGATAGGTTTTGATGTAAGTAACTCAGGTCTGTTTTAGATAAACTATAACTCGTAATTTTTTCTTATATTCCATGAAGAAGCATTATGTCAGCTCCTCAACATTCCCTCAAGTAAGTGACCCTAACTTTATATCCAAGAACACTGTAGTGTGAATAATCTAAAATACCTTGAGCTTTGAAATTATGCTGAAATAAGTTCCTGTGTTGCCTTTGGAATGCAGCTTATGAACTTGCGAGTGGGGGCAGGGTTGTCTTCGGTAGATTGCTTCTCTCCGCCTCCCCACTTTCTTTCGTTATCTATAAAATAAAGTAATTGAGTTGGATATCCTGGGAGTTTCTCTCCAGCTCTAACTTTTTTCTATTTGGAATTAAACGTCTCCATGATAGTCTCTGGAACACCAAAAGGTGTGTCTTATCAAATGTATGTATAATAATCAGCATGTCCACCATCAACCTAGGTGAATTATTTGATTAGGATAATTTTTCTTTTTTATCTCAACACCTTATTTCAGTTACTCAGTTGCCTGGATTCAAACCCAGCCCTGTCAAGTACTAGCTGGGGAACCGGGGACCAGTCATGTGGCCTCACATTGTGAATCTACTACTTTTCAGAAGATATTTGAGAGAATAAATACATGTGTCTATTGAAGGGGATAAAGCAGGGCATAGTTACTGGGTTAGACTTCAGTGCTTTTTAACTCCCTGTCTTTAACCTGCTCTCCTGCTGCTATAGCTAAATGACTCTGGTTACATCGCTGGAATATGCTAAAAAGAATGTCTTCATTTTCCTAACATTAGCATTCCCCAGGGACTATCCTTCCTCACCTCCTTGCACCCTCAGCTGGACTCCAGAAACCTTGGAACTTTCACCTACCAAATCTGGAAACCATGATCATTACCGATTTTGCAAACATCAGGTTTACGTTTCCCACCTTGATTCACTCAAACAACTTCCAATCACCATAGCTGACAGAGCCTCACCTTCTACCCTTTTTAAACTACAAATCAAGTAACTGTCATATGTTCTTCCTGACCTGTCATAACACCCGAAAGTCCACCATAAACACCATTTCAATCAAGACCTGCTGTAAGATAAAACCTTATTTTCATCAGCTACTGCCAGACTACCCCAAACCTACAAGAATGATAGACAAAAGAATGAACTTTATGAATGGATCAAGAAGGAGGGGAGGGGGATGAATAAAAGATTATTCCTACTATAGCACAATTTCCCAGGGACTCAGACTAGGTAATGAAGTATGTAGAGTCTAGAGTCAGGGGTTCTGCTCCTCCAAGCTTACATGAATGCAGGGAAATAATGCCAAACAAATCAAATTTAGTAATTAGTATATAAAAAGATCCAAAGAAAGAACTGTGAAATCAGCCTTGTGGATCAAAACCTTTTTTTTTTTTTTTTGCTTGTTACCTTCCAGCTTCTAAAGAAATTTCATGGCTATAATGATAGCTGAAATATAGCATAATAGTGTCAAAAACCTGAACAGGTGTTAAATATATGTACCAAATGCAATACAACGGAGCAGGAAATACAAGTGCTTCCTCATTCCTTTCTCCAAACAATCATCAAAGCAACAGACCACAAAAGAAAGGGATTTTTTTTGTTTTTTTTTTTAACAACCCACTTAGGCTATGGTATTAACCCTTTGTGTTCAGGAAGCAATCTTCCAAAGCCCAGGAAGGGTGCATTGGCTAAAAACACTAGCTTGGCTAGGGTTAATTTTCAACATCAGAAATGATATTTATCTCCCAGTGTGGGGCAAATTAAATTTGAGGTGTCTCTAGAGGGCCATCTGTCTTCCAAGAGCCCCAGTATTTACTTCCTGCAAAAAGGAACATTATGTCTCCTACCTGAAAGAATACCAAATTTCACCAGAATGGTTTATTATTTTGGAGTTTAAGGATGGAAAGGTACGAAAGAGATAGGATTCTGATTTACCAAGATTGGATTCTGTTAGTGAGGAATTTTGATGAAAGTTTTGTGACGGCTACGTGATGAGTCATTTGATTTGATGAATGCCTTCCCCTGACTCAGACATCTGTTCAACCTTCACACCTTCCCCTCCACACCCAGTTTCATGTGAAACCAACGTCCACTAGGAGCTCCTCATGGAGAGGTTATAAAGATGCCTATTCCAATAGGCATACATTGACTTCAGAGGGGAAAAAATCATGTAGTTATTAAAAGCGCCTGCTTTGGGGATCCTAGTTGCAGTCTGACCTTGGCCAAATCACTTGGCCTTTCAGAAACTGGTTTTCATCACCTATAGAATAGAAATAAAAATACTAACCTGAAAGGCACATGTAACTCTCAAATACCATCATGTTGGGAAAATATTCAGCAAGGTACCTGGCAGGTGATAAGCAATGAATAGAAGTTACCCTGGTCAGTGAAAGATGAGGAATAGAAATAGAAAAATGTAGAACTCAGAAAATGGGTAAACCACCAGCCTCGTGGATCCTCTAGACCTGGCACAAGCATGGGGCTATGAACACCACAAAGTGAGAAGCAAATGAGAATGATTTTCTATTGGATCTTCTGTGAGCTTGAGAAGAAACTCTTCCCCCAACGCTGCCCTCTTATTTCTATACTATAAATGCCAAGTAGCATTGACCTTGGCACATGGAAGCTGCTCAATAAATGTTTGAATGAATACATGAATGAATCAGTTTGAAATCAACAAAGTTAAAAACTGTAAGAACAATAACATCAATCACTTCAATAGTGTTTACTGATTGTCAGGTATACACACATAGCACATACTTTAAATAGATTAACTCATGTAATCTACGTATCAGCTCTACAAGGAATGCTCTACTAGTCTGCTTATCTTAGAGAGGATGAAAATAAGGCCTAAAAGAAGGTACTAATTTCCCTAATTCCACACAATTAAGAAGTGGAGAGCTGAAATTCAAACCTAGGCAGCCTGGCTTTTTATTATGTACACTTAAATTTAAATGTATAACCTACCTCAAAAAAGAAATATGTGGATTTAAAAAAAATGCATATGTACTTTGGAAGAATTGGAATGGGCAGAATGTTTACCTTTAGCTTACTTCCTTCTAGGCTTTTTTTTTCTATCATTTTTTAAGCAGATATAATCACAGCTTACATACAAGGCTTTATACATACATATATATATATATATATATATATATATATATATATACACATACATATATATGTATATGTATATGTATATACATATATATAACCTTATAACCTTATGCAGGACTGAATAATTGGGCCACAAATCTCTGTGTAAAGAATTTTGCAAAGTGAGAATCAAAAACATAGTCATTATTTGCAAGTAATGGTGCCCAACCCAAAAGGTGGAGTGCTTTCCAACCTATTGACAAGGGACTCTGATAGAGCTGTCTTCCTAGAATTAGAGTATGGAATGTGGAAACAGATACTGCTTAATTGATGCCTAGACCCTGGTTTTATATGGTCAAGAACAGTCCACTACTTTTCACATCTATCATTACTGTTCCCTCCATAATCTCCTCAATATCTTCTTCCCCCTCCCACCTCCATATCTCCTAGCTAGCAGTCTATTTGGACAACTGCTATTAAATATAGCAGGGAACAGTAAGTACTTATTTTTTATTCCTTTGGGTTCTTGGTAGTTTATTCCTCTGGGGCCTGTGAGTTAGAATCTATAGAAAGTAGGGTCTGTGCTTTTCAAGGGCAGTTAATCAAGTGTCACAGCTGAAACTTGTATGTCCTATGCCCATTGCTGTTATCCAAACATAGCATTTTTAGGCTGGAAGACTTTATTTTCCCCTGATATTGACCTATAATATCTAAGCCAGTCCCTTATTTTACAACATTACTTCCCCTAGGAATATAGAGGTCTTTGGTTTAAATACAAATTCATGAACTTTCTCCATCCCTACTTGATTGCAATGTCCAAGGGTAGGGCCCAAGATGTTCTGTTTCTAAAAGGACTTCCCAATAAATCTAATGGTCAGTCACATTGGGAATCAATGAACTAAGTAAGGGTATACCCAACAATACTGGGTAACGGCAGTTCAATGGAAATTTTAGCTTTCAACTTGATAATATTAATAAAGATACAACTCAATAATAAAAAGACAAATTATCTAATTAAAAGTAGGCAAAGGATCCAAACATTATCTCAAAGATTATAGACAAATGGACATAATAAACACATGAAGAACTCTCAACATCATTAGTGGTCAGAGAATTGCAAATTAAAGACGATTACGCTAAGTGAAATAAGCCAGTTGGTGAAAGACAAACACCATCTGACCTCACTTATAACAGGAATCTAATGAACAAAATAAGCTAATGAACAGAACAGAGCCAGAGGCATGGAAACACAGAGCAGACTGACAGCTTCCGGAGGAAGAGGGTGTGGGGGCAACAATAGAAAGAAGGGGAAGAGATTAGACAGAGAACATGTATGAATGACCCATGGACATGGACAAGGGTGAGGGGATTGACTGTGGAAGGAGGAGGTGGGCTGAGTGGAGGAGGGCAAAGGGAATAAATAAATTGGGACAACTATAATAGAATAAACAAAAATAAAACACACAATAAGATATCATTCTATACCCATTAGGATGGCTATAATTAAAAAGACAGGTAGCAAGTGTTGACAAAGATTTGGAGCCCTCATGCACTGCTGATGGGAATGCAACATGGTGCAGCCACTGTAGGAAACAGTTTGGAAGTTCACAAAAGATCAAACACAGAGGTACAATATGACCAAACAATTCTACTCTTAGGCATGTACGCAAAAGAAATGAAAGTATATGTTCAAAAACTTGTACACAAATGGTCACGGCAGCATTTATCATAACAGCCCCCAAATGAAAATAATCCAAATACCTATCAGCTGATGAATGGATAAATAAGACATGGTATATTCATATAATGAAATATTAATTGGTAATAAAAATCATGAAGTACTGAGAGATACCATAATTTAGATAAACCTTGAATACATTTTACTAAGTGAAAGAAGCTGGTCACAAAAGATAGTATTATAAGATCCCATTTATATGCTATTTCCATGATAGGCAAATCTGTACAGATAGAAAGTAGATTAATGATTGCCAAGGGCAGGAAGCAAAGAGTGATGGGAAGTTGAGAAGGACTGCTAATGGGCACAGCGTTCCTTAGGGCAGCTATAAAAATAGCCTACAATTGATTTGGTACTAGTTAGACAATTGAATACACGAAAAACCATTGCATTATACACTCTAAATGGATGAATTATATGGTATGTGAATTATATTTCAACAAAGCTATTTTTCTGAATCAATCAAGACAATCGACTGGCTATTAGACAATTGGCATTTCATTGTTAAGATAATCAGACACACCAAGCAGACCCAGTCTTTTCCTTTGTCTAGATATGCTTGCTAACTATCCTCCATTATGGTATTTTACAAAGACAACCATTTCTTTAGATGAAAAATCTGTGGATTGGCTAGGTGGTGCTGTTGGGCTGAGCTGAGCTGAGCTTGGCTGATCTTGGCTGGGTTTGCTCATATGTTACAGTCAGCAGGACGTTAGGCTAGGAGTTGGCTAGTCTAGGATCATCTCAGTTGGAGTAATTCATCTCTGTCTCCCATAATCTCTCCTTCTACGATGGGCTAGGCCAGCTTTGCTCACATGGGGCTCTAAGAGAATAAAGGGAAGCATGCCAGACCTCTTGAACCTAGGCTGACATTGTCATACAGCCATTTGCACCATATTCAGTTGACCAAAGCAGGCCATGAAGCCAGCAGGAGGGGAGAAGGTCACTAAAAAATCACATTGCAAAAAGGCAAGAACACACAAGGCAGTAAAGAATTGAAGCAATTTTATAATCCGTCTATCCCATGGTCTTTGGAGCAATACATCTAGCTTTTAATTTCATATTAACCACTCATCTTTTAGGTAGCTGTGGGCACATTTATTGCTTTGTCTTAAAAAGAAGAGATAAGGCATACTTGACCTTCAATCAGATTTCTTAGTTGAAATTAGATTTAGAACTTCTTTAGGCTACTTATTTCCAGAAGAAATTAAGGTTAAATACAAAGCAGTTATTCCATAGTTATTAGCAGCAAATGTCTTATGATCCATGGATATAAATTAGGTAGAGTTCAAACTACCACACGCTGGAGAGACCTGGGGTTTCTGAGAATTAAAAACCTATTTAGGTAATACCTTCTGTGGAATGAAAGCAGCATATAGCCTGATTCACCTATTCTAACCCAATAGATTTATTTTAACCCTGTGTATGACACTAGAACTATAGGAATAAATAAGACCCTGTTATTCCTTCTAGCAGCAGGTTGAGGTAAAAATAGAAAAAGAGAAACTGTCCTATCACCCAGCATATGAGAGAATTTCAAGGAGGGGCAGTGAAACACAGCAGGTGCATCTGAGAAGACCATTTAGAGTGACAAGGGAAAGGGTCTGTTCAACAGAGCTCATTCATTCTATAAATGTTAATTGAGGAGGTACAATATACTAGGCCCTCTGTTGAAGGATAGGACACAGAATGAGCATTCTTGATCTCCAAGAACAGACAAGTGGGGGGGAAATAAACAGAAAAAATAATAATGCAGCCCTGGCTGGTGGCACAGTGGATAAGGCGCCAACCTGGGAACCCAAAGGTCTCTGGTTCGATTCCCAGTCAGGGCACATAACCAGGTTGCAAGACAGGTCTCCAGCCAGGTCCATAGCTGGAGGCACATAAAACACAACCATACCTTGATGCTTCTCTCTCTCTTTCTGCCTCCCTCCCTTCCCCTCTCTCTAAAAATGATGAATAAAATCTTTTAAAAAATAATAATGCAGTGTGAAAGAAACATAGAAAAATGTTTTGCTAGAGGTTACTGGTCTCCTCACAAAGTATGCTTTCAGTGGGAAGAAAAAGCAAAAGGGTGACAACTGGATAGTGAGTGAAAGATAAAGGCATGTCTAATCAAAGAGAGCAACTAGAAGCAAAGGCTGGGCTCTAGAAAACTTTGGGCTTCTTTTGTCTTTGTTTTTATTTTTTTATGAAGACCACCAAAGTGTTTTACAGTAACCAGAAGAATCCATTAAAAAAGAAGTTGAAAATAGGGTGGGGAGAGGGGAAAGCAATAGCATTGCCCCCACCCCATAAAAGAGAAAACCAGATCCAGGACACCAAAGGAGAATTTATTTTGGAAAGGAGTGGGAACCACTTCTTCCTCTGAGCAGGAAGAAACACAGTAAACTCATGTGAATGCTGGTATATATATATACTTGGTATATATATATATATATATGTATATATATATATACCAAATAGCTGAACATAGAGGAGTTTGTGTCATTTGGGGTCAAAGAGAGGCCATCTGGGGAGCTTTCCTTTGGGTTAAAAAATTGTGGCATCTCCAGGTATTTCTAAGGTTTATAGGGAAAAACAAGAGAGAATCAGGGAAACTGAGGGTTTCTGGGAAAGCTGTGGCGTGCGCTTGCTCAGCTATCTTTCTTGGAGAGGCATGTGAGGAAAGTTGAGGGAAATCATGGCCACAGGCCTCATTGCCTTGGTGGGGTGAGAATAAGGTCATCTGTTGAGAAGGAAGCATGGGACTCTGAGAGAGGCAATGGCTTGGACCAACTGCCACAAAGATGGGAAATGGTGCCAACCAGGAGTCATCTCCCCAGTTACAGGGAACTACTGCAGAGAGGTCATATATTCTGGGAGAGAGGCAGAGGAGGTCATGCTGGTTTATGGGAAGCCTAATTAAGAAAGTTAATCAGATGCTAAATTATCCCAATGAATTCCATGCATTCCAAAGCTAAAGAGTTATGATTTGAAGACTGCCTGCTGCTTCAGATCTTGTACACTGCCAGCTCTCCTCTGGTATTGCAGATAATTGTGTCAGCTTCATAGAGCGTCTCTCTCTATATAAATGTGCACACTTCTCCTGGGTGTCGCCTGTCCCTAGGCCTGCATGTTGCCTTTAAAATAGGAGTCCTTGTGTCTGTGTCCAGAAGGACAGCATAGCCAGGTATGAAGCCTATCAGGGCCTCTGGTGGTGTGAGTGGAGTATGTGTACCATCCTCACTCCTGAAAATACTTACTCTCCCTTCCCCAAACACCAGCCCTCATACCTCTCACTAAAATACACTTTCTCATTTATTATTTGCACAAATACTTGAGGGAGATAGTTGACACTTTTAGATAGATTTTCTTTCTTAACAGTACAATTTAGAATAACTGTAATGAAGAAGAATTGCTAGCTACTTGCAATCCTAATCTTGAGGTAGTCAAGAAAAAAACAATTCCGGCATCAGTTTTGGAGGCAGTTCTGAAATAGAACATCAGCTCTGTTATCTGAGTTCTGTTTAGTTCTCTGAGCCTCTGTTTTCTTTTTCTGTATAATTGGGATAACTATATACACACAAATATGTGCAGAGATGTGTACACAGATAGGCAATGGAAAGATAGATGATTGATAGTGATTGGCAGGCAGGCAGACAAATGATAGAGATGATGATGATGATTGATGATGATGATCATGATAAATAGATAGGTAGGTAGGTAAAGAGAGAAGGGAAAACGTCACATTGTTCAAGGTGTACTAGTCAAGAGCACAGACTCTAGAGTTAAACTGCTTAAGCTAAATCCAGATGTTTCCATTATTGGCTATGGGAATGTGGGCAAGTTCTGCCTCCTAGGGTGGTTGTGGGGATTTAACTCAGTAATCCTAGAAAATCCCTGGCACAAAGCCATATTAATAACCCATCGCTATTGCACGCCTATTATTTGTCAGATACCAAGCGAAGTAACTTATGCGCAGACACCTACGTAACTTTCCCAAATTTGCCACAAGGAAGACATTTTCTCTGCTTTCAGGTGACAGGAGGAGAGTTCTGTCCACTATGTACAACCAAGAGGTCTATGCACTGCCCAACCCTGGGCTGCCCCCCCCCCACAGGACCAGATGGGGTTGGGGCTTTAGGGAAATTAGTTAACTTGCCCAAGGTTATATGAGAAGCAAATAATAGATCAATAACTTAAGTCCAAGATTGCTTGACATGTAAATAGATGATTTTAACCCCTAAACACATCCTATTATAAGTACTTATGTTACCCAAGTCAAGCTGGTTGAAAAAGCAGTTTAGTGTTAGCGTTCAGGTGGACAGGGGAAAAAACTGTTAAAAAGATTCTCTTGAGAGGATAAGGAAAAAAGAACTGTTGAAAAGATTACCTTGATGTTTCCATTCTTCTCTAGCCCTCCATCTTGGGGCCTACCGACATTTCATCACCAAGAGTACAGATCCCACTCACACAGGATTTGAAATCTTCTTGCACCTGATCTCTGGCTGTTCCCTACTCTCAATGAAGTGGGTTTGGCTTGTCCATTGCTCATCCATCCACCAACACCTCTTATTTCCCAACCAGTTGCTATTGGACCCTCTTGTCTCTTTGTTCGTTAGTGTTTGCTGAGGGGAAATAAAAAGCCAATTTAAGCCATGGCCTTAGGAAATCTCCATCAGGAAGCCAGTGTGCCACTGCTCTCTTTCTCCCTGTGCTGATAAATCTCGTGGCTGAAGGCGCAGCCTCAGCGCAGTGGCAGGATGGTGAAGATGCTTGCTTATCAGCGATCAGGAAATCTAGCCTGGAGTGGACGCTGGAGGTACCAGTATGCCTTCAGGGTCCAGCTCACGTCACAGCTGCCAGCATCTTACCCAGTCTGCTCTTTCACCAGTGACTTCAGCCCACCTCTTCCCTCCTTTCCGGTGTCACCCCAGATCAGCCGGCCACCAAAATTTAAGAGCAGCCTGGCTAACACAGCTAAGGAACACCTCTGTCCATGGTCCTGAAAAGTTGATGCCTTGGAAGCATTCTCCTCTTCTTCCTTTTCCTCCTCCTCTTCTTTCTCCCTTTCTTTTTCTTTTCTTTTTTTCCTTTCAATACTATTGACTTTGTCCAGACTCTGGGGAGTGAAGGATGTTTGCCTGTCTTGCAAATATTTCTGATAAAGGCAAAGCTTAATGTTAAGAAGGCAATATTTTGACCCATGCCTGACAATATTTACATAAGAATGTAAAATATCCAGGTGTTTTTTAAATAAATTGCCCTTTTTACATTCTTAATGTTTGATGGAGAGTTTATAATGCTAGATCTCAATGGATACATTTAAATCACAGGGTGGCCATTTTATTTTTAAATGTCAGTCTTTATACTTTCCTGAAAAATATATCCTTGGCAATTATTTAAACTTCAGATTAATATCTAAGCTGCCAATCCAAAAACCTTTGAGAGAGGGTATTACTTTCCAAAATTAGTTTTTAGATGTAATAAGCAAAAGACACTTGGAGACTGCCATTAAGCCAAGGAGGGATGACAGAAGAAAAATCCAGAAGTGTGAAGCTTTTTTTAAGTCTATGCTTAGTGTTAAGCACCTGCCCCTCTCCAGCTATTGTGGCTATTTGTTCATGGCCTGGTCATAACCCACAGGAAAGTAGCAGAGATGAACAATGCTAGACAGAGTCCTGCCATGGAGGGCAGGCCCACAAGCATGGCATCCCCATGCGGAGGTGAAACTTCCCAAAGCCCAAGTTGCCCATCACTTGCATCCCCTATTGTCTCTGACTCTTTTCCAGGTCCTATTCTATGGGCAGGAAAGTTTCAAAAACAAGGCAGTGGTGAACAGGGTTTTCTTCACTTAGACACCAATTAACATGTATTTATCAATAGCCTCTATTCTAAGCATGTTCTAAATGGCAAGGAAGGCTTTACTCTGAAAAGAGACATTTCAGCTGAGACCTGGGTGACTCTGAGGAGCTAGTGATGAAAGAAGCTGGAGAAGAAGCTGCACTCTGGGCAGAGTGGACAGTGACAATAAATGCCTCACACTTGGATTCACTTCAGCATCTTTGACAAATAGAAAGAAGACCAGCATGGCCAAAGCACAATGAGTGAAAGGGAAAGATGTATGAAAATAGGTTAGAAATGTAGGAAGACACCAGACCACGCAATGTTGTGCTAGGATATTTGCCTTAATTCTGTGTATTTAAAAAAGCCACTTAAGGGCCCTGGATAGGTGACTCAGTTGGTTGGAGTGTCATCCTGCCCATCAAAATGTTGCATATTCAATTCCTGGTTAGGGCACATACCTAGATCATGGGTTTGATCACTAATCGGGGTGTGTATGAGAGGCAACTGATTGATGTTTCTCTCTCACATCAATATTTCTTTCTCTCTCTCTCAAACCAATCTTTGGGTGAGGATTAAGGATAATAATAATAATAATAAGCCATTTAAGGTTTTTACCTAGGGGAAGTAAAACATTGTGATTCATATTTTTAAAAAGATTATTCTGATTTCTATGTGAATAATACATTACAAGACCTTTACATAAAGACAATAGGTTACACACACACACACACACACACATTTTTCCCTCCCTCTTGAAACTCTAGTTAGCTTCTAGTTAAGATGTTTTGCTTTAAAGCATACAGTTAAAAGAATGGGGATAACAAGGGAGTGAAAGTTTTTTGAAAGTTGGGGGACACAGGCGTAAGTGACAAGTGACTTACCAGATCTGAAAAACCAATTTGTCTGCTAGAAGTAGGGATAATATGAAAGCCAACCTGACTTGGATAACAGATTTTCAGATGTCTTAGAAATGGGTGGCATTAGATTCCTCACAAGTAAGAGACCAGGAGATCAAAGGAAAAGATATTATTTAAAAAGCTGTTTACATTTTCAGATGTACATATCCCCATTTCACACAGGTGAGTGATTACCCTCCACCTGAAACCAGACAAAAGGTTTGTTTTTTCTAGACAAGGTAAAAGATGGGGTTTCTGGCCTTGGTGATAATCAGGTCCCTCTGAAGACAAGGATTATCAAACTGGTAACAGAAAATGAAGTGAACATATGCGTTTTAGCTGCTGGAAATCCCAAGCATGCTTTCTTTCTCTAAGTCCAGAATGATGACATTTCTATCTTCTAGAAGACTCTTTGCAGAGGAAAATAGGAAAGAAAAATATAAAAGCATTTAAGTACCCATCCTGAATATCCTACATTTAGGTCATATAAGCAATGAGGGGGAGGGGGGATCAACCAAGAAAATTAAGGAGAAGCATTCAAAAGAATTCAAGAATATAGAAAAATAACATAATTTTTAGTTTTGAAAATTTATGGACTACTCAGCACAAGAGAGGATGATAAACCCAAATCAGGTGACATAACTATGAAACTGCAGCGTGCAGGGGTTAGAGATCCTCGGAGCTCCCACAAAAGAAAGGAAAAAACATGTATGAAAGAGAAGCAATCAAAAGGGTGTCAGGCTTCTTAATAGCAATACTGGGTACTAGGAGGCAGTGGAAGGAAAGGCCTTTTAAATTCACAAGGAAATTTATTTCTAAGGTAGATTTCTATACCTAATTCTTCTAACCCTCACAATTCCAGTTAGACTAATATTGTTTGCTACACTATCATACTAGGTAAATGGTATTCACCCCTGAGCAATGTACTACATTATAATTCCTCTTCTTTTTCTGTACAACTTTGTTTTCCCCAAAGCTACCGCTTAGTCATTTTTTCCTTTCACTTTGCTTTCTGTTCTTATCCATAGTTCAACCCTGAGATGCTTCCAATTGCCTAAATCTTCTCTTTTCTCAAGATTTACAGATATTTTAGGTAATTTTTTTACCTATTTAAGTTTTGTAACTCATATTATGAGCCTTTATCCCCAATTCACCTTGGACTACTAGGTCTTTTTATGCCTGGGGCACAGCTCTCCTCCAGGAATCTTTATCAGTCATTCTCAGGATTCTTCTCACTTCTCTTTTGGGGATTATACCCTGTTTCTCATATTTATTCTTGGATAACGCCATCTATTTTGTGATTCATATTCTCCAGCAGTTTCCTGAGCAAGGAGATATCGAAGGGCTACTTTTAAACAATAGGCATAAATACTAACATTTTATTTTTAGCTAGATGTAAAGTTGTACTTAGCTGCGGCCATGTACTATCTTCCGTGTGCTTTAGATTCATTTACTTGTCACAGCAGCTCCAAAAGATTTCCCTTGTCATTACTCCCATTTTGCAGATGAGACAATCGAGTCTCAGAGAGGTTAACTAATTACTACCTGAATACAGGGCTCGTAGGAGGCAGAGCTGGAATATAATCCAAGCAAATTTGTTCAAAGGTGACCACTCTCAAATGCTATACCAAGGGTTCTTAAGCTTCTCCAAGCCGCTGACTTCTGGTGAAACATGGGGACCCCTTCGTGTTAAATGTCCCAGGCAGAAGCAGCAGCACGTGCAAAGATTGCAAGTCTGAGAGCAGCAGAGTTCTCACAGGAGCATGGCTGTTCAACGGTTCAAAACTATAAGGGGGCACATCTCCCCTTTGCCCAGTGTCTTCCATGTGGTCTCTCTTGCCACTTTTACCTACTGCATCCCAGAGTGCAGGAAGCGACTTATCTGGCTGGTCAATTTGGAAAGAATAAAACAGAGCTCCCTTTTTCCTCTTAGGGGCAAATTCCATGCAGCGAGCAGGAGTTCTATGCATCTTCAGTTATGCATTTGACACTTGCTGGTTTCTTTTGGCTGGATGGGTACCTTGCCTAGTTCAAGGGAGTCGGTTAGTAAAACAAAAGGTGGTATTTTGGTATTCTGATTCCTTTGGATTGTTTTTCTCAACTTGTTCAAAAACCCAGAAGAGGAAGAAAGGTACGTGTCTCAGAAACTCTCCAACCACGGCTGGATTTTAGGGAATAAGTGGGAGGCACTGTCAGGTATAAAACTGGGGAGGAGAGAGACTGATCAGGCCCCATGCCTTGAAGTCCTGGCTTTATCCTGAGGGCAACGGGAAGCCACCCAAGGGTTTAAAGTCGGGGAGTAACTGCCAGATCTGCATTTCAGAGAAAATTGTTTGATGGAAGAATTGATTAGAGCAAAGTCAAGACTAGAAACTGGAGATGAGTGAGAAGGGCTATTGCAAACTGCCCTGAGTTGGGTTGAGAAGGTGGGGGTGGAGGGACAGGCATGGATTCGGGAGGTACTGGAGGAATTTTTTTCTTTAAAAAAAAAACAACTTTCTCTCTCTCTCTCTCTCTCTCTCTCTCTCTCTCTCTCTCTCTCTCTCCCCCCTCCCTCCCTGACTCCCTCCTTTTCTCCCTCTCTCTTTTTCTCTCTAGTATTTTATTTATTTAGTTTTACAGAGAGAGGAAGGGAGGGAGGAAGAGAGCGAGAGAAACATCAATGCACGGTTGCCTCTTGTGCGCCCCCAACTGGGGACCCAGCCCACAGCCCAGGCATGTGCCCTGACTGGGAATCAAACGGGTGACCCTTTAGCTCACAGGCCACACTCAATCCCCTAAGCCACACCAGCCAAGGAAGGAATTTCTTTAGGTGACTCCACCCATTCTCCCATTCTGCCCCAAGTCCAGGCTAGAAACAGGTTCTCTTCTCATAATGCCATTGTCTTATATTCGTAACTCCTTTATGGTCATTATCTTCACCACCTATTATATTAGTTATCTGCCATATTTTACTCACCAACCAGATTGTTGCTTCATGGTGACTGGGGCTTTGATTCACCTTTATTTCCCCTTAGTGACCGGATCACAGTGAGCTGTCAATAAATTCAGAGAATGGATTAATCATTGTAAATTAGGAAAGAAAGATTCTGTAAGGATTAGTGAAAGGTACACCTGAAAAGAGTCTCAGCTATGGCTACATAACAAACCATTCCCCAAACTTAGGAACTTAAAACAACAACCACCTGGCTGGTGGCACAGGGGATAAGGCGCCAGCCTGCAAACCAAAAGTCGCTGGTTCAATTCCCAACCAGGGCACATAACCAGGTTGCAAGCCAGGTCTCCAGCCAGGTCCGTAGCTGGAGGCAGGTGAAAGGCAACCACACATTGATGTCTCTCTCCCTCTCTGCCTCTCTCCCTTCCCCCCTCTCTAAAGATAATAAATAAAATCTTTTAAAAAAACAAACAAAAACCAATCATTTGTCAGTGCTCATGAACTTGCAGGTCAGAGGAGGGGTCCTGCTGCTCTGGGCCAGGTGTACTTGTATCGACCGACCTCACTCAGGTGTCTGTGTCACCTGGCAGGTGACTGAGGACTGGCCAAGCAAGGATGGCTGTCAGCTGGGGCGACAAGGACTTCTGGATCCTGTGTCTCCCATCATCCAGCAAGCTGCGCTCGTTCTCATGGTGGCAAAGCAAGATCCCAAGAGAACAAAGAGAAGGACACAAGGTCATGTGAAGGCCATAGCCGGAACTGGAACGGTATGACTTCTTCTGTATTCTGTGGGCCGAAGCAAGTCACAAAACCAGGCCAACTTTGAGAGCTAAGGAGCTAGAGCTGGGCGGTGCTGAGAAGCCACATGGTTAACACATTGCTGCGTAGCAGTTTGATACAAAATCCAATGCAGGTGCAAACACAACTTACTGATGTAGCCAACTACATCCATCTGCTCATCAACACATTGTTGACCAGCGATTTCATAGCAAAATCTAATGCAAGCGCAAGCCCAAGTTAATGCGTTACCCGTGGACAATGTTTGAACTCGAAAACCCGAGTTTTTCCATGACTAGTCAACAATGTGTGAAGGGCACAGACCTAGGGAAGGATGGAGAATTGGGGAGCAATCAATCGGCCATGAGAAACATCCGGACACATCTCCGGCTGAAGCAAAAATTTATCTCTTCACCGGGAATGATCAAGACAGAGAATTGCGTGATGATTACAGGCGATGATGATGATGATAAAGGGAATGCCCGTCAGTGTCCTTTACAAAACAATCTATGAATACTCTTGTGATCCTCACTTCAAACACACGTGCAGAGTTGCCGTAGGGAGTGCCAGCCAGCTGGCTTGGGCCCCAGCTGGGGGGACAATGTGTCAGAGGTGTCCCTCTGTGGTCGGGGACATGAGGGGGCCATTCTCCTCATCTAGGGCTCGTTGGCCTATTGCAGTTTTCTCTTTTCATTCCTTTCGACTTAGTTCATAATCTTTCATTCCTTTCGACTTAGTTCATAATGTTTCATAATAAAATACTTCCCTCACTGCTTTATAAAGACGTGGAGAGGATTAACGGTTAATCTAACGTTTGCAAAAGAGCCCGAAGCACGTCGGAATTAAGTGTGTTGTGTGTAAATACAGAAAGGAAGGCTTTAGAGTAGGGGGGTGTTAGTCCTCCCTGAATCTCACACTTAGGCTGTTTAAATGGACCATGCACCCAGCTAGCCAAAAATTGCTGATTCCCCTGGCCAGAGGCCAGGCAACCCTGGAGTCTGTTCTTTCACATGTGTTAGGAAGAAGAGACACGAGGAAAATTCCATCACCCACGATGTTTTCTATATAGGGAGGAGGTGAACTTCAATAGAAATGCTTTTCTTAACATTCGATGACCCTTCCACACACACACATGCCACCTTTCCCATCCTGTCGATTCCTGCTCTTCCGGCCCCTGCCCTGTCACCAAAATGCCTTCTCCAGGATGCAACCAGCTGGCAGGTGACTAAGCAGTGAGAGGGAAGAGCAGGAACTGCTTTAAAAGAGAGAGAAAATGTTGGAAGCCTTTATGGCAATCTCGAGTTTATTAACATGTTTGTAGAATAATAGCCAGTGTCCTGGTACCCCCATTTCTGGCTACTGCACTGGGGGCTCCCCCCCACCCTGGCCAGTCCTAGCTTCTCGAATCTCAGCTAAGGATCTCCCGCCAACTCAGCCTTCCTGGAAGCCTGGGGTCCCGGGAGCCTCTTAAACTCCGAACTTAACTGAAATTACGTGTGGATTTAATATGCCGCGGTGGGTTCCCCTGAAACCATTGAAATCATCTCCTCTGCGGAGAATTCATTCCCACCTTTAAACAACGGACAGAGAAATGGATTTTTGGAGTGACATTTATGGTTGTGAAGTTTGTGGGTTTATAAGCAGATAAAGTAAATCGGACCCCCTCCCCCCAAAAATGCCTCGGATTTCTAGGACCATCCCTCCAACCTCATAGAGCATTTTTAAAAATTTATTTATTTTAAAAGATTTTATTCATTATTTTTAGAGAGAAGGGCAGGGAGGGAGGAAGGAAGGAGGAGCAACATCAACGTATGGTTGCCTTTCACCTGCCTCCAGCTACAGACCTGGCTGGAGACCTGGCTTGCAACCTGGTTATGTGCCCTGACTGGGAATTAAACCAGTGACCCTTGGGTTTGCAATCCACTGAGCCACTGCATTTTTTAAAATAGACTAAAGATTTCCTACCTAAATCTCTGCCCTGCCACCACACACACACAAAGCCTCCCCACTGTCAACATCACTCACCAGAATGGTACATTCGTTAGAACCAATGAGCCTACATTGAGTCAGAAAAAGCCAAAATCTATAGTTTACATTGGGGTTGGGAAAATATATGGCTTTCCCTCCATCATAGTATCTCATACAGAGTAGTTTTACTGCCCTACAGCATGAAACATTTTGGTGATTTTTTTTTTTCCCTTCAGTGAAGCTCAGTTTTCACCTTGACTAGATCATTGGAATGAATAGGACAACACACCCCGTGAGTGGCCCTAACCTCCAAACAACATTTGAAGAAACAAGGGATGGAAATGGACCAAGAAATGAAGTGCACTGGGCATTTCTAGACCCTCGTTAAGTTTCATTTCTCTGCATTATGTCATCCCATCCCCATCCCCTGCAGGGTGGGTGTTTTTACCTGTATTTTACTTGTGAAACCCAGGAGGCTGACTATCCTGCCAAAGTCACTCACATGACTCTTAAATGGACGGTGCATTCCCTGAGCAGAGGGCAGTGTCTTATGCATCTTTACATCTCCCGGTACTTAGCTTGGGACCTGGCAGAGATGAGGCAATCAGTGCACATTAACTGCAGGAAAGTCAAGGTCACGGCGGAGGTGGAGGTGAAATTCATTCCTGCCAGCCTCCCAATCTGTGCATGTTTCTAGAGAGGCGCCCTCTGTGTGTGTCAGACCGGAGTTCGCATCCTGGCACAGGCAATACCCCCAATGGACAATCTGTGGAGCTATTTTTCTCTTCCTCCCTTTCCTCCTAAAAATAAAGTACCCTTGGAATGCATCTTCTGTGACAGGACAGGCATTTTTATTCCTCTCGTCCACATACATTCTCACTGCCTCTTCCTTCTTCTGGGGATGGGCCCTTGGCTAGAGCAGCTCCCAGGTCATGGCTCTCATAAAAGGACTTCTGAAAAAGACCCTTGAATTCTAAATAGACAAACTACCTATTTAGGTTTGAGAACTATGAGGTCTTTCCTGAAAGTGTTGGCCCTGAAAACTGTTTTAATTATATTGACATCGGCTTGATACTTACACACAGACCTTCGTATATTCAGATGGGAAATTCTTATTTTACTATTGGTTGAGGCTTTGGACCCAACCCTAGAAACTTCAACAGGATTTCTCCCCAAACACAGCATGGGTCCCTAATTTCCGCACTCAGTGGGCTTCTGAAACAATGGCCTCTTGGCTGGGCCCTGGACAAACTGCCCCTGCTCTCCCCACAGGGACTTTGCACATGCTGTTTCCTCTGCCTGGATCTCTCTTCCTCACTTCTTTCAGGTCACAGCTTAAATGCCATTTTATCAAGATGTCCTTCATAGCATTGTCTCAAATACACTCATCCAGCCCATCAATGTCCGTGCCCTTAACCTATCTGCTATCCTTAGTCTCGGCATCACCCGACATGTGACAGGTGGATTTGTTTATTCTCTCTCTCTCTAGCGTCCCTCCCACTCAAATGTAAGTTCTTTAACCACACACAACTCTATCTCCAGCACCTAAAATAGTACCTGAAACTAAATGGGACTTCAATGTTTCCTGAATGAAAATTCAGAAATGGAATTTCCATATCATGCATAGCGAACACTTATAACTTCACTCCTCTCTTCCTTGTCTATTTCAGCCCCAATTGAACATAGTCATTATTCCTGCTAACCTAATATTAAAAAAAGAAAAAGAACTAACACAGAGTTTAAACCACCACACTGTGGGCTGCAGCTACCCACCCACAGAAGTCAGCCCCTGCAGAGAAACGTGTGTGCCCTTCCAAAGCCCACACAGCCATTTACCCTCGTGAAATGAACGGGACTGCAGATCAGGTAGGGGAGACCCTCATTTGTCCCTCTGGATTATGGCCAGGCTAACCTAACCAAGTGGCTTATTGCTTTGCGTCTTCATTTCCGTTGGCCACATTGGACCCACACTGGGTCCTCAGAGATGTACAGGACCCAGCCTGGATGGCCCATGAGAGCAAACTGTGCTTACTTCTTCCCAAGTCTGTGTGCAGCGATTTCATTTGGTAGCTTAAAACCAGCCATGGTAGCAATATTTACACCATGGAAATCGACATGTGCTACCAACCAGCACTTTGGGGGTTTGTTTTGTTTTATTTTATTTTGTTTTGGAGAAACATTTCTTAAACCATCTCCCTGCTTCCTTGACTTTCTAAGTTCCAGTAACTGGGGGGAATATAGAAAACAAGGACGAAGAGAGTGTTTCTTTTGTCACTCAGGGCAGGAGTGGGGTGGCTTCTGTCCCAGGTCTGCCTACTGGCTTCTGTCTGGCCTTAGGGGGCAGCGAGAGAAGAGGGAGGGGTAGCCCCTAAACTGGAAGCCCCCAGGGCTGCAGGAGAGACAGGACAGCAGCTGGCCATGTAAAAGAAAGGGGTTTTGGCCTCCTTGTTTTTCACATGGAAACTTCACTGCATCCCAATCACCAGCTGAGAACTTCCTAAGAGCCTCTCTCTCCACTCGGGGAAGGGAGGCTTGAGTCGGAGAAGGGAGACCTGAGTTGGGGAAGGGAGGCCTGAGTTGGGGAAGGGAGACCTGAGTTAGGGAAGGGAGGCCTGAGTTGGGGAAGGGACCAGGAGGGACTGAAGAGCAGTGTTCATCCATGTGTGGGTTCTATGTGAGTCGGCATCCCCAGAGAGGCGTGTTCAAATTTTCATTAGCCTGGCACCACCCCACCTGCACTATGGATCCAACCCAGAAACGGACCTTGGAAAAATGCACATCAGTGAGCACAACAAAATGACTCTTAGGAACACAAACAATTATTAGCCTTGCTCCACTGAATCAGACTCACTCAGGGAGGTCCTTTAGCATGCCTGTGTCTGAGCCTTGTATCACGAGATTCTGACTCAGCATGGTCAAAGAATTCTTTCTCGGTGATTTTGATTCCAGTCCAAGTTAGACATGGCACCAAACAAAGATTTTTCTATCCACGCCCCCTGCCAAAAAAAAAAAGATGAGCTTTTTTGAATTCCTTACTTTCGTAAGAAAATCTGAGTACTTTTTATCACATCAACACTCTAAGCAGTATTGAACACACATGGGAGCAGGCATCAATCAGGCTAAGCGCTGAGCATGGGTTACTCCATTTGATCTGCAAAACAAACCCATGTGGTGGGAACTTTTTGCAGAAGGAGATACTGTTATTATTTCCATTTTACAGATTGGGACACTGAGGCTTGGAGAAGTGAAGCCGTTTTTGCATGACCAAAAGCCCAACAACGCAAAGCCGGATGTCTGGTGTTAGGCTACACTCTTGACATTGAAGCTTTCAGAAAGAAAAAGATGAAAAATGTTGAAATCTCACTGACAGAGCAAACAACTAAAAAACTAATCCTGGACATTTCACAAAAATGTCAAATGCCAGGGCCCTGGCTGGTGGCACAGTGGATAAAGCGCCAGCTTGCAAACCCAAAGGTTACTGGTTCGATTCCCAGCTAGGGCAGCATGACCAGGTTGCAAGCCAGGTCTCCAGCCAGGTCCGTAGCTGGAGGCAGGTGAAAGGCAGCCATACACTGATGTCTCTCTCCCTCTCTGCCTCCCTCTGTTCCCTTCCCTCTGAAAAATAATAAATAAAATATTTTTAAAAAGTGTTTTTAAATGTCAAATGCCATCTTTTATTTATTTATTTATTTTTATTTTCCTCATATAGAAGTCTGAACTAGTTAAAATAGATTCACATGGGTGGGAAGCAATCACAATAATTGAGTTGAGTAGAGCGAAGTAACCAATAAATTCACTTGAACATGACCTTCCAGAGGCAGCCCGCTATTTTGTTCCTATTCTCTGGCTCTGAATTGCCATGTGTTAATTGGTAGTTTGTTCTCCAGTCAGACTGCCTGTTTCCGACACTGGGTAATGCATTATGAGATAATCTTTCTGTGACTTCATGTGGTTCCCACGGCAACCGTCAATGCCATTTCCATGCAGCGGGGTGACTGCGTTTGTTCCAAATGTGCTGCAGAAATGTAAACACCCTCGATAAAAATGTCTAGCAAACTGACAGGCCAAGCAGCAAATGACATTTATGTAATTACCAAAGGGGAACCATCTATAATTATTCCACCTCCTTTTCCCAGATGAAAGAAGAAAGGTGTGAGCACTTTTTGTTTTGTTTTGAACTTTTTGTGTGTAGGAGGGGGAAAATCAGAAAAAGGTTGGTTTAATGAGGCAGAATTGAAGAGACGCAACTCCTCTGAAAAGACCTTGTCACTGAAGCATTAGTTCATTAGAGCCGAGGTGGCTACATTTCCAGGCAGGAACAGACACATCCATTAACCCAGCCATCAAATACAAGGCAAGTGATGCTCACCCTGAGCATCACGGCAGGTGACCTGGATGTCCTGACACAAGTAACAATCCAAGTTTCCCTTGGTCTACGGAGAGAGTCCTTTACTTCCCATTCTTGCTGGCTAGTTAGCTAGTATCGTAAAAGCAGCCCCTGGGGAAATTTCTCCAATCAAAACTTCACAATACAACCCCAAAGTAAAGGGAATCAGCATCTTGATCTTTTTTCTTTTGTTTTCTTTTCTTTCTCTTCTTCTTCTTCTTCTTTTTTTTAATAACTTGGTTGACTTGTAACTGATGTATAAAAATCTGCATGTACCTCAAGCATTTAATTTGGTGACTTTGGATACAGTATCTAGATCCATCTAGAAACGCTCTTTCTTCTTTGCACATGCTGTTCCTTCTGCCTTGCATGCTCTTCCTACCACCTAGGTCAACTCATTCCACTTGTCCTTTGGAGCTAAGATAAAGTGTCACCTTCTCTAGCAGGCTGTAGGAGGCAGAATTCTACAATGGTCTTACTGCAACTTGTATAATCTTCTCCCCTTGAGCATGAGTGGACTTTCTCTCCTGGGATTAAATTGATCAGAAAGGAGTTCATCCTGAGCGAGCCTGACCTAATCAGCTTGAATGTGTAAAGACTTCGGAAATTGTCATTATTACCAAGAAAAAAATTGGACAACCTGAAAAATCGGTGAATTTGGGGGACCCACGAGGGAGCTGAAGATGAAGAAAAGGCTACCCTAAAATCTGGTGAGACAGTCTTGTCCCAAGAGACACGGCTGCCATCTGCCTACTGGAGCAAAAATGTCTGGGGTCCTAAACTGGAAGGAAGGCTGACATGGTCATTTCAATCAATTGCCGGAGGCTCAGGGTGAACTAGCATCCATCTTAGGAGGACTCCCACACTTGTATGAACTTTACCTCCAGGAACCCTAACAGGTCATGTGGTAAAGCTCCAAGAAAGCTCCTGTAGTAGCTCGGGCAGCAGAAGGGGAAGCTTAATCATTCTGTCTGGAGTGATTATATCATTGATAAGTGAAATCATCATGGTAACACCACATGGATGGGAGGGGGGATTCGGAATACTCTATTACGTACTACCCACCCAACCTGTGGTGCAGTATTAATTAAAATTGAACTTAATTATTTGCAAATGTATATTGAAAACTATAAATGGAATGTGGCATCCTGAATAGGATCCTGGAACGGAAATGGATACTAGGAAAACAAAAACAGAAAAGGATGTTAGGTACACCGTGAGGAAACCTAAATGCAATGATGGATTTTAGTTATTGGTTCATTATATCATCCATGTGTCATATTAATGTTCGATACTAATGATGGGAGAAAGTGGGTGGGCGTGGGACATATGGCAACTCTCTGTGCTGTCTTGTGACTTTTTCATAAATCTGAAACTATGTTAAAGAAGAAAGTAATATTCAGAAAAGTTATTATTCTGCTCATGTTGAGGACAGAGGCCAACAACGCTGCCTGTGGAGAAGGACAGTATCTAGGGCTCCAGGACTCAGTCCTACAGCCACAAGTAACTGAGTTCTGCCAACAACCACAATGAGCTGGAATGAGGACCCCAAGCTTCAGCTGAGAACCCCAGTATGGCCAACACTTTGATAGCAGCGTAGAGGATCTACCTGAGCTGAGCCTGATTCTTAACACCCAAGAACTGTGATTAATTAATTCTCGTTATTTGAAGCTGTTCCATGAATGGTAACTTGTGCATCAATAAAAAATTAACATGCAAGCCTTCCCTGACTTTCCTAACCTGGGAACGCTCCCCCCTTTTATCAGTTCTCCCATGTGAAGACCTACTATGTGCTGCACTGTGATAGACAGTAAGTGGTGAATGAGGTATAATCCTTGCCTTCTTGGAGTATGGGGAAAGACTCAAAACATATCATGTAGATGCTCAATTTACAGATTATGATAGGCTCTATACAGGAGGGGGGAAAGGGTGTGGTAGAACAAATTTCTAAATACTGGAGGGTCAAAGAAGACTTCTTAGAGGGAATTTGCAACGAAGCTGAGACCTCCAGGATATGTGAGAATTGACCGGCCACCTGAGCCTGGCCAGCTCAGGCGCCACTCCCTCTGGGATGCATCCCCTGACCACTCAGCCATGGTGCTCTTCCTCCTGTCCCCAACCACCTGGATATCCCTCTCCCAGCACAAAAACTACTCACCCCACACAACAGGAGCTCCTCAGGGAAAAGACTGATACTTCAACACTATTTCCACCTCGCACATAGTTGGCATGCAATAAAGGTTTGCCGCGTGAGCAAACGGAGTAAAAATATATGAATGACTCAACGCTGGAAACCACTGCCCCTCAGCGTCCAGCCTGGGTGTGAGCCATAAACAAAGTCTTCTGAAACACGGACACAAATGCCTTGAAAGGTGGGCAGTGAAGCTCACGACCTCTACTCCATGGCAAGACGCCTCAGCCCAGCTGAGAGCCAGCTCACTCCAGACACACGTTCAAGGAACTGGGCATGCCTGGGTCCTTGGTGCTTGGTGCAGAGCTTTTGAGACGAAATTCACGAAAGTTGCCACTCTGATCATGAGCACCGAGCAGGGAAATAAAGCGCACTTGACTGTTGAAACTGGGACATCTTGCTCCAAAAAGGCAGCAAGTGGGTGGTTCATCTCCAGGCTAGAGCAACAGAATGGCTGCAGAGTTTTTAAAATGGCAACTGTGATACCAGCACCTGCATTGACCTGTCCACACACAAGGTTCATTCCATCTTCCTAGCAAAGGCATGAGAAATTAAGAAGCTTGCTTGCAAAGACTGATAAATTTAAAACTGAGGAGGTGATGGGGGTGGACAGGGCACAGAGCATGGGGCGGGGTATGAGATGGAATAGGATTCACAGGGGTCTTTGGAGTGTTTGCTCAGGATCCTGCGTACTTTATAATTCTATTCCACTTTTTTATTTGCATGGAAGAATTCATCATATCAAAGCATTTTAAGACAGGGTTACAAAATAAGTCTGTGGCAGAGCTGGCTGGCACTTCAATTCAGACTTTGGGATTCTAAATCCGGTGTCACTCCCACTACTGATGTCACTGTTGCATAGCAAGTGTCACCGTGGCCTATGTCATGGTGCATCCAAACCAGCATCTGTATGATGGGATCCAAGGAGAAGACATAAGCACCTTCCTTAGCTAATACCATTGCATTTAATAACAGTCGCTATTTTTATTATTACTTCTAGTCTTTACAATGCCTGGATGTGCGTCATCTATGCTTTGCCTGATTTTACGTATTGAAGATCACTCAATTGCCCTTGCAAGAAAAGTCATTTGGTTCCTACTAAACAGAAAAAGAGATTCAGGTTAAGTAACTCAAAAACTAGATGGCATTGAACCCATTTCTTCCTGACTCCAAAAGGTCTTCCTGCCCACTAGATTCCCTGCTCTCAACCTCCTAATCGTGTTCCTGTTCAGAAAAGAAGGAAGCATGCAGGGGCTGCTCAGACCCTGACCCCACGACCACCCCTCCTGTTGACGCAGGGGGCAGTCACAGAATGCTTGTCAAGAATTCGCCTCAGCCAGAGCTTCCCATGAATTTGTCCATGTGGAGCTCAGGTAAGAGGCTGAGTGTGTGGCTCAGACACAAGGTCTAAGTGCCCTCCTGCCTCCTGACGTTGGAGTCAACATGCTCAAGCAGGGAATCAGCAAGAGAGACAGAGTGGGAGAGAGAACTGACTCCTCATGAGGCCCCCTGGGCCCACCCACCCAGACACATACCTGCATAAGGGAGGGCTTCTTGCCTTTGTAGTTGCAATGACCTTACTTTTCTTGAAGAGCATAGCCCAGTGGATGTCCTGGACCTCAAATGTTCAGATGAGTAACTCCATATCGTGTTTCCTTCCTGATGACAATTCAGGGCCTGAAATGTGCTCTGGTATAGAGGGGGCATTTATTCAAGACCCAAATGATGTTTCCTGTCTTGCTTCCCCTAGTAGCTTTCACGAGCCCAGGCACTGCATGGCCTTCTGGTCTTCCGCAGCACAGCAAGCGGATGTCTTCATGCAGCATTCTCAGCGGGTTCAAGGTGCCACTCTGGGTCATCCATGAAAACGAGGCCTTTCTCCCTTCCTTCCATGGATGCCACATGGGCTGATTTCCTGCTTATGCCTTCTTGCCTGGCCCCCAGTGACTTCCCTGCAAGGTACCCCCTTGTCTTGCCACACCAGTCACTGGAAAAGTTCGGGGTCATTCACATCCTTTGAGGTGCTGCTGTGAAGAGCAATTGTGAAAGTCCTTAGAAGTCCAAGATCTTTCACAAATCCTGCCTGTTAAGTGTCTCCCTTGAGAGAAGGGTAACTTTCACCAGTTTCTGAATATTAAGCTGGTTTATGGTCTATAGCATCACTTCTCTTACCCACCCCTTCCATGAGTAATTTTTTTAAAATACGTATACTTCCATGTGGACTAAATCACAACACTCATCAACCGCTATTCTCGCTTTTTCTCGTTACATAGCCTATTATATAATATATTCATATGTTTGATTGATGGATTCTCTCCTTTTACCTGCACTAAGACAGAAGCTTCATGGGGCCAGAGCTTTTGTCTGATTATCTTAGTGCCTTATCTCCTACACCCCAGTGAAAGGCATATACTTGGGCTTAGTAAACATGTTTTTGAATGATTGAATTAATGAATATCCAACAAGGATCTTTTTAAAGTTCCAGATAGGCCTGGACAGCAAGGCAACACTTCTTCCTCCCCAAAGTATACCTAAGAACACAGGGTCATCTCCTATTTCAGTCCCTGTAAAACCTGCCTATGAGGCTGCTTGCTCAGTTTTTCCCGGGGTTATTACATCACGTTTGCAAATGCTTGGTGCAAAATGCGAACTGTTGGGGCGGTAAACAGGCTCTGAATCTAGACCTACCCTTGAACTTCCATTTTTGCCTAAGACAGTCTAAATTCCGTTTCTACCCCTGGAGACCAAGGTTGCTGACCAATAGAGGAAGGAGTGACCGACAAAGGCACCTCGTGACCAAGTGTGCAAAGCAATCTAGACTAATGTTTACACAGCATGACTGTGAGCTTCGCATAGGTGGACATATTTAATTCTCACAACCACCCTACGAGGGAAGGGCTATCATTATGCCTATTTTATAAATGAGAAAACCAACTCACAGCAAGATTAAGGAGACACCCCTCCCCAAACAAACACGCCCCCCCCCCCCCCCCCCCCCCCCCCCCCCCCCCACCGCACAGTGAGTAACTGGGGTTTGAAGATGAACCAGCCACTATGCTTCACTGTCTCACCAGCTTCATGCCCACAGAAGGGGGTCAGAGTCTTAGTAGAAACACTGTCCAAGGAAACGCAACTGGCCTCCGTTTTGTCCTCTGAGACACCTGAGGACCCCAGGACAAACTGTCTAGAGGAGAAAAACCCCTGGCAGGATGCTTAGCTGGACAGCTAAGTGGCTCAGGTGAACCAACTAACTAGCTGTTGGCTGGGCACTTGCCGGCGGCCCCGCAGGCCACTGCTGCGGGCTCCAGCTCCAACCACAAAATCTTCTCCTAATGGAGATTATGGCCTTTTTGTCAGCACCCCAAGGCCAAGGGATTACCGCTTGATAAAAGGAAAGTTCTTATGAAAATGGAGCATAAAAACTTCAACTTGCAGGTAAGTACAGTGTTTGCAATAAACAGGCTGGGTGGGGTGTCTGGTGTTAAAGCCCATGGAGCACGGTGAGGGATTGAAACCAGTAGGCAAAAAAGAAAAAAGAGAGAAGAGAACAAAACAAAAGCCTCATTGTGTTTGTTCCCAACCTTAAAATGAAGTGAACGTGCAGCAGCGGGTAGAGTTGAGGAGTCTCAACCATGTGGAAGTTGAATAACAGGAGCGAAGGCCTGCCCAGCCTTGGGCATGTATGTGCCTAAATTCCAATGCAAGAGCCATCACGAGTTGCCTGATATGTATCAGGCAGGCTACATACATGATCCAAGTTTCTGTGAAATCAGTTTCCCCTGGGTTTCAGGCAGAGCAGCTAAACGGTAACTTTCATCTTCCTTTGCACCCGACCCCCTCCAGCAGTGACCGCCATGTCCACGCTACCTGTCTGCTTCTCCTGACCTGACACTTCTCAGCATCTCTTTCAGACAAATCACTTTCTGCACTCTCCCAGGTATTATTCTTGGAGTAGTTATTCTTTCTGACTACAAAGAATAATTGCCCAGAGTTAGAGAGCAGAAAGGAGGAGGTGACAAAACTGACTTGGACATATTGCCCTGAAAACACCCAGTGAAGTCCAAAGGAACAAAAATTTAAAGAGATAGAAGAAGAAAGAGAGACCAGTCTAAGAGATGTTTTTCCAACTTTTAACCACAACCAACCTGTAGCCTTATGTAAATCACCCAACATGCCTGGGCTTTCATTTTCTTGCTTATAAAATGGGGTGTAGGAACTACCAATTTTATGATACTAATATTTAAAACTAGAAATTTCCCTCCAAGCATTGTTTTAGCTGCATCACATAGATAACGTTTTCTTTATCGCTTAACTCAAAATATCTTCTAATTTTTCTTATGCTTTCTTCTTTGACTCATGAACTATTTAGAAGTATGTTTTGTGCTTTCCAAATACTTGGGCATATCCCAAATATCTATGTGTTATTGAGTTTTTGCTTAATTCCTGGTGGTCAAAGAACATATTGAGACTTGATTTATGCCTATCTTAGTGAATGTTCCATTTGAATGTTCCACTTGAAGAGAGCTTGGATTTTGCTATCAATAGGTAGAATATTCTATAAATGTTAATGAGGTGAGGCTGACTAATAGTGTTGTTTAAGTTTTCTATATCCTTACTGCTTTTGTGTGCTTATTCTATCAATTACTGAGAGAGCTCTGCTGTTATCTATAATTATCATTGTGAATTTGCTTTGGTATCATTTCAGGTTTTTTCTCTTTTTTTAGTGTTCTTTCTCTCTTTTTTAAAGATTTTATTTATATTTTTAGAGAAAGGGGAAAGGAGAGAGGCAGAAAGAGAGAGAGAGAAGCATCAATGTATGGTTACCTTTCACCTGCCGCTACAGAGCTGGCTGGAGACCTGGCTTGCAACCTGGTTATGTGCCCTGGCTTGGAATTGAACCAGCGACCTTTGGATTTGCAGGCTGGTGCTTTATCCACTGTACCACCAGCCAGGGCTACATATTTCTAATAACATTCTTCCGTCTAAAGCCTACTTAATCTGATATTAATATAGCCACTCCAGTTTTCTCATACTTAGTGTTTTTATGGCACATAAAACTTTTAACTTATCTCTGAATTACACTGAAAGTCAATTTCCTATAACTATATTATACTACATCACTTATAAAAACCTTACAGTATACTTCTATTAATTCCATTCTTTGTGCTATAATTGTCAAACATTTTACTTCTACATGTATTATAAACCCCCAAGTATATTGTTAATTTTTTCTTGAAATAGTCAGTTCTGTCTTATCATTTTTGAGAGAAAGGGGAAAGTCTTTTATATTTGTCCACATACTTATCATTTCTGGAACTACTATTCCTTTGTGTAGACATTATCTCTGTTCAATCTGAGTAACTTCCTTTAATAAATCTTGTAGTACAGGATTACTGGTGATAAGTTTTCTAGACTTTTATCTGAAAGTACCTTTTGTTCTCATATTTGAAGGGTATTTTCAACAAGTATGGAATTCTATATTGACAGTTTTGAGATTTCGTAGGCTTATTAATCTGCTCAGGCTTCCATAACAAAGTACCATTGACTGGGTAGCTTACAGAATAGAAACTTATTTTCTCACAGAACCAGAAGCCAGGAGACCAAGATCAAGGTTCAGCAGGGTCAGTTTCTGATGTGGGCTCTCCTCTTGGCTACTGCACAGCTTCCTTCTTTCTGTGTCCTCGCATGGTGGAGAGAGACCTCTCTAGTATTTCTTCTTGTAAGGAAACAGATCCTATTGGATCAGGGCCCCACCCTTATGACCGCACTTAACTTTAATTACTTCCTTTTTCAAAGCAGAGCCACACTGGGGGTTTAGGACTTCAACCTATGGATTTTGGGGGAACACACACACATTGAGCCCAAAACAACGTATGTGTCTTGTCAGTACATTAAAGGTGCAATTCCATTGTCTTCTGGTTATGTTTCTTTCAGGAAATTGCTGCCAATAAATTGCTTTATTCTCCTATACCTATGTATGTCCTTTTCCCTGGCCACTTGGGATGTGGTGAACATCTTGCACTGGTGAGTTTACAGTTTTCAACAAATTGAAATTTTTTTTCAATCATTGTTTCTTCAAAAATCTTTTCTATCTCTGCGCCTGTCTTCTGGGACTCAGACTGTACCCATATTACACCACTTGGTGCTGCCTCACAATGTGAAGAGCCACATGTCAGCAAAGCTCTGTGCAGTTTTTCTGCTTTTCTCTTTTGATTCAGTTCAGACAATTACTATTGCTACCTCTCCCATTTAAAAAAAAAAATTTTTTTTTGCAGTTCCTAATTTACTGTTAATCCCGCCCAGTAGAATTTACACTTCAAACAATGCACTTTTTAACTTTCATTGGGTTCATTTTTATATATTACTCTCCATATATGCTCATAGTTTCCTTTAAATCCATGAGCATATTTAAAATATGTTTTTTCCCATGTCTTTGGTTGATTGTTCCATTATCCCGATCATTTCTAGATCTGTTTGGATTGCCTGATTGTTTCTCTCCTGGTCACATTCTTCTGCTTCTTTGTATGTGGGATTTTTATTGGATGAAATGTTATTATCTTCCCTTACAGAATGCTTTCTGACAGATATATTACCTGCAGTGCAGCTTCATTCTTTTGAGGCTTGTTTCTCAGGTCTGTCAGGGGAGATCTAACCTCACCTCGAGTGCCACTCTAGTCTCACTGCTTAAGACAACCCTCTGAATCTCCACAAAACACCCCAATGTCCAGAGGGCTCTTGGTCATAATCCAGCTGTCTCCATCCCTGTGTGGACTCTGGGGATTCTACAGCTAATAGCTCTGTGGTGTTCTTTGCCCGGCCTCATGGAGTTTCACCTGACACACATGGCTTAGTATCTTAGTATTCAGCAGCTGACTTTGAATGGGTTCCTACGTAGATTTCTAAGAATAAAGCTCATGCCATCTCTCCCTCTCTCTCCCTCCATGTCCTTCTTCTCTGACTCTCTGTCCCGTAATACCCACCACTGCCACCATCACAGTCTCCCTGGAACCCAGTCCTGTCTCTTCATTTCAGCAAGGCCACCAAGCAATACAGCAGGTCAGTGCCTCCAAGCAGAAACTCAGGATAATGGTAGGGATCACACCTCAGTTTTCCTTAGCTCAGGGATCATAGTCCTGCACTGCCTGCTGTCCAACGACTGCAAACGGTTTCATGTAGTTTATCCTGCTTTCTAGCAGTGTAGAGTGGGAGGGCAAGTCCTGGTTACTCCATCACGGCTAAAAACAGGAGTCTGGTTCCTTTAGAAACTAGTTTTAGCCACAAAATCCTCTTTTCGAATGGAATCTGTCATATAGATACAACTTGCATAGCAGGGAAATAAATGTGAGAAATGCAGGGTTTCCCTGAATTTAAATTCGTAGTGTTGGACAGAATGATTTTATCATGTGTGGAGTCCTTTGTAGTTCCTCTGTAGGGATTAAGTTTGAAAATCATTATCTAGATTAGTCTCCAGACCTCTAGACCAAAGCAGGGTCAAAATGACCCTTAGGGGTGCTGGGGAAATTACTAAAATTTACCTTTATTTTTAAATACTTTTAAATTTCTATTTTGGATTATTGTTTTATGATGGGAAATATATTAGAATGTTGTACACTTAAATACTTGATAAATAAACATATATACATACATACATATATATACATATACACACACATATACATATATATATACACATGTATACATACATACATATATATACACACATACACACACACACACACACACATATATCAAAGGATGTATTGTTTTGTTTTATTTTATTTTCTAATAGGAGCACATGAGCAAAATAGCTTGAAGTCCTCTGGACTAGGTCAAGGTTGATAAACTTTTCCTGTAAAGAGCCAACTGATAATATAATTTAGGTTTTGGCAGCGTATATAGTCACCATCAGAACTACTCAACTCTGCTTTTGTAGCATAAAGTCAGCCATAAACTGCATGTGAATAAATGAGCATGGATGTGCGCCAGTGAAAGTTTACTTGCAAAAAACGGATAATGGGCTGGATTTGGTTGCAAGCCAAGTGATTGGTTGACCTTTGGTTTAGGTGCTTTCGGAAGCCTCTTTCAGCAGGATCATCTTTTGGCTTCATCTTAATCTACAAACTGTAGTGGGACAGAGTCCAGTGTCTTTGACCTCTCTAGCTCCTATATATTCTTAAAAGGTTAATATCACTTATACCACTTAATCCTACTCTTCACCCCACATACACAATCCCTTTTGTAACAGCACTGAAACAGGTAACAAAAATCTCTCCAAAAGTCACTGAGTGGTTAAAACTCAGGCATTGGGATAAAGCAGAAGTTTAATTACAGTGGTCCCAATTATTCCCTTGTTGCCCTCTCCTGCCCCACTCCCCGTCCCAGAGTTAAATTGTCACTGCCCAGGAGAGGGCTAGACTCAAGTTAATTACTCCTGCAGCATCTGCCCACCCCCGCCGCAACCGCTGCCATCCCCATCATGTGTAAAACAGGGACTCCAATAGCTACCTGCCAGGCCTGCTACACTGCTTCAAAGAGGCAATGTATATGGAAGTGCCCAGCACAGAACCTGACACATAGTAGGTGCTCAATAAATGGTAGATTGCTCCCCTAGTTTCCTCTGAGCCCTTTTTGCCCTCCAAAACAAATGGTGGAAAGAGATCAACAGAGTAAGAGCGAAAGGGGAAATGAGAGCAAGAGAGCAAGAGCAAGACGCGCAGGGGAGAGGATGAGGAAAGAGGGTTTGCTATCCCTCAGCCCCTTTCCCCAAAGCTTCGCTTCTTGTGCTAGGAAAGGGGCAGCTCCTTCATGCCTCGGCTGCACATGGACGCACCTCCCTAAGAAGATGGGGTCGGGGCAGGAGGCTAGGTAATGGCCACAGAATGCGTAATACATCCTTTTCCCAGGTGTTCTCCAAAAGGAGGTGCCTTCTCCAGGGTTTTGCAAAGTTATCTACTGGGACATGGGGAGGTAATGTTAGAACTTCAAAGTTACGTTTCATCTAACCTTTTAAAAGTGCCTGTTTTTGATGTTCTCTTACGTATGTAATATAGAATACTGTAGCACATGCATATAATTCATCAATAATTAGACATTTATTAAAGAATAGGCTAAAAAAATGTGCCGATTATGGTACCTAATCGAAGAGATTGAAAGTTAGGAAGGCCCCTGCTTCAGGCTTTGACAGGGATAGTCAAACACACTGAAACATCAGGGGATTCGAGGAGTAGCAGGGTAAATTTTGTTCTTCTTCTTAGAGTATCCATGGTGTTCGAAGATGTTTGCATTCCAACAAACACGCTATTTTGGAGTGGAATGCCAAAACCACGTGAGACTTTAGGAAATTTGGAAGAAGTGGCTGGTTCCTCACATACACTCCAGACCACTCAAGAGTACATGTTTCTACTCTTCTGTCTGGGAAGTTAGAGGAAGTTTGAAAAACAGTGCCTGCTGTCGGAGGACCCACTTGAATGAAGTTGCTGTTGGCTCTCCGAATCCAACCAGCCCTAAAGCAGAGTACGAGTGATGTTCTGGACACACAACACCGCAGACTGACATCAGACTCTTAGGACAAGAAAAACAATAGCTTACATGTATTGAGCACTTAATCCCGGACAGACCTTTATCTATCTCACATCACAGGTGGCAAACCCAAGGCCCGAGGGCCAAATCCGGCCCCCCACCGTGTTTTATCTGGCTCAGCACCTTCCTCCGGCACCTTGTTCTGCTTAGCTGTTCAGGAGTAGTTACATTTATAGTCCTCAAATGATATTCGGCCCTTTGAGGGCAACCGAGAGGCTGATGTGGCCCCCCGGGTGAAAATGAGTTTGACACCCCTGATCTATATCATGTCATATAATCCTCAGAACAATAGTATAAGGAAGATGTTATTCTTCTTCTCCTTCTATAGCTAAAGAACTGTGGTATGCAGAATTCTCAAGACTCCCAATGACCCAGGCTCTTGTATAATTCCGTCTCCTTGAGTCTGGATAAGACCAATGGCTATGGTAGAAGCCGCTGTTGTGGTTATGTTCAAGTATATGGCAAAATCTACTTTCACAGACATGATGAAGGTTCCTAAGCAGGTAAGTTTATCAAAAAAGGGAGATCTTCCTGGGTGGAGTTGACCTTATCCGATATACTCGTAGTAGAGGGTCCAGCAGTCACAGACAAATGGATGTGCTCCTGCGGGCCTAGAAGAAAATTCAAGAGCTGCCTATTGCAGTGCTGTGTTAAGAAACAGCAGGCATGAGAGCATTCCATGGTCAAGAGCCAGGGGAAAAACAGGGGCCATAGTTCTGCAACCACAGAGAAAGAAATTCTGCCTACAGTCTGTGAGCTTGGAAGAGGACGTCAAACCTCAGTTGAAAGTTGCAGTCCCAGCCAAACCTTAAACTCAGCCCAGTGAGACCCTGAGCAGAGGACCCAGCTAACCCGAACCTAGATTCCTATCCTATAGAAACTGCAAAATAATAAACTTGTGTTCTTTGAAGCCGCTCCGTTTGTGGCAATTTGTTAGGCAGCATGGAAAACTAATACAGGAAATTAGAAAGTTCACCTGGGCTTCCAACCAATAAGAGGTGGTGTCAGAATTCAAGCCCATGCAGTCTTGGTTCATTCGTTCATTCTCTCACTCACTCATTTATTCATTCAACACGTACAGCAGTGAATAATAGCAGTGAATCTCAGGATCTCATGGAGGTTTCCCTCTAGTGTCTCCGGAGCTCACCCTTATTTCTAACGCTATAGTTATACTCCCTACAAGCCAAAAAGTCTAGTATCCCAAGTAGTGGAGAGAGCCATGTCCACGGCTTTTTAGAAGATGGTGGTTTCTCTCCCCTCAAAAAGGGAATGGGGGAGGCAAGCCAAGATGAGATCAGCACACCCAGGAGAGCTCTCATAGATTCCACTTTGCTTTGGCTTTCCTTTGGGACTCAAGGGTTCTTTCCCATACGGACCAAAGAAAGTCAATGTTGGGAACTTTTGCCACAATACAGTTATACATTTAATCTTACTTAATCTGGTTTGTTTCTCTAGTGTTTTTTTCTTTCCTAATCAGATGGCAATTTGAAAAAAAAAAAAAAAGATACTCAAGATAACTCGGAGATCTTCCAACATGGTTTTATTTATTATGTATGTATGTATGTATGTAGGTATTTTAGATTCAGCCCTTTGGTGCTAATGCCTGGGGAGAAAGGGCTGGGAAGCTGAAGCTCATCTAGGGGGGCTTTGGATCAACCATCTCTAGGTGTTTATTGCATGTCGCCTGCATGCCAGCACCCAGCAACACAGCAAACGTGAAAGAAGTCGGTTGCATGGCCATATCCTCATAGAGACTGGATGGAAAAACAAATATGAAAACCTAGTAGCATGAAACTTCACAGATGCAAACACCACGGCATACCCGGGAAAGCCCAGGGCTTGGATTGAATTTTGCTCTGCCCCTCTCTACCTTAGATTTCCAAAGTAATAATGATAGCAATAATTTTATTAAGTACCAACTGTGTTCCAGCACAATGCTGAACCCTATCTATACATCATTGCAGTAAGTCTCATGAATCTGAAAAATACAGTACGTTCTTTATAGATGAGGCTATAAAGCTCAGAAGAAGTAAATGATCTACCTAATATCACCCAGCTAAGTAATAGGGGAGGTAAGATTTCACTCCATGTCCGTTTAAAGCCTCAACTAAACTCTTAAGTTTGAATTTCTTCATTTATAAAGTAAGTTAAATAACCCTGACTTCATGCGGTGGCATAAAGGAATAAATGAGATAATATCTATAATGAAACTGGCCAGGTGGATCAGGACATGTTAGAGTTCCTTTGAAAGCAACCCTTGGGCTGCAGAAGTCCCAGCAGGCTTCCTGGAGGAGGTGTGCCTTAGGAAGGATGAATTAGGCGTGGAGACCATTTTGAATTCAATGTCTTCGGGACCAACTCCAGGTTGTCTCTACAGTCAGGTGCTGAGCACCATGCAAAGAAGAGACAGCTCTATCTGCTTAATAACAGCAATGCATCCCCTCCTCCTCCAGGTATTGAGTCAGGCAAAGGCACCTGCGATTCTGCTCTCAGTGCAAAGCACTGGGTGCTGGGCACATACCAGGACGTCCAATTCATCAGCTTTGCAGAGCTCTCTCATAAAGAGGCAGTGGTGTCCTTCCTGAGAAGTTATAAACCCTTTTCCATTTGAATCGACGGAGAAATATTTACCAAGGGTGGCCACAATTCTCCAGGAGGAATGAAAAAAGGAAAGCGAGGGGGAAAAAGAAAGAAATTTCTTGCTGTGTTGGAGAAGCAGCGCTCCCCTTTTGACATTGCATAGGAATAAGTTGGCTAGCAACAGAAGCCCAGAGACCGGGCTGTCGGCTGAACTGCATTTCAGGGAGCAGGGAGCCCGGGGAGCGCTGGGTCCTTGCCCTTGTTATCCCGGGCACACACTTGTCTATAGCATCCCTAGTATCCGGCTTCCTTTCCGAGGTTAACTCCCCAGGACACTGGGTTCCAGTTCATCCTATTACAGTTCACAGTCAGTGTTATTCTGTATTGGTTTCAGGTATACAGCATCATGGTTAGATAACCATATACCTTACAAAGTGCTTCCGCCGCTATTTGGCACCACGCGTAGGTATTACGATATGAATGCCTCTATTTCCCATGCTGACCTTGACATCCCTGTGACTGTTCTGTAACTACCAATCTGGGCTTCTCAATCCCTTCACCTTTTTCACCCAGCCTTCCGGCCCTCTCCCCTCCAGCAACCATCAGTTTGCGCTCTGTATGGGTGGTCTGTTTTCATCCATGCCCGGCTCCCTTGCACACCCCTCGTGAAAGGCAGCAGCTCTGGGGTCTGCATTCAAGGAATCTGGCTGGGTTCTCTGGGGCCTTGTAAGAGCTGGGTTTTATAGTGTGTGGCTGTTTTTGTTTTTTTTTTAAAGTTACCCCCGTGTTCTCCTGGTGACAGAGAGAGAGTGACTGCCATCCAGGGGGTGACAGTAGAATGGAGGGAAGATTTTAGACAAGGGTCCACCAGCTGCCAGTTAGTGCTACCAACCCCTCATGGTGGGTTTCAATATGGCATTTGCTGCGACAGTTTTTTTTTTTTAATTCTTTCAAGATGCGTGAGTGGGGTTCAGAGTCTGATCCTCTCTCAGATGAATTTCGGGATGTCTTTCGTTAAAGAGGATGTTGGTTCACCCTGGCTCTTGAACTTCCATGTGCGTATAATTTACCTGCTTTTTAAATTAAAAAATGTAGATTCCCAACCCTCGGTCCAGGGAGGTCTGATTCAATAGGGTGAATGCTAGGCTCTGCCGTTTGTAAGATTTGTGTGTGAGTTTGAAGCAAATGGCTAACAAATCAACTTCTGGAAACTCTGATTAAATAAAAAGGGACAGGACTCTGGAGTCAGGGAGCAGCATCTGACTCTGATCAAATCCCCACTAAATCATTTACTTGCTGTGTGGCTTTGGGCACGTGACCTAACCTCTCTGGGCCTTGGTTTCCTCATCTGTAAATAAGCCTCAATCACATTTGGAATCCTAATCTCCTGAATCTTTGGGTGGCAGAGGAAAGGGGATAGGAAGCAGCATTTTTGTTGAGCCCCGAGGTGTGCCAGGCACATGATCACACTCTCTCTGGTATGCTCTGAGCTAAACATTTCTCCTTCCCAAGTCAGCAAGCCTGTGCTCATCTGTTTGGGCTTCCGAAAAATGCCTTCGATGCTGTGGTTGCTGACCCACGCACATTGTAACGCACAATACAGGTGGCAGGTTCATTTTGGTCAACACACGCGGGTTGTTTAGTAACAGGAAAGTCGGTTTGCACAGGTTATTTAATGCCCTTGAGTTCGCTTATGCAGCAAGCACTTGCGGAGTTCCTACTGTGCTCCGGACCCCCTGTGAGCGGCTGGAACCCTGCGGGTTACAGGATGGGCTGCCCCCCAGGGTGGGCACAGCAGCATTCCTTGCCTGGGTCGGAGAGGCAGGGAAGCCATGGGAGGCTGAGTCGGAGCTTGCCTGCTCTGAAATCAGAGAGGCTTGAGCCAGGTCCATTCAAAACACCTGCCTGAGGCAAATAGCAAAATAATGATAATGGGATATTTAAACACTGGCATCCAGGCTTCTTATCAGCTGTGCAGACTTGTAGAGAGAAGGCCAAAATAGCCGAAGCCACCTTCCCCCCTTTAAATGGAAATACTGAGCCACGAACAAGCAAGTTTTCTCAAAATGTGGTCCCTAGGCCACTGGCCACACTGCCACCTGAGAGATGCCTAGTTTTTGTTGTGGATGTCTACTACAGGTAAGAATAAAAATAATCGATAGTGAGACTTTCTATCTGCCAAGGAGTGATCTAGGTCTTCCACATATAGCTAAGTTTATCTTCATAAAAACTCTGTTTTGGTCCTACTATCACCCCTACTTGACCAACGGGGAAACTGAGGCATAGAGTTTGGTGACCTGCCCACCGTTTTACTCCCCAGGGATTCAGCCAAGATTCAAACTCAGCCCTACAGACCACCCAAGAAAGGATCCAACCTTTTTGTAGAAACAAAACGAGAGAGGTTGATGGCAGTTATTTGGGGGTAATGGGAATACCAAGGAGTTGAAGTTTCACCAATGTGTCCTTCTAATTTTTCTACGAGATTTGTAGTATGAAAGCATTATTCTGCACTTTCTTGCTGTATTCAGGCAAAGATCTTCATCTCATTGAAGTTCATTGATGAAGTTTCTCATCAATACAATGGGTATGATGTTGGTTATTGTCAGTTTGAATTAAGACAGTTCATACTAAGCAGATAGCTCAGTGCAGTTACATACCTGGTGCCAACACATGGTAGGTCCTTTCCTTACTTCTTTTCTACTGTCAGCCCGGTGCCGCTGTGCATGCCCTGCCCCGCAAAGGCCTTGTTGTTTTACCATCACTGGGGCCTGGAGCTGGAGCGCAGTCTGAACTTGAGTCTTCCTGCCCCCGGTCTGGTTCTGGACCAACAGCATCTGCATTTTAGGGGAGCGTGTGAGACTTGGGGCCCTGCCCAGACCTACTGAATCAGAATACACATTTTAAGATCCACAGGTGACTCCCATGAGAGCATGGGCTGGAGGGGTGTTCTCCCCAAGGAGGAGGGTTGCGCACGGCATGAAAATGATGACCTCCTGGGTACGGGAAGAGACTGTCAGAACTTTCGTCTACATTTCTTCTTAATCTCCGTTATTAATGTCCGACGTTGGTGTGTGGTCCATGATGTGTTTAGCTGAGGTGTACCTAATCTACACGTATATAAGGCACATCCGAAATGAGGAGGGAACTGCACTTCGCACGTTCAGATAACATTGTCCCTTCCAGCTGGGCACCCCTTCCCACACCAATGGCGTTCCCGCTGTTCCCCTTACTTAAAGTAAAGGACTCTCTCAGTTTCTACCTCTCCTGGGAAGAGAAGAGTGATTTAACCACTTGGTACATGGCTGGCCCAGACTCTTCCCCATCCATCTCTAGGTGAGAATGAATTTCACTCAGCCCTCCCGTGATGTGCACTTTAAATAGTGGGCTCTGTCCCTGTGGGGTCCCCCAGGGTCACTCCCATGCATATTCCAACAAGTCTCTTGCCTGCCCAACCTGCCTCACACTTACCTCCTTGCAAAACCCCAGCAGTGGTTTACTGATGACACCCAGCCGCTCAGGGCCTGTCCCAGGGGGTTGGATGGAGTTGGGGTCTGGGTGGAGAGAATGCAGAAGGACACACATACCCACACTGACAGCATTGCCGTTAAATTCGTGTCCATGGGCTCTTCCTCCCACATGGCCCTGACTTCTCTATCCACACACTGTGATGAACCAACATATGGAAGGACACCCTTAAAAAGCTAATCCATATTCTGTTAAGAGCCTCCCTGGAAACCTCTCCTGGGATTGCAGCCGGCCAACTGAGGAAAGATAAAACATCAGACACAGCGTCACGGCTGCTGCCTCTCACTGGAGCACACCAGGGCCATCAGCGACCTTCCTCCTAAACGCGGAGGGGTTTGCCCTGGCCAGGTGGCTCGGTGGGTTGGGCATCTTCCTGTAAACATGCGCAGGTTGTAAGTTTGGTTCCCTGTCGGAGTGCATGTAGGAGGCAGCACATTGATACTTCTCTCTCTCCCTCCTTTGCCCTCTCTCTAAAAGCCATACGAATGCCCTCAGGCAAGGATTAAATAAATAAAGGCCTTGGATGGAACAAATTAACCCAGACTCGAAGTTCCTGGGGAGAGAAAGGGTGGCCACTCTCTAGTGGGGAGCACACACCGTCTCCTTTCCCAATGTAGCTTTTATTGGGGCAATACATGCAGAGAAAGAAGGGTGCAGGTGTTTGCCATGAAACAGCCAGTGTTTAGGGAGGTTAAGCCACACAACACAGACAGCAGCATCTGGTCAAGGACGGTCAGACTGGCTGGTGCCAGAGCATCGATAGAACAGAGTTCAGGAGTTCACTCTGGCCTTAACTCAAACCTCCATTCATTAGGGTCAGAACATACACAAAGCAGAGCAGGCTTCAAGGTTACGGTTTGATTCAAGGCCTGATTTTTCCCATGGAAACACCTTTGAAGGCTTTGCATCATGTCTGCTGCCGGCTTCCCGGTTTCAGCCACGGTTCACAGGCTCACTTTCCAGTCCTGGCTCGCACAGGGGCTGCATTTCTGACACCGCACAAAGCAGTCCTCCACACATAGGTAAATAAACAAACAACCAAACTCTAAAGATCTCCGTGAGACTTGTAACCAGGGGAATAATGGGCAGCGGCAGCTGATCCTGGGCTTACCTCCTGAACCTGGCTCCAACGCCTCCTTTTTTTCTGATTTTCCAGTGAGCAGACAGCAGCCTCGCCTTGCCTCGCCTTTTATTGTGACTTTAATTTCTCAGTGAGCCAATGCACCCATACGCCTGATCGCTTCTTCCCCATATCCTTTCTGGGGAGCCAATGCAGCCCTGCCCAGGCTTCTTCTAACTTAGATACTTCCTTCATTTCACTATCTCCAGTTTTAATAACAAAATCACCTAGACTCATGCTGTGAAATCTCTCCCGCATGAAGTCAAGAACCCACGCACTACCGACAGCCCCAGGCAGACCTGCTCTGGCTCTGGGCCCATCCCTATCCAATAACAGTTTCAGAGCCCAGAATCCAGGATGGGAGCCACTGGCACCAGGGACAAGTCGGTGTTTTTAATCCAAAGAGACCTTTCAACCTATCAAGAATGACCCTGACCTGGGCTGCCTGCAAATGGCTAGTGGTTCTCAATAGCAAGGATGGCTTAGCAGAACCAGATAAGCCTATTAAAAATAAGTATTTCGAAGCCCTCACCTAGGCCCACAGAATCAGAATCTCCAGGGCTGGGTCAGGACCTTTATTTTTCACACACTCCTCAGTGGCTCCTGACCCACAGCCGGGTTAGGAACCTTGAGGCCGGGCTGTTAGGAATCTGTGTACACCTGAAAACGGCCCAGACCGCAGTGGCTTAGAGGTACCTGAATACAGCTCCTCATTTGACAGAGAAGAAAACTGAGTCTTGGAAAGACGTGACCCATCCAACTTCCTAGACCCAGGGTGAGTTAACTGAGACCCATCTAACTTTGAGGTACAGTCCTGGGTCTAATGTCAGGATCAAATTGGCAATCCTGAAATATACTTGAGCAAAGTGGATTCTGAAATCAGGTCTCTAGCTCCTTACACAGATCCCAGGACCGTTGTTTTTTTTTTTTTTTTTTTTTTTTTTTTTGCTCACTGTCCCTCATTGTGCTGCTCAGTTGGAGGCCTTGTGGCTTGGACCTTTCACACCCTGGGTGATCAGTTGACCTCCTTGGTTGGTCCTCAAAGCCACTCACCTGCAACTAACAAAATGCAAATACTTAATGCATTCTTCCTGTGCTTTCCCCCTGTGGCAGTTTGCAAACAGATTGTAGGCACCAATGGCATTTTCTTTTTAAAAGCATGTGTCCTTGGCCCAGGGAACAGAGTCAGCGCTTATCCCAAAGCCCTATAATAAAACGTATTTTAAAAAGATGACATCTATAGCAGGTATGAAAATCAATAAAGAACAAGTGGATCAGAGAAATACCTGAGAAACTGAAGGCAAATTGAACCAGATCAAGAAAGGAAAACACAGCCTGAAACATCTGGAGGAAGTTCCCAGGTTCTAGGATGCTCCAAGGGTAGATGCAATGCATACCTTGCACTGTGAGGAAGGGCTGTGCAGCAAACATCAAGGTGATTGGCTAGGGAGCCCATACTTTACACATTGAGGCACTTTGGCCCCTTTTGTGCTCTTTTATGCCAAGGAGTGGGCAGTGGAGGCTCCTGTCCCACCCTACCCTATCCAAGCTGGAGTTACAAGTATGGATATTTTAGCTAAGGACCAAGACAGTGCCCTAAAGTGTTGTTATACCTAGAAAGAATGGGAAGCCTCACATATTAAGTAAAAAATATTGAAAGGCCATTATTGGAATCATGTCCTGTGGCTTTCCCACAATTATTCGACTATTCAAGACAGGTAACAAAGAGAAGCCACAGACAGGAAGGGAGGAAGTCTCGAATACAAAACAGGCATAAAACCCCAAACCAATGAACATCTGAGAGAAGGCAACACCCTGTCATATGCTACCATCCTGATGAAGCTCGAGGACATTATGATGAGTTAAACAAGCCAACGCTGCCTGCTTCCACTCATAGGAGGTATCCGTCGTAGTCCAACTCCTACAAGTAGGGTGTGGAATGGTGGTTGCCAGCAGCTGTGGGAAAAGGAAATGGTTCAATGAGTGTAAAGTTTCAGTCATGCAAGATGAAAAAGTTCTGTACATCTGCTGTTCAACAATGTGCACTGAGTTAATGACACGGGGCTGTACACTTAAAAACTGTTACAAGGGTAGGTCACATGTTGTCTGTTTTGTTTTGTGTCATTTTTTATCACAATAGAAAGGGTAGGGGTGCCCTGGCTGGTGTGGCTCAGTGGATTGAGCTCTGGCCTGGAAACTGAGGGTCGCCAGTTTGATTCTCCATCAGGGCACATGCCTGGGTTGTGGGCTGGACCCTGGTTGGGGGTGTGCAGGACACAATTGATAAATGTTTCTTTCCTTAGCTTTCTCTCTCTCTTCCTCATTCTCTAAACATAGATCAATTAATTAAAAAAGAAAAATAAATAAAGTGATGGTTTTCTATTTTTAAAAAGAAAGAAAGAAAGGGTAGAGGTAAAGGAAGGAAGGCAGGATGGATGGTTGATTCTTCTCTAGAGTCTTCAGAAGGAGAATAGCCCTACCAAAACCTGGCCTTCAGACATTTAACCTCCAGAATTTGAGAGGATACATTTCTGTTGTTTTAAGTCACCCAGTTGTGTGGTCATTTGTAATAGCAGACCTAAGAAACTAGTAATATAAGACAGAAACACCAAGCTCAGAAAATGGAAAACTAAGGTCCAAGAAAACATAAGGAGAGGTGGGGGAGAAGAGTATGAAAGAAAGAAAAGTAAACATTTGCACAGGAACAAGGGAAGATATTTGTGAAATAAAAATAGGCTCTTAAGATATAAGGCCAATTAGTCATCATAGACAATATAGTCCTAAAAGTCAAAACAAATTTGATAGTCGAAAGAGCAGGATAGACAAACATGGAGAGCAGTGTGGAAAATTGGGAGACAGAACCTAGAAATTCTCCTAGCATGCTGTGAAAAAGAATAAAAAGGTAGAAAGTAAGAAAAGAGATAAAAATAGTAACATCTTCAAATGAATTCAAGAAGAGAGAATGGAGGAAATATAGAAGAAATCCATACAGTGAGTGAGAAGACATTTTCTAGAGTTAAAGACATAAGATTTCAGCCTCAGAGGATACAAGAATACTGAGTAGCACAGGATTTGTTCAGAGGCAATTAATTGGGTTCCCCACCTTTACCCCCAACACTTATACCAAGCACATCACTACGTGGAGACTGTCTTCTTTTTTCCGATTTGCAATACAACATCGCTATTACCTGAATTGCAATAAAAGCATCCATTCAAAATTTGTCCCTGAAGCTGGGCCAGTCTTGGTGGTGTATGGAATTGGAAATGCCCCTTTCAGACGGGGTCTGCAGTGTATTTAGAATTTATTAGTCTCAGTAGTGTGTGTCCATCAGAAGGTCATGCAGTTTGACACAGCTTTGGCCTGTAACAGATGACAGCTTTAATCCCTGCCAAATTACAGAGGGAATCAAGATAAGGAGCTATCTCTGAGATCCTTTCTTGCATATAAGGAGTGCAATGTGCCAACAAAAAATCCTCATGTAACAATCAGTTTGGATAATATTTGAGTGTATGTATTGGAGATGTTGACATTTAAGTGAGAAAATTATTGTTCATCCAGTGAAAAGGATTGAAGATTCTAAGAATCTCTGACAAGATAAAGAGCTATCAACCCACCAATTTTTAAACTAAAACAGCATTAATCTGGGATGTGAGGCATCAATTTTGCAAACATGATTCAGGGGCTGGCACTGGGCAAGGTCTAAGGTCTCTTGAGGAGTAAACAGTTCACAAGATAATTTTGTTAATTAATCCTTAGGAGGTAGAATGGGACAAAAGCCTTTTACTTAGTAAATGAAACATTTAATTTGGTGTCTCATTCTGTGTCAGTCTGTCATTAAAGAAACCCATATCAAGACTCACAACAACAGCTTTCCATCAATAATTGTTTGACAGTTACTATGCTACTGGGTGTACCTTTCAAATTTATAATTAGGAAGACTTGGCAGATGAGACATATTAATCAATAACATAGTCAATTTTCTATTATGGAAAGAAATAGACATTTCCACTGTAAAAACATTTCTTTCAGTTCCTCAAAACAACACTATTTATTTTCAGCAAGAAGGTAATTAAGAGGAGGTATAAATGTTAGACAAATTATAGTAGGCACTTACCAATCCTTTCCACTCTACTCCATTTTCAATATCCCTGGGAGGTGTCAAGTTTGCTTAGCAACTTCCTAGCAAGAGATTCATTCCCAGATTTCTGCCTTAGGTCAGGAGAACTGGATCTAATGTTAATCTCTTTGTTCAGCTGTCCAGAGCCATTGCTGTTGGAGATGGAGTTTGCATTTGTGGGAGATGTGATACAGAAGACTACAGGTCCAGCACACAGAGGCAGCACACAGAGGCAGTACACAGGCATCTGGACATAAATCTTGGCTTTGAACTTGAACAACTTACGGACTCTCTCCAAAATTTAGATTCCTCACCTGTAACTTGCAATCAACTGGATCAAATTCAACTTCCTTACTAGGTAAATTTATTCATGTTCCTGGGCCTCTCTTAGCCTTGCTTTTCTCAATGGACTCATGTGAGAGTAAAATAAAACGCTGTATGCATAAATAAATGCAACCATGTTAAAGACATGCCTCACAAAGAGTAGTTTCTTTTCACTTCCCTGTGATATGTTACATGGGCAATGTATAAGCAATGCATCAGGGCACAGAAATTTGAGATCTGGATGGGTAAATCGCTCAGTCCTTTGAGATATCATTTCCTCTAAGAAGATAAATTTATACCCAAATAGGAAACCATATTAATGTATCAGCTTGCTTCATTAATTGCTTATGGCATCTACTTGATCAAGTCCATCTCAAATATCTGTGGAGAAGAAAATACACAGGGCATGAGAGTGGATGATAAAACCATGTTATAATCTCCAACATCAAGAGAGTTCAATCTAGTTGGGAGGTTGGCATTCAGTCTGAGACCAAATCTAGTTATGATAATGATGCTAATGCCTCCTAGGGGTTAAGAGGATGCCAGACTGTCAGGATGTCAAACATTCTCACCAGCATCTAACTTCTGTTGAAATATATGAGAGAACATTGTACCTGAGTCTTCCGGTCCCTGAGGTCTCCTTTTCCTATTGGGAATCTTGCCCACTCGAAAAGGAGGGAGTGGTACAGTCCCGCTTTCATTGCTGCCGGGCTCACCATCTCCCCTTCTCCCCTTCGCCCCTCAGATTGAGATATCGTCTGCCATCTCCATGACAGCCACTTGACATGGAAGGATGTTCAGAATCAGAATAAAGTTTGGCCACTTCCTTGGGACTTGGCATCTCAAGATGGTCAAGAAAGGTCGGTAATACAAAGAGGAATAAGAAAAGAACACGTTTGCTTATTTGGGAGAGGTAGGAGAATGGAGAGACAAGAGCTCCATTTTGGACATAAGATGTCATTTCTACCCAGTACTCATATGGAGATGCCAAGGGGACTATGAGATACACGAATCAGGACTTCATACCTGACATAGTCAACTGATGTTCTAACTTGAAGAATCGTTATTACATGGAAGTTAGTAGAATCGTGGGATTACCATAGATTTCCCAAGAAATGAGTGTAGAGACAGAACAGTAACAAATCCAGTGGAGGCCTTCTGGAGAGATGGCAGGGAAGAATCATCAAGATTTTTGGATGGATGAAGAGAGAGAAGTGGCCCCAGGCAGCTTCAAGCATCTGAACCAAAATCTTGCAGGGCAGATTCTGATGTTTGGCAGCTAGTCAAGATACTGCTAACTGTGTTTTCAAACCCCTTGGAGCCACCTGGGCTCCAAAGGAAGATGACCCATGTGGTCTCTAATCCTCCACCACTCCGGGAAATCAGATGTTTGCTGTGAGAAGACCATGTTACGTGGAGAGGCTGCATAGAGGCGCTTCAGATGAGTCATCACAGCCCAGGCACTAGACAATAATTCCAAACGATCCCACCTCTCAGATGTCTGAGTCCCCACCAGCCATTTGAGTCTTCCCAGAGCCATTTGAGTTGCCCCAGACATTGCAGAATAGAGATGAGACATTTCTTTCACTCACTGCCTGAATTCCTGATCCACATAACCTGTGAGCTGAACAAGAACATTGTTTTATACCACTCAGTGTGGGCTGGTTTGTTCCACAGCATTAGTGGCTGAAAAACTCCTCGTACATAGAAGCGCAAGACCATGAACTACCTACCAGACTGGCAATCAATCATGTCCAACATTTTTATTGGAAAAATGGGGAGATGAAGGCCCTGAGAGGCAATGAGTTGTCCCAAACCAGAGCCCGATAGTTAATAACTAGACACTGAAGTACAAATGGTCCAGGAAGATGGTGTTTCCTTAATAAGTGAATGGCTATTCCCTGCAGGCCTACCTCTACTCTGGGTTTCAGGAAATTCCTGCGAGGGACTTGTCTCAGGGCTGATGGGTGTGACCTTCTGGGGTGGAGGCTAAACCCCTCTTAACCTTTGATCTCTGACCATCAGTCCCCTCTGGGCCCCAACTCTTCCCCCAGGTGACATGAGTACAAATCCAGATTCAGGGTGCATAGTAGCCACCTGGGAAAACAGGCCAACGAGCCTCAGCAGGCAGGATCCCCTGTAAGCCAATCAGCCTGGCCCCAGTGCACCCCGGAGGGAGCCAGGTGCCTGATCTGTAGGGTACACACACGCACACACTCACCCTCTCTCGTGGCGGAAATGGGACCAATGTTGAAGGAAGATCAGCTACCTCACTGACTCGACATCCCAGTTTCCCCACCTGTCAGGTGTCCGGGAGGTGAGCCTCTGCTCTCAGAGGTCCTCCCAGCTCTAAGATTCCACCTCGGCAATCTTCCCTCCCCTTCCCTTTCCCTCAACTCCAGTCCGCAGTTCTTCAGCTTCTCTGAGGTACATGTGACAGACGACTCCCCGCAGTGGTTGCATTTTAGATAGCAGCAAGGCCTGAAGGGAAAGGATTAGAGTTTAGATGGTGGAAATGTGGGGCCAGTTGCTTTTCTGTGGGGGAGGGGTGGGAGTGAGGGAGAAGTGGTTTTCTGAAGTCTAGAAATTATCACAGTATTTGCAGAGCATCATTATATCAATGAGTGACCCAAAGCACAGTGGTGGTGGTTATTACATGGAGTGTTACCATGTGATGATGCTCCCATGGTGCTGAGAATCCTAGGCGCCTGCATGCATTACCCTGTCTGACCCTAACAACAGGGGATCCTCCCACCCCGTCAGCAACCATACCTGCCTGACACCATGTTAGGGGACCCAAAGTCATCCGTCCCCTGGAGAGATGAGCATACCTGGAACTGTACGTTACATATGGATCTCCGCAGCTCAGAGCTTTTGCTATCTGGTCACAATGAAACATTGACATGTTTGAGTCACAATCAAGCCTTCCACTGATAAAACTGAGTAATCTTATTTTCTTCTTCATTTGCAGCAGAAATCTGCAAATGAAGAGGATTTTTTCATTTTGTCTCCCTTTATTCTTTTTAAACCTTTGACATCACCACTTGCTGGATATAAAAGAAAAGAAAAGAGAGCCCTGGCTGGTGGCACAGTGGATAAGGTGCTGGCCTGCAAACCAAAGGTTGCTGGTTCAAGTCCCAGCCAGGGCACATAACCAGGTTGCAAGCCAGGTCTCCAGCCAGGTCCGTAGCTGGAGGCAGGTGAAAGGCAACCATACATTGATGTCTCTCTCCCTCTCACTCCCTTGCCCTCTCTCTAAAAGTAATAAATAGAATCTTTTTTTAAAAAAGAAAAAATCAGTTCTAGCTTGCAGGAGAGGGAAATATCAGTGCCATTTTGAGAGGGGGCTCTGGAATCAAACCTGGGTTCAAAAACAAACATTGGATAAAGGTAATCAGCCTGTTACCGCTGTGTGCCCTTCAGCAAGTCAAGTCACTGTTCTGAACACTTAGTCCTGTCATCTGTAGCTTAAGGGGAACTATAGCTCCTCTCTCACAGGGCTGGGGTAGGATTAAGGGAAGGTTTGCATTAAATACAGTGCCTCCAACCTGTAGAGAGTTAATAAAAGCTTACCACCTTTACTAAGAAAGTGTTGCTATATCATCGCGCAGGCAAACACAGAATAGAAGGCAACTCTTAGGGTGACTTTAACCTGCCAGAGAAAGCCCTCGAAAAAGGGAAATCGTGTGCGGGCACGCACGCACGCACATTGAGTTTTGCAAGTTAGATACCTTCTCACGATAGCATTTCCAGATTGGTCGTTCAATCTTCCACTCCTCTTTTCTGATACAAAAATTCCTAGGGAAAAAATAATACACCGGAGCAGGAAAAACGTGGCCTTCAGAATAGAACAAAAGTGGCTCCTAATCCTGGATTAGTTACTGACCTTCTCTGAACCTCAGTGCAGGCAGATAAGTATTAAGTGCCCAATAAATATCCGTGAAACCAAACGCTAAAATGTTCTCCTTGTGTTAGGATTGAATCAGATATAGAGTGAAGGTACCTAGCTCAGAGCTGCTCCTTAGCAAATGTTTGTTTTCTTTATCCTCGCATTATTTTTCAAGTCCTGGAATTTTTTTTTTAACTAAGAAAGTCTAAATTGGATCAGTTCTTTCATTCCGATGAGTTTCGATTGCTCTTTTTCTCATGTAGATAATGGGGTTTTAGCTACGGACCTGGTTGTTAACTGAATAGACTCCCTATTCTGGTGTAGAGATTCAACAGCACCATCCTGGACGGATAAAGTGACAATGCTTCTCAGAGGAACTCCGCAGCTGCACATAAATTCATCCTCATCCTTGTGAAGAAAGAAGGAAACATCCCTCTTCATTGCCTTTAAAGGGAGCTGAGTTTGCTTGTATCCTGGACACGCACACACACCTTGAATACAGTGTCTCCTTCCAACCGTGAAGTCTGAGATGGTCATGGAGTCATTAGGCTCCCTTTCCCCGGAGATAAATTTAGATTTCTGAGACTTCCTGAAAGAGGGTCATTTGTTTCATCCTGAAAATTAAGGAGCAGTGGGGGAAGGTTCCGGTGATCCTTTTATAATGCTCAGCAAGTCCTACTCTTCCACTTAGAAGCAACTGGAGTCACATCACCTGATGCAGCTTCCTGCCATCAATCTGGTGATCAATCTAAAAGCCCCCGCCTGCTAGCCACTGCCTAGGTAACCAGCTCCAAGTGACTTTAATGGACAGCCCGTAACGGACAGGAACCAGCAAGAGAAAGGAAAAAACCTGTCATTTTGTACTTTTTTCTTCGATATGTTTAAATAATTAAAAACACCATCAAGAAACTAATCCATAGATAAAATGATGTGTAAAATATGCTTGCCTAGTGTTTTTCTCCCCCCGTGGATTCACTCCAGGGGAGAAAGAACCATGTACTCAAGGTTTTACTTGTCCTAAAAGAAATTGCTTCCAACCTGTGAAATGGAGTTCAAGCTACCAGGCCAGATCTCGTGGAGTGGATGAGTGACAAATTGGCCTGAGCTAAATATTTGCGACAGTAATCACCTCGAAGTTTCCTTTTAATCTGAAAAATATCATAAATGGGCTTTTTGGAATGTGCACATTGGATTAAATTTAGTAATTCTGGGAAGCTTAAAGGTTAAAGCATCCACCTGGGAGTCTGTCCTCCGTGAATCCTGGATCCAACACCTAGCAGCACATGGCCTTTGAAAAGGATACATCATGTTTCTGAGCCCTTATTTATCCGTTTGTAAAAATAAGTGCAGCGGAAATAAATTATATCTCATCACAGTGTGTGGATGCTTAAATCCGATAACGAAGGTAAAGCACCTGGTGCTTAATAAAGTTTAGAAATAAATGAACGACAGAATCATCTTGCATGTAAATGCTTTCTGAGTATCAGGCACCAGGTGAAGGGATTTAGACGTATGAGAACTGCAGAACAATAAAGAATTACACAGCTCTCGAATTGACAGACAGAAAACCGTTAACTGTGGAATACCACCAGCAGCATCACAGACAGCAAACATAAACTGAGCACCTTCTGTGTGCAAAACAGAGTAGTAGATGGAGCAAACGTGGGCTTTAGCATCAGACAGAAGCACGTTCAAATCTTATTTCTCCCTCACTAGCTGTGAGACCATGAAACAACTACCTCCCCGCTCAGTTTCCAAATGGAGAAGTCCACCCAAGCTCATGGTTGTAATCCACACCAATAGGTGCAGGAATTTTAACCAAAAGAGCGATTGACCAGAAGTACTAGGGATACTTGGGACACTGAGAATCCATGAGAGATTGGAAGGCCAGTTTGCAGAAATGATGAACTGCTAGGCAGAGAGAACTACAGTGAGATCAATGGTCTGGCTAAAGGTCATCAGTGCTGCTGGCATGAACGTGACCTTCAACTGGCCCATGTCATTGGGTCACTGGCTCAAGATTCCAAGTCCTTGGTTGTGACCGCTACATCACCCACCTACTTCTGTGGCTCTGCTAGGATGAAAGAGGCATCTTAAGCCTTCATCGCTGAAGGGGAGAGGGACACCTCCCATGACCATGCATACTGAGCTAGTCCAGAAAGGGGCAACTGAGCACCAAAACAGTGAATACCTGAAACTATATATTATGTTGTATGTCAACTATCATTGAACAAAAGTTTCTAAATTGCAAAAGAATATTAATAAAGTATATGTAGACATTTCACTAAATACCTTTAAAAACAAAACAAAAAAGAAATGCAACAGGTTAACATAACCAAAGACAGTTTTGTGATTCTTCCATTGCTAGCCTATTCCTGAACAAGTACCACAGTAGCAGCTGGCACCAAGAGGATGCTCTATAAGTGGTTAGTGAATTATCCCATTAATAGCATGTTTAATTTATCAGTGAGGTTCAGCCCAGGACCACCTGCATTGTCCAACTTCAGGCCACACCATTCACGTATGATAGACATAGGTAACAACATCATGCTTTAGAACAGTGGTTCTCAAACTTGGCTGGACCTTAGAATCAACTGGGACCATTTCAACAGTTACTGATGCCTGAGTGCCACCATAGAGATTCTGATTTAAATCATATGGGGTGTGATCTGGGTGTCAGTATTTCCTAAAACTCCAGGGTATAACATGCTACAAAATGTGAGAACCAATTCTCCAAGGGGGCCATTGTATTCTGTGTGATTTTTCACCTCCATTGTGCAGCAGGGTGGTCGTGTTATTAACAGTTTAAATCCCATGTGCCCTAAGATGTAAAGTTAGTTGCAGGAATAGGCAGCAAAGAAAGCATGACCCCCGAAACCTAAAATATTTAACCACTTGGCCCTTTACAGCATAAGTTTGCCAGCCCCTGGTCTAACCACCAACTAAATAATATGTCGTACATTTACATGCTGCTTATGATAATAAGGATATTTTGTTATTTGAAAACTCCTCCCCCATATTAAGAAGCTAAGTTCTTTGAAGCTGGATCACCCCATGTAGTTTTTTTCCCTCCAATAATAACACTACTACTTCACTTCACTTCTTACTTGCCAAAGAACTTTGATGTGTGAGCTCTCATTTCCCAAAGAGTCTAATATAGTGTTGAGCAAACAGAAAACACTTGAAAATGTTTGACTGATTATTGCCTGTCTCCAATTTATTTCGAACACTATGCAGTTAGGTCAAAGGCTATTTTGTCACTGATGTGATAGGTCATGAAGACCATCACAAATCCCTGTATCAGATGGGGACAGGGTATTTCAAATCATTATATGAAATGGCTTTTTTCTTTTCTTTTCTTTTCTTGGTAACGTTTCTGACTGCCACTATTTCCATCCAAAATTTTTATAAGCTTTATGTGACTCTTCCCACAACAGACAGAGCTGTGTCTGTAGGAAAGAACAATGCTTAGACTCAATCCCAGTTTGGTTATTTCCTGACTTTGAGGCCCTGGTGCGTGGCTCATGCTTTGGTATCAGTTAGACTCTAGACAGGTCAGAAATTCGTTCTTCTTCCCTCTCCTATGTATACGTCTTAATTTTCAGTTCCACAGAAACAATGGTTTACATGTTACCAGTTCCTGAAAAAACTTTTACAGTTGTAGGCAAGGGCAAAGAACAACCTCAAGTCAGGTAACTTCACTAGGAAAAAAAAAACAAAACAAACAAGAAAAACGATGATGAGTAGCCAATGTTCAAGGCAGTAGATGAGAGATGTCGTGCAATCTGCATTCCTAGCTGGGAAACTCAAGGGAGACATGGCAATTCTTGTCATTGGTTTGACCTACTTATAGCTCTTCTTTATAATGAAGGGCGCAGCACTCAATTTTATTAAATAGTCTATTTCTGCACAGTGTAGAGTTAATTTTAACAATGCTTTAATGATGCTTTCTAGTTATTTTGTGTTTGTTATTATATAAACCAGGAGGACCTCTCTCTTTTTTTAATAATTGGATTTACTAAGAAGATTCCATTACAAAAACAAGCTGAACATGATCCAACTCCTTAACACTGTGACTAAATGTAAACCTAATGTTGAAGTTTTAAAAAATAGGGAATGATTTTTAATTAATTGTGTCTTGCTTTCAAATATTGGATTCTTCTTTGTTAGAATCTTATATTTATTGGATGCTTTTTTTGGTGTTGTTGGATAATTTATAAAAGAGCCCCTGAAAGGGATCATGTAGCAGGACACAAGACCAAGCATGGAAGAGATGTTTTTCAAGGACATAAGAAGACAGCACAGGGACTGGCCATTTTGCACACTATTGCAGTGACCAAAGGCATGAACTGTATTCCCTACAATCATATAGGTGGCAGCAAAATGGCCTTTTATATTTATTTGACTGTGAGGATGTTCTAGTATGGGGATTCACTTCAAATGAAGCAGTGAACTCCGAAGACTTAAATGGAGCACCCTTCAGAAAATTCATAATGATACATCTCAGCTAATAACTAACAGTGGCCTCAAATAACCTCTCTAACAGCGTTTATCTCATTTGCTCATGACAGTGATCCTACAAGTTGGGCATGGCAGGTATTAAAATTCCTATTTTAGAGAAAAAGAAAGTGAGCCTCAGGGGAAGAGAGACTTTCCCTGTGCATACACTTGAGTTTTAAGCCCGTACCTGACTTCCAATCCTTTGGGGTTCCCAGCCCTTTTTGGATGAGTCATTCTCAGCTCCCTTGGGAGGAAGACAAGTCTGGTTCTAACAACTGCCCTGTGT
>PVIW01002567.1:0-210343 GCA_004026585.1 Noctilio leporinus
AGCTCCTTATTTCTCCTTCTATCTTGAATGAGAGCCTTGCTGGGTAGAGTATTCTTGGTTGCAGGCCTTTGTTTACCATTACTTGAAATACTTTTTGCCATTCCCTTCTGGCTTGAATTGTTTCTGTTGAATAATCATTTGATAGCCTTATTGGAGCCCCTTTGTATGTTATTTGTCTTTTCTCTCTTGATGCTTTTAGCATTCTCTCTTTGTCTTTGAAATTAGCCATTTTAATAATTATGTGCCTTGGTGTTGGTCTGTTTGGGTTGATCCTCATTGAGACCCTCTGTGCTTCCTGAACTTGATTAATGTTTTCATTCATCATGTTAGGGAAATTTTCTATCATGACTTTTTTTAACAGGTTTTCCATTCCTTCTTTCTCTTCTCCTTCTGGTATCCCTATGATATGGATGTTGTTACGTTTCATGTTGTCCTGCAGCTCTTTTAACCCCTCTTCAGTCTTATTCAGCCTTTTTTTATTCTCTTGTACTGTCTTGAAGTATTTGTCTACATTATCCTCCAACTCATTGATCCGGTCCTCTGCTTCCTCTAGCCTACTGTTGATTCCTTCTATTGTATTTTTCAATTCAGAAATTGTATTCTTCATTTCCTCCTGGCACTTATTGATAGTTTCTATGTCCTTTTTCATGCTGTTGTAGTTCTCAGTAAGTTCCTTGTAACTTCCCTGGAGTTCTTTGTAATTTCCCTGGAGTTCTTTGTAGTTCTCCTGGAGTTGTTTACAGTTTTCTTTGATGTGGCTGAGCTCACTAAGCTTCTCTATCATCATTCTTTTGAATTTCCTATCTGATAGTTCAGGTGCCTCTGTTTCATTTTGTGGTCTTTCTGGGGATTCTTCCTTTCCTTTTGGTGATGGACTGATTCTTTTTATCCCCATTTTGGGTGTCTGTTCTTGCTTGCTTTTTATTTATTTATTTTTGTTCTTTCCTTGGGTTAACCTGCTTTGCTTCCTTGCCTGAGTTGAGCACCCTTCTGTGATAGGAGATTTGTGGAGTTCAATGTTGCCGTCTCCCAGATTTTCTCCACTTGCTGTTCTTGGTGTGTCCTTTATTTGGGCTGTCTGGTTGTATTCTGGACCTGTGGGCTACTCTCCTGCTGGTCTCCTCTGCCTCTGGGCTGTGCTCCCCTGTGTCCAGATGCTGACTGCTCCAATTCTTAGGGTCCTGAAGATGTCTTACACTCCCTATCTTTTCCTCTAGCTGCTCTGGTACTGGAGAACACCATCAGCACTGCTCTCTACTCTGTCGCCATCTTTCCTCTCTCTTTTTTTCTTAATTTATTATTTTTTTATAGAAAGGGGAAGGGAGAGAGGCAGAGAGGGAGAGAGACATCAATGCATGGTTGCTCTTCACCTGCCTCCAGCCACAGAGCTGGCTGGAGACCTGGCTTGCAACCTGGTTATGTGCCCTGGCTGGGAATTGAACCAGCAACTCCCAGGTTTGCAGGCAGCCACCCTATCCACTGTGCCAACAACCAGGGCCTCCTGACTTTTTAAAAAGAAAAATTGTATTCTTCAGCCCAAGATAAAGAATCCACTGTTTTCAGCAACTAACTGAAGGCTATGTTCTGCATTTAACAGATAAAGATGGTCTCTAAGGTAATTCCAGCTTCTATTCTAAAAGTTTCTTGTTGGTCAATAATTTGGAATTCATTTCATTATAACAACAGTATGACTGCTAACATGTAATCTCACTGTCAAAACAAAGAGCAAGTTTTGTCTTTGTAGAAGTTGGTGCATGAGTTCCATCTCAGTGAGGGATTTTCTTTGTCCAGAAGATGATTTGAAGAGCATATGGTATGATGTGCTCTAAAGAAGGCAACAGCTTGGTGTGACAAAGATGGCTGAGCGAGGTGAATCCAAGATCAGGCTGTGCCACGGAGTTTCTATGCGACAAAACTTTCTAAAAGTTTAATATAGTTTACTAATGCTTTTGGCGTGGGTGAGTTATTAGGGGCTGGGGTGGAGGTCAGGATGCCAAGTATAATGTGTCCTTTCAAGCCTGGTACAGGGCAGAAGCAGACCCTGGGGACATCACCACACTGTGATGAAGATGAGAGCCTCAGTTCTTGGCTCTAAACCCCACCTGAAATCTGCTGTGCATCCGTGAGACCTGAGCTCTAAGCCGTCAAGTGAGTCGTTAATTTGCTATGGCTCCTTTGGTTTTACCATCTCACATAAAGATTCTCACTTCAGGGATTGAGGGAAGGAGGGATGGGAACAGTTACTCAACTAGGAAGGGCTCTTGAAGATTCGCACACACAGCACTCTTTTCACCAGGCAAGTCTGAACTATCTGTTCTAAAGCCCAACTTCGTAGCTACAGGGCATGTAATGCAAACGGTGGTCCCAGAATTGTACAAAGAGGAATGAAAAGAAATGTGTTCTCTTGAGGAAATATGACCCATACTGTGTGTGAAAGAGCGAGTAAATAAAAACTTGAAAATTGTTGCATCCATAGCAAGCACACCCCCCACCCCACCCCTCACCCTGTCAAGGAAATGTCCCAGGGCTGCAAGGCTCTCTGAGGGCTGGGCCCTCCATGTTGTGAGCCACTGGTGTTCCCATGGCCCCACACTGAGTCTAGGGCAGCCAAGATTGTCGAAAGCTCTTGTTCATGCTACTTTTGAGCCTTATTCCAAATGTATCTACTGCTCTGCATCACCACCAAACTCAGTTACCCTCACCTAACACCTAAATCAGTGCCTTCCAAAACCTTTGGACCATATATTCATCAATAAAATATTTTGAACACACACATCCGTATTATGTATATTGGTTTATCTGTGAGTAATATATGGAGTATATTATCCATATAGTATGAATATTATAATATACCATCAGAACATTTTAAAATGTTTAATATATACATGCATGCACATATACATGTATACATATATGTGTATATATGTATATGTGTGTATACACATACATGCACACCAACACACACCCAAATATGTTTTTTCCATGTTAAGAGATTATCCATCTTAATCTCTGGGCTATGTGCATTCACACTGGAGCCACTATAATTCCCTTATAATTGATCTACTTTCACTGTTGTTTCCTATAATCCCTTTTCCACAGAAAAATTAAATTAGGTCATGCCACTCTTCTGCTTAAAATGCTCCAATGGCTTTTCATTGCACTTAAAGTCTACGTTTCTTCCCCAGCCCTACACAGTTGTCCTTGACCCACCTAGACCTTGCCTACTTCTCTGAATCTCTCCTTCTTGAGCTTTGTGACAAGAAATTTCTTTTTATTCCTCCAACATGCCAAGACCATTCCCAGCCTTTGGACCTCAAGATTTTATACATTATTTGTAGAGAGAAGGGCAGGGAGGGAGGAAGAAAGAGGGAGAAACATCCATGTATGGTTGCCTTTCACCTGCCTCCAGCTATGGACCTGACAGGACACCTGGCCTGCAACCTAGTTATGTGTCCTGACTGGGAATCAAACCAGCGACCTTGAGGTTCACAGGCCAGGGCCTATCCTCTAAGCCACCAGCCAGAGCCTAGCTTGGGGCCTTTAAACCAACTCTTCTCTGTGTCTTCGTGACTCTTTTCTAGGCCTTTACAAGCCTAACCTCTTCTGGTTATACACAACACAAAGAAGTGGCTCTTCCTAAAACAACAATCTCTGGTCACCTTAGCTAAGGTGAGGACCTCGTCACTATTTAGCCCATCACCTTGGGGGAATTCTCAGCCGGGCATTAGCATGCCATATGATGTTCATTTGTGTGTACATGTTCATATGTATTTGTCCACCTGCGTATTCTCAAATAAGAGCAGAGAGCGTAATCACACATTGACTGTGGTTGTTGACTCATAATCAGCTTTCAATAAATACTTCTAAATATGGGACTTAATGAAGTGATTCATGAACAGATTCATGAACAGAAATTTGATGAACTCTAGATGTGAAGTTAGTTGAATCGAATAGTCAAGTTTTATTAAGCTTATTTTTACTTAATTCCTTTTTGCAAACAACCATTGAGGAACAAAAGTAGGTGGCTTTATAGAACCAGCCTGACAGGGCTCAGATTCCTTTGAAACACCTACAAGCAAAGGAGTGTGAGGCTAACAAGAGAATCACAGATTTCCAAAAATAAAGATCCCTTTAAAACTAGGCAACCCGCCATGCTTTGTAAGGGAGCTCTAAAGCCCCATCACTGAGCCCTTTCTAGGAAACCTCTGTGTGCGTGTGCTGTGTGTGTGTGTATTATTCAATAGTCTCTAATTGGCCATGTTCTTAAAGGGCCTTAAATAAATAATAGGCCTTATCTGATCTGAACTCTATCCAAAAGTTGTCATTTGAAGGGGTATAATGCTCTGGTGACAGATATCACATTGGGAAAGGAATGTTGAACTTTACTCTGCTATTTCAACAACATATTTGCAAGGGAAAAAAAAGGTTACTCATATGTGCTTGATGAAAAGAAGTTTTGAGAGAACTAACCTCATAGAATGCTAATATGCAGACAAATTGTTTAAATAGTCAAAGACATAAATATTCTGAGAGAGTCTAATGTCTGACTGTTATTATTTTGCAGACAGAACTTCCATTCAAAAACATAAACTCTATGTGGCATGAAGTAGAATTAGAATTAAATATCAGAATCTGCTCTAGGAAAAATTGTGTATTAGAGAGTTTGGGGCAGGTCCTGTTGCTGCCAGGCTCATCCCTGCAGAAGGCCGGAGCACAGTTGAAAAACAAACAAGAAAGAGTTTGAGGTTCTTGTCCTTAATCTAATTCAGTCTCTCTCTCTCTCTCTCTCTCTCTCTCTCTCTCTCTCTCTCTCTCTCTCTCTGCCCGCCCCCCCTTCCATGCATATGTCTTATCCAATAATGTTTTAAAATACAGGATAGCTGGCCCTGGATGGTATGGCTCAGTGGACTGAGTGCCAGCCTGCAAACCAAAGAGTCACAGATTCAATTTCCAATCAGGACACCTGCCTGGGTGGCAGGCCAGGTTCCCAGTTCAGGGTGTGTGAGAGGCAGCCACACATTGATATTTCTCTCCCTCTCTTTCTCCCTCCCCCTCTTTAAAAATAAATTTTAAAAATCATTTTTAAAAATCCAGGAAAGCATTTGAAATGAGTAACACTTTAATATGAATTTACATAATGCCCTAACTCTTCCAAAAATATTTTTAACTATAGAATAAAACATTTTGTCTCCCTGACAAAGGCATTTTGATATGGAATATGGATTTAAGCAGTTATTTTGGAGTTAGAACCCTCTCTCTCTCCCGAAATCACACCATTTGATTGTCACTGACTTGTTCTAAGTGGCAGCATTACAGGAAAACCGCTCTCCTCATCCAGAAAAGTTGGATGCCATCATTAACAGAAATGCAGACTCCAGAACTTCCACCTGTCATCTGAAAACACAAACACACCCACACCCTCATCCACCTTCTTTGACTAACAGTGCAGATAATGGTGCTGAATTCAGTATCAGTATCTTAATTATTCATCCTGACTGTACCTCAGTGAAAACAAAGACATTTTTGCCCCCTTTGCTTTCCTACATTTTTCTTCAAAAAAAGGCTTCTGTCAGAACCTATTATGACTTGTTAAAAATCTAGCACTTTTCAGCAAGCTAGAGCCTCCTCAGAACACAGCCTCAGAAGACTTTTGTATGCAAGGAACTGGCATCTTAAAGCAGCAGCCCCAGCAGAACTGAGTAGACCCAACTGAGTAAAGTGCTAGAGGACAAGAGCAGACTTTTGAAATAGAATAGAAGTGATTCACAGCCTGCTTCTCACAATGTACAGGCTCAACCCCATTGCACTGTCCTTCCCTACTGTACAGAACTACTTGCAGGAAGGGTGTCTTCAACTTGCGATTGTTTCAGGCCTACAAATGAACTTCCTAACCCTCTCATTCCTGACATATTTTTAGCCAGGACTCTGCTTTTTACTTTTGCTTTTGTTTTTGTAACTCCAGTATCCACCCTAACATCTGCCACAGTATCAGTGCCTGATGAGGGTTGGACAAAGGAATGGAAGCTGATTGGTTCAGGAATCAAGCTGAACCAATGGGAGCCCTTCCTTTAAATTTTAGAATTTGGAACTACAGACAATGTTTACGTAGTACAGCCATAAGATATACACCAAGAGCTGCCAGAAGGCTTAGTGGCTGCCATGTGAAAGAAGACAGTCTCAGTGAAATATGCCAATACAGGGAGAATAACAGAAATGAGAAAATAAGGCATGAGCCCTGTGCCTTGCATCCAGCTGTGTTCACACCTCTGCTCTTCTTTTAGCTTCACAAACCTTTCAGGAAATACCCATTTATTGCCTGAGCTGTGGGCAAGTTCCACTTCTATAGGTGCCATAAGCAGGAGTATAAATACCCTAGTGTGTGTTCTGTTTTCCCCACTGTATCATAAAGGTCTTGAGGATAAGAGCTCACCTTCTATTGTTTCAGAATCCTCTGTGACACACACTGGAGCATTTGGTACACAAGAGGCATTTAGTCAACCTGCTGGTACTTTCCAGAAAATGTGCTCAGCGTCTTAGTGTTATGTTGGACTAAGACAGATATAGGATGTATTTAGACAGGCATAGAGCTGGGAGATTGCTGAACTACCAAACTAGGGTAAAGCTTCCTGTAGTAGCCAGTCTCTATTGTGGCCCCTAATAATCCCCACCTTTTGAAATTCATATCTTTTATAGTTCCTTCCTACATTGTTCTAGTGTTGGCTTATGTGAGAAATAATATATAGAGCAGAAATGATGTGCTATTTATTCTAATTGTCATTTACAAAAAACTGCACCTTCCATCTTTAGTGCTCTCTTGCTCACTAGTCCACTTTCTGGGATATCAGCAGCTCTGCAGAAAGCCAGTGAGGAACTAGGACCTGCTGATACCACATGAGTGAGCTTAGACGTGGGTCCTTTCACCCCAATATTTACAGTCCTGGCCGACACTGTGACTACAACCTCCTCAGCATCCCTGAACTCTGCAGAACTCCTGAGCTAAGCTACTTCCAGATTTCTGACCCTCAGAAACTTTGAAATCATAAATGATTTTTGTTTGAAACCACCAGGTTGGGGGATAATTAATACCTAACACGACTTCCACAGTTTCATAAATAAGTCAATAGTCCTAAGGGGTTAAGATGATGATGCAGTATCTAAAGATTTTATGACAACAATAAAATTAAATTAAAAAAAAGAAAAGAAAAAAAAAGATTTCATGGCCTCAGTTGGCAAGGCTGACACTGAAAGCCACAAAGTAAAAAAGTAAAACAAAACAACAGAATAAGAAATTTACAGGAGCCAGAGATCTTGGGAATGGAAAGAAATCTCAATATAATTTTTGCTATGAGCCAAACAAGGTTTCTGGAACCAATAAATCAATAACAAAGTAGGGGGAAAACCCTCATATCTCCATGGCTCAAAATGGTGCTTTTTTCAAGGACCATTTTTTCAAGAAGGGCGTGAGCAATCAGAAGATAGAAGAATGCTTCCTCTTGCAATGAGCATGGTTTGCTCTGGACACCATTAAACATGTGTGACTGTGCCTACCAGAAACCATAGCAGAAAGTGACAACTTAAGATCAGTGTGTCATTCACTGGTAGGGCATAGGCTTGGGATATTCAAGGGTATTCTTTGAAATCTTTTTCAAAGAAAAAAGTTTTCTACCTCTCTAGTATTTGACACCCTCCAAAACCTGCCAACCCTGCATCCTCTGAGCATAAACACTTCACTCCAAAATCACCCATTTCCTCTTTCTTGACTTCTTGAAGTTCCACTCATTGTCTTAGATTCAGTTTAAACCTCTTGGCATCCATGCTACTTTGGCCAAGCCCACACTTGTCTGTAAGTCTCTAGCATGTAGAATGCAAACTGCAGAATTTGATGGTTGGTTATATATTATATTATTGACCTATCCCCAAATGTCTTGCCTTCTCCCGAGACTGTAAGATATAGGTCTTTGCTAGTGTAAAGTTCATTGGTGTCCATGCCAAATCACATATTAAAATCATCTTTTTAAAAAATATATTTTCTTTCTTTCTTTTTAGAGAGATGGGAAGGGAGGGAGAAAGACAGGGAGAGAAACATCAATGTGTGGTTGCCTCTCACACACCCCTAACTGAGCACCTGACCTGCAACCCAGGCATATGCCCTGATTAGGAATTGAACCTGCAACCTTTTGGTTGGCAGGCTGGAACTCAATTCACTGAGATACACCATTCAAAGCTAAATCACCTTTGATACCTTTAAAGGGCTTCTTTAAAATTGCATATTTCAAGTCCTCGGTCCTTGTGTCAGATTTGTTGACTAAGAATTTGTTTTATCATCCCCACTACCTGATTCTCTAATAATCCTTGTCCAGCTCCTCTGCACCCAAATTTCTACTCACACTTTTTGTACCCGTCCAATGACTGCACCTTGTGAAGCCAGCCAGACCACTTCACTCCTGGGTCAGTGCCCTCCTGGATTTCTGTGATACATATGCTCTACAATAGTTATTTGGGAATGAATGAGAATTTCTTTCTTCCTCTCTTATATTTTCTAAAGCATCACTCATTTATGATTTGTTTTGTCAGTTGTTTAGAATCCTTTGAGAGAAGACTCTTACATTTCTTGGTGAGTCCAACCGTGTCTTACAGCTGGGAGGATAAAAATGTCACTTGTGCTTGATTATTTGTTGATTTCCGGAAGAAAGGATAAGAAAAACAAACATAAAAATAAAAGCTAATATTTACTAAGTGTTTATTGTCTGCCAGGTACTTACTCTTTATGTGCTAATTCACACATTACTTAGCCTCTCAATATAAGAGATATTCTATTATTCTCATTTTAGAAAAGAAAGCATGTTCTCTTAGCTAAGTGTGCTTCCCTGTACCACTCAGCTATCTCCCATCACTCTCACCCACAGGGCTGAGTTCAGAACTGCCTGGGGTTTGATGAATTCTCAGCAACTCTGTCCTACCTGAAAATCTGGTTCAACTGAAAATGGTCTTATCAGCCTGTTTCTAAGCCATGGGGCAAATACAAATAACTTGGCCCTACCTGTTCCCATTTAAAGATGTGTGGTGAGAGATAATAAAAAATAGCAATGTTAACAATAGGTAGACAAACAATTTCAACTTTTAAAAGGATGAAATGTATGTAATATGTTGCATAAAGCAAAATACTTTGACCTACAGAATCCAATTTCCAGGATAACCCCAACTTTAAAAAAAAAAAAAAGCAAACCTTTTTTTGACAAATACTTGTGTATTTTCTATAGTAACTGATTTAAAAATAAGAAACTCAAGAGCAATCACAAGTTTTGTTCACCTTGCTTCCTGCTAAAGCCAAAAAATGCACTCACAGAATTTACTATTTTAAGAAGCATAGTAATAATTATTAACCATTTCCATCTTAAAAGCAGAGCTATTCTAGACTTTGGAAATTCACATAAGAAAGTGAAACTCAATTGTAGCCATAAATACATGGTTACAGAAAGAGCCTCTAAAAAATAAACTGCTTTAAATGAATTGTTCTCTCTAGTCCTCCTTTAGGAAATATCTAGGACATTCATAACATATACAGAAATTAATTATGAAACAATGTATTTGGGAATTTTCCTGTATTCACATAAAAAATTAACATGAATAACAATAGTGCTCATCTGTACAGCACCTACCCCTGACTGTCCCAATTAATTCAAGCTTACACAGCGGCCTTAGCCTTGGGCAATCCTTTGAAGCATTTTCCCCACCACATCCCCTGTGCCCAGAGATACTGTGCTGACAGCTTGATTTCCCTGATGCACTGAAGTGACTGAACTACAGAATACAAAACATGCAGTCCTTACCCTGTCCCTTTCCCTTATAGCTGCCCTTGGGTGGACTTGGAATGGTTCTCTCAGGTTGATCTAAAAGAAATGAAGATCCAGTGAAAACACAGATTAACAGGAATATTGTTGAAGTGACAACTTGAGAAATTATATTGGAGACAAAATTTTAGTTCATGCTTAAATTATACATTATGTTGTTGCAATTCCATAATGGTTAAATTGATTACCAAGCTGTGGGAGGAAGAAAAGGAGGGAGGAAGGGTTGGAGGGAGGAAGGGAGAAGGAGAAGGAGGAAAGGAGGAAGGGAGGGAGGGAGGGAAGTAAGGATTTCTGTTGACCCAAAGTCTCAGACTTTGTTCTTATATGGTTGTAGTCAACATATCAGGTCAGCAGGCCTCTGAAGCCAAGCCTGTCTCTGAAATTTAAGGGAAAGTCAGAAAAGATCATGTCTGCAAGAAAATCTGAGAATTTTTAAAAGGAGGTAGAGGAGAGATGGATCAACCATATACCTAAGAGGAACCAAGTTAAAGACACTTTGTAAGTATAGCACCAATGAGGTTAGTATCATTTCTAATTCTACTTGAGAAGCCTGAACAATGACCATGGTAAAGAGCCATGATGGCATTAGCTCTATCGCACCCAGTACTAGGAACTGACATAAATCAACTTGACTGCTCAGCTGCTACCAGGTTCTTCCAGTTAAAGTTAAGCAGTACTGTGATAATCATTAGTGTTGTGTTACACACACTCAGATACACTGGGACACAGGTAGTATTGTACTTCCTGGCACTCACATGGTGGGGTGAGTCATGTGACCAGTTCTTGCCAATGAATTGTGAGGAGTGGTTTGTCAGCGTGATACCTTCCAGTACTCTTTCACATTTATCCTGAAAGTAGTCATGCTCTGTCAATCTGGGTCTCGAAGTGAAATGAGCCATGATGCAGAGCAGGACCTCCAGCCAACCCACATGGACATGAAATATACCTTTGCTGTATGAAGCTGTAGCAGAACCTAGCCCAGTGGATCTCAAAGAGTTGTCCCCAACCATTGGCAGCAGATCAACTGGGACCCTCTGAGACATGCAAATTCTCAACTTCCACCCAAGACCTACTAACTCAGAAACCCAGGGGTTGGGGCCCAGCCACTGATGTTTTAGCCAGTTCTCTGGGTGATGCCGATGCTCACTAGGGTTAGAAAACCAAGGACCTACTAACCTATCCTTCTAGACACAGAGCTACATGCCCCTTCCCCCAAAATCAATATCAGGTGGTAGGTGAATCAAGTCTTAGTTCAATATCTGATAAATGTAGAAATATCTACTAGCAAACAGGTGCTAAATAGTCATTAGACCTATTCTCATAGCTCGGGGAAGTCTCCTCCCTGCCCTCAGGCACTCTGACAAGAACCTTGTGTTCTACTCTCAGGCCAATAAAAGGATATTTTGCAAATAGACTCATCCAGGTCCTGATGAAATGTCAGCATTCCCAAAGCAGAATTATTCAAGAAGAAGGTGGCTCTAGATCTTGAGCTCTCTGCTGTTGGTGGCAGCCCACTGGGCTTATTCACAAAAGACACTGGGCCCCAGCCAACGTTTTACCTACCTTTAAAATCATTCGTTGTGCCAGTAAAAAATTATCCACATTTCAGTTGCTAATTAATAAGTGTCTTAGCAGAGATTTTCGCAGACATGAAGCAGTGAGTAAAAAAAGAAGAAAAAAGTTGGCTCCTTGTTATGATACTTCAAATGTTAACTAGTCACTCTAGAATGTGGATGCTGACTAAGGCACTCCAACTGCCCCTAGGGTATAGACTAACGTAAATTCTAATAAATGCATTGCAAATTTGTACACTGGGAAATATTATTATGACAGCAAGTCATAGATCTCATGGGATCTAGTGACAGAAGAACCAAGGAGCCTTAGTTTGTCAGCTATCAAATTCAATAACTAGTCCAAAAATATTTCTCACAGCCAATACTGCCAAGCTGGGTCGAAAGATGTATAGAGTACAAAGGACAACTTGTGAAGCAATGGCGATAGCCATTGGGATATTTCTATACTCACCAAGCAAACTCTTATTGTTAGCTGTCCTCACAGATAACCAAAGTCCAGACAGAAAAAAGTGTCATAGGTATAAAGGTAATTCCAATTATCCAGGTAGAGAGCTTAACATTATGAATTGAAAATTGCTGTTAGTTTGTGTGGTAGACTCAATTATGCTCCCCCCTCCCCTTGCCAAAAATGTTTATGTCCTAATCCCAGAACCTAGGAATATGTTCATTCACATGTCAAAAGAGATTTTGCAAATGTGGTTAAATTAAGGATCTTGAGATGAAGAGTTTATCCTGGATTATCTGGGTAGATTCAGCATAATCTCAACGGTCATTACAAGAGCAAGCAAGGAGGCCCAACATCAGAAAAGGAAATGAGCTAATAGAAACAAAGGTCAGAGGTTGGACAGTCAGAGACGACTGAAGATGTCCGAGGCTGACTTTGCAGATGGTGGAAGGGACCATGAGTCTAGGAATACAGGTGGCCACTGAAAGTTGGAAAAGGCAAGGAACTGGATTCTCCACTAGAGCTTCCAGAAGGAACCAGAGCTATAGACACCTTGACTTTAGCCCAGTGAGACCAATTTTGGACTTTGGTTCTACAGACTATAAGACAAGAAGTATGCATTTTTTATGAAGTCAATCAGTCTTTATTACAGAAGCAATAACAAATACTTTCACAGAAATAATCTCCATGCTCATCACATCACACAGAGTTTGTATAATTCAAATACGAATGGCCATATGTCAATGATCAAATGTATTTTCCAGAGGAGATAATAAATATGCATGTTTTTAAGCCATTAAACTTATGATAAATTGTTGCAGCAATGAATGCAGCTAGTGTGATCTATTTTACAGTATGATAATCTCTGGGTGAACTAAATTTTAGATTTCTGAAAAAAAACTAGATTTCTGGTCTCGTGAAGAACCCTTGTGATAGTCATTCTCTTCTTTCTCCGACCCTCACCCCCATGATCATCCTACCAGATTGAAAAAAAAGTAACAAGTAAGGACTGACTAGATTTGTATTCTTTACTTCCAGCATTCAAATATCACAAAAGAATGCACATCTCTATAAAATTTACCTAGCTAATATTTTCAATTATCTATTCCAGAAAAATTACCCAGAATTTTAAAAACTAACCAAAACTGATATAACAAATTTCATTTACTATATTTCCTCTAGGAGAATATCTCTGTGAATAATCACTCTTTCTATGATTTAAAAAGCTTAGTGATCTGTTTGTCTAGCCCAAGAAAGATCTGAGGCTACAAATTCGAAAGGGGGTATTGAGAATAGATTGCTAAAAGAGGCCTCATTTTAGTAGAAAGAACTGAGAGATCACAATGTGCCAGCATGAATGAGACAGAAAAAACTCTTTAAAACACCCCAGAATTTAGGAAGAAAAAAGGCAGCAGCCTGGGGCTATTTAGTGAAAGATCAACTAGACCTGGAAGAGTCAGCAGAGGCTCTGGGCACACAAGTACAATCACAATTTTGCACTATCTGGGGTTTCTCCTGGTAAGCCTGAGTTATCAGTATGGCATTCCATTGTGGTTTTTACCAGATGCTTAACAAGGCAGAGAAGTAGTTCCATAGCTATAAAGATAAATATATGTTTGAACACTTAACAGGGTAAGATCGCTTAAGACTTCACTTAATCAAAAGCCTCTCAGTCCCCAACTATGCCAAATAAATGAAGTGTTAAAATAGTATCAAATTAATTTCATGCTAATTAGTAATATTAAGAAATCAGAACGCCTTTTACTCGCCTCTCTCCCTCCCTCTCTCTCTCTCTCTCTCTCTCTCAATGGTTACAAAGATTGAGGAAATCTTAACACCCAAGGCAAGAACCTCTTCAATTATTCCATCCTTTGCGGTGTTGCTGATAGCCCTGCAGAAGATGATTTGAAAAATTGGCATCACAAGCAGGATTTTACTCATTATTGAATTTGGAAAATTTACCTGGTAAGCTCTAGACAAGAGGTCTGAGCCTGCCCCAGGAAGAGGGAAGAAGCATTTAACAAAAAAAATAAAGCATGCCACTCAAGAGTTCTCACTTCCTTAGGCACTCAAAGCTTAGAGCCCAAGATGAGGTCTTCAAGATAATGTTCAGATGTCAGATGTCATCTAAAGCCCAGTTTTAAAAAGTCGCTTTAACTATTTCAACCCTATGCACAACTTCCTTTGACCAAGTGAAAGTTAAGCCAATTTCTGTGACCCTGCAAAAGTATGAAATCATACTTTTGGTGCATGCAGTTCTCCACTACCCGAAGCCCTGAGTTTCCTCAGGCAAGGATTAGGTCCATGAACTAATTTGGTAATCACCCCTCTGCATATCATAGAAACCACTGTGTAAGTATTTAATATTCTCCCAGGTAACTAGAGGGCACAGCAATAATACAGAATGTTTCTCATCCCCAAGCTCCCAATATTCCTCATTGACTATCTCCAGTAAACCCAGATGCCAAATAATAATAATAATAATAAACACTACTGTGAACCCTAAGGTTGCTGGTTCCATTCCCCAGCCAGGGCACATAACCAGGTTGCAAGCTAGGTCTCCAGACAGGTCCGTAACTAGAAGACAACCATACATTGATGTTTCTCTCCCTCTCTGCCTCTCTCCCTTCCCCTCCCTCTAAGAATAATAAATAAAATCTTTAAAAATAATAATAATGATAATAATAAATAATAAATGTTTCCAACCTTCAAACTCAGAGGAGAATATGAGTGAAAAATCAGATACCAACTTTGTGTGCAGCTGGGGACCTTATTACATCCTTTCTGCTCAGGCTTGCTGATGCTTCGCCAGCTGATGCTGTAACATTCCTTCTACAGCAATTTATCTGGTATAACATCCCATGTGTGGGGTTCTTCTATGCAACTTCAAAGGCTCTGGTCACCGAGAATATGCCAGTGAATAAGCTCTACATAGTACTTGCCCTCAGATAGCAGATATGTTGAACACGGCCAGAGGAAATTATAATAAATTGTGAAGTGGGCTCTGACAAGAGTAATGTGGGGTCCTGTGGGGGTTTATAGGAGTAGCTGTTGGGAAGAGTAAGCAGGAGAGAGCAGCTGAAGGCAGGAGCTTGGAGAGAACTTACAGGAAGGTGAAACTGCAGAGAACCAGTCACTCATGAGAAGCTGGGCCTTAGCACAAATTAAAGCGGCCATTTCCCCTGGTTGGAGCATTTCAAGTTGATTGAATGAGTAATGAGGGTCTTTGAAGGACTTCAAAGTTTCCAGCCTTATCAGCTGAGCTGCATTCAGAAACCTACTTCTGTCCGCAATATGATGGACTCTGGAAAGCCTGAGAAAAGACTTACTAGCAGGCTGTGGAATCTCTCCTAGAAGATTCTCATAGCATGTGAATGCCAGGGAAACACACCTGGGGTAAGATGCTGACTTCTCTTGAATGAGACTTTGTGGTGAAGGGTCTGGTATATACCTGTCAAGGGTGTCAATCTAACATTCCTACAGGTTAAATCTAGTGATAAATAAATTTCCTTGGCCTGAACAGTGATGATTTTTTAATGAACTTAGATGCCTTCTTAAGATGCATCTTAAGATGCCTTCTTATCCTCTCCACCCCTCTCTATTTTCCTGAAGTTGACCCAATTTATACATTTATGTTACTAGCATGGCCACTGTTCCAGTTTGTGAACCTATGAGATAAAGCAGGAACCTTTTCTCACATTTAATCTATGAAACCATCATCATCATCCATTTGGGCTTTTGGGCCATCATTATATGATCTTATTGTGTGTCAGGCAGATATTTTGCCTTCCACAAGTATAAAATATTCCTAATCCCAAGGAGGGTTTATCATTTTTGAAGAATGTATAAAAAGATAATTAGCAAATAGACATTTTGCCAATGAAGTTATAAATTGGAAATGAACTCAACATCTCAGTCACTAGGGAAAATCAAATGAAAACCACAATGAAATTCCCCTTCACACGGCTAGAATGGCTCTACTCCAGCACTAACAAGGATGAGAAGAATGTGGAAACACTGGAGCTCACATGTTGCTGTGGGATGGAACATGGTGGGACCACTTTGCAAAACAGTTTGGCTGCTGCTTTAAAAGTTACCACATCACCCAACAATTCCCTCTTAGGAAATTATCCAAGTGAAATGAAAACCTATGTCCCTGTGCATGTTCTTGGCAGTTTATTCACAACCTACAAAAGAGTAGACCAATCCAAATGATCATTCACTGGTAAATGGGCAATCAGTAAAATATCTATACAAATGAAATACTGTCCTGCAAGATGAGTGACTTATTACTCCTTACTGTAGTAAGGAATGACCTTAAAAATGCATGCTAAATGAAAGGAGCCAATCACAAAAGGCCACAAATTATATGATTCCATTTATATGCCAAGTCTAGGAAAAGCAAATCTGTAGAGCAGAAAGAACATTAGTTAGTTGCCTGGGGCTAGAGGCAGGAACAGGGAGTGACAGCAAATGGATACCCAGCATATTTTGGGGCTAACAGAGATGTTCTAAAATTAAATTGTGCTAATGGTCACACAACTCTGCAAATTCATTAAGCATTATTTAATTGTATACCTAAAAGGAGTGAATTTTATGGGACATAAATTATACCTCAATAAAGCTGTTTAAAACAAGTTAATTACATATTGTAAAGCATGGTAAATATAAAATAAATGGTTTAAAAACTGATCTTCAAACTTTTAAAATCATAGTATCATGCACCTCTCTCATTAAAATATGAATGCTCAGCCTAGCTGGTGGTACAGTGGGTAAGGCGCCAGCCTGCAAACCCTAAAGGTCACTGGTTTGATTCCCCAGTCAGGGCACATAACCAGGTTGCAAGCCAGGTCTCCGGCCAGATCTGTAGCTGGAGGCAGATAAAAGGCAACCATACATTGATGTCTCTCTCCCTCACTGCCTTTCTTCCTTCCCTTCTCTCTAAAAATAATAAATAAAATCTTCTTAAAAAATAAAATAAAATATGAATGTTCATCTTTAATACAATGCAATTATTTCTTCACAAATAATAACATAAACTGATGTATAAGTGTGTTACATAGAGAATTAAATATATCCCAAAAGCCAAAAAAGAAAAGTTAAAACATATAAATAGATCATCTTTTAATACAAAAGTTATTGATTTGATCACAAGGTTTTTAAGAATAAATGAATCTAAAGGTTAGAATTACTGAACAAAATGAATTCCAGAGAAATAAATACATGAATGTAAGAAGCTGCCAAAATTGACTGAGGATTTGTTGCGGACAAGACCACCCATGCATAATAAACCCTTGGAACAGTCATCAATTTGAAAATCATGTCCAAAGAGATGCTGTGCTTGTCTGATGAACAATGGAACATCCATCAAAACAAGCCCAGCTGTTCGGAGGGTGGCAAGTACTCAGGAACACAGGACTGCAGACGTTGCCGGGAATGATCGTCTAAGAGGAGGGTTCAAAGGAGAGGACAGAGAAAGAGAAGCTGGAGGAAGAATTCATGTGAAGAGGAAGCTTTCTCGACAATGTAAACTTTTGCTTCCAGGTGACATGGATTTAATCACATCACTCTGTCTAACCACCTGTTGTGACTAGAGTTCATTGTAAGAAAGACTGTGCAAGGTTTGTGGGGAGTTATATAACGGCTACCAAATTTTTAAAGCAGTTTTCCATATCCATTGCTGTTTATCATTAACCTTTTTCCCTGAGGTTTCATATTGCAAAAGTAATGATTTCTGTTGGCTTTAATGTTTACAATGTGATACTTACTGCAGGTCACAAATAATAAATCAATATAACCAAGACAAAGGGATCTTATTAGTGAGTTGTGAGAGACAGATAAAGTTGGATGAGGAATCTAGGACCTGATGCCAAAGAACATTAATACAAAATTACAGAGTTTGGGCTTTTTCTATGTAACCATCATGGAAGTCACTAAACGTTTCTGAGCACAGAACAGTCTGAACTGTGTACCCAGAAATAACCAACTGCCACACACAAGGTGGACAGCTGTATGGAGAGATGAGAAGTGGTATTCTAAATGATTAGAGGTTGAACAATACACAGCCCAGTACAGGCTGAAGCTGAGGGGCTAGAATATGATGATAGCAATAAAAACAGAAGGAAGAGAATAGCAGAAAGTGAGAATTTCTAGATGATTGATGGTGCCAAAAACTCCTTAACACCAAGCTAGAGGGCAAGTTCAACTGAAGTGCACAAAGATAAACTACTAGTTAATGTTCCACTGGGCTTCCTGTGGCCTGGGCACTATGGAGCAAGCCCAAGGCCAGAAGCTGCTCCATCTTTTTAGTGTAAAAAGTATCTGCCTTTCCTGTCCTGCTTCCTCAACACACCCTTAAAGAGGCAAATATGGAAAGACATGTCATCAATATTTTAAGGTAGTAAATAAAATCACCTTATTTCAGAAAGAAGGACTTCTTCATCCTCAAGTATGAGGAATTTTGTAAGGAAGACTCAAGTAAGAATTAAAAGGTTCAGACCCTTTATCCATTGATTTGAACTTGAATCTGTTGTGGTTTACAATTGCCTACAGCTACTTTGGGAGAAATAAGATTAGGTTAATTTGGAGACCCTGTTGTCTACATGTCTGTACATATGTGCATGGAGGCCAGAGCCCAATAATTAAAATAGACACAATAATTCTACAGATCTTAACAAAAGTTGTTTTGGAAAACCAATCATCTATCCAGGTACTCATACTTTCATTATGGAATCACTGTGGATGAAATTTACTTTGAAGTCTGTCCTAATATCCCCCTTGTTTGCATACATAAAAACTCAAAGATTTAGATTTTATTAATTAGCCAAATGGGGATAAAAAGAAAGATAATGTTTTCTCTATTATCTGGTAATATAATTTAAATTTTTAAGATAAAATCATCTACCAGATTTGTTCTTCCACCTCCCAACATCATTGTATTTTCAGGTTGATTAATGGTGATATTCACTCAGTCAAATTGTAGACCTTGGTTCCTTTGTAAGAAGGTGCACATAGGCATGTACATGCACATACAAACACACACACACACACACACTGTTTCCCCCACTATGCTGAATCAAAGCCCAGCTCTCCCTATTGGAATCAAACAGTGGGGCTGTGAAGCAAACCACACAAGTACACTAACACCGGATACTCAGAAGGAATTGAAAATTCATTGACATCTCTCCAGGAAAAAGTAAAGTAAAACGGAGGCATTTTCAGACACTCGCATAATTAAACTCATGTAAAATTAAAACCAAAATGAAAATATTCTTCTTCATGTTAAAAGGGCTTCCCTCAAGTAGTCCGTGTTTCTGCAACATATTACATAGAGATTTAAAAGAGTCATTTTAACACAAATTGCAATTTGGGGGATGACTATGCCAGTATTAGGCAACTAGTGCGCTGCCTCAGAAGGAAGCTGATGGTGGCTGGGCGAAAGGAAAGAACAGAATCATCTTGTCTGCCACAGGCAGTACAATATGGCTCCTATTCCTTAAGACAGCCTGCGGCATGCATGTGCATCTTTAACTCATGAAATACTAAGACAGAGCTCTTTTAAGGAAGTGAGAGTCTAAACTTGACAGACATATACACTCATCGAGAATGTTGACTGCCTCATTCCTAAACCACAGGTATGCACTTTGGCAATTTGCTATCATTGACCACGGCATGCCAAAGCATTCCCCACCAAACTCACAACAGCAGACCCATCTTCTGCTCCAGGGCCTTTTCCACTAAAACCAGATCCATAATCAAATGCTAAGAAAATATATGCCCTAAGCTTGTAACAAAAATATGAATGCAAACTACAGGGAAGTAATGTTCTCCTGGAGCAAATATAACTTTAGTTTGCATATGGAAATGTGCTTTTCTTCCATGCACAACAATATGCTGAAACAAAGGTTATCAACCTCTTTGACCCTGAGTTCTAACAGCAGAGAGAGCAGACCATCTGTGACTGTGAATGACTCAAGCTACCTCAGACCTGGTAAAAAGAAATGGTGGTGAAGCCAGACAGAGAAAGACAAATACCATATGATTTCACTCATATGTGGAATCTCATGGACAAAGTGAACTAACAAGCAAAACAGACACAGACTCATAGATGGAGAGCAGATGACAGCTGGGGAAGAGGTTAGGGGATGGAGGGATTAAGCAAAACCATAAAAAGGACTCATGGACATGGACAACAGTGTGGTGATTGCTGAGGGAAGGAGATATAGGGAGACTAAATGGCAATGGGAAAAATAGGATAAAGATTAATTTTTTAAATGAGGATAAAGGAACAAAGGGTTTAGATCAGGAGTGAGCAAACTCTTGCTGGAAAGGGCCAGATATTATATTTTTGGGCTTGATGGGCCATTTGGTCTCTGCTGCAACTACCCAGCTCTGCCTTTGCCATGTGGTATGGCCACCAGGGATAAGTGAAGAGGTGTGACCATGTCAGGATAAAACTGTATTTATGGACAGACACTGAAACTTAAATGTTAGGTAAGTTTTACATGCCATTGAATAGGATTCACTTTTCAACCATTTAAAAGTATACAAACAAGTGTGTGCTCATCAGCTGTACAATATCAGGCAACAGGCCAGACTTAGCCCATGGGACATAGTTTGCAGATTTTTTTTTTCATATTTTTTACACTTCTTTTATAATTTATTTTATTTTTTTCATCATTGTTCTATTACAGTTGTCCTCATTTTTCCCCATTGCTCTCCCCCGCCCTGCTTACTCCCATAGTCTATCCCACCTTGTTGTCCATGGCTCATTTACACATATTCCTTGAATAGACCCTTCCCCTTCTTTCCCACCTTCTCCCCCTATCCCCTCCCCTCTGGTTACTGTCAGCCTCTTCCTTGTTTCTATGCCTCTGATTCTATTTTGTTTATTAGTTTGTTTTGTTCATTAGGTTCCTGTTACAGGTGAGATCATATGGTATTTGTCTTTAATTGCCTGGCTTATTTCACATAGCATAATACTCTCCAGTTGGATCAGAAGACTGATATATTTACATAATGGAATAATACACAGCAAAAGGAAAGAGGAACACTTACCTTTTTCAACAGCTTGGGTTGGAACTGGAGAGTTTGCAGATTTCTGATTGATAGCATTGATTTTCAAACTTGAGCAGCATCAAAGTCATCTGGAGGGTGATTAAAATTTTAATCTTTTAGGCTCATCCCAGGGTTTCTGATCTCCAAAACTTGGAGTGAGCCTAACCGTATGTGCTTCTCCCATTTTCTGAGTGTACTTAAACTGCTGAGACCACAGATGGAGAACCAAAGTTTGGGAACAAGGTGAACATGACAGAGAAAGGGGAAAGAGAAGTTCCCATGCTGCCCAGGATAGGTCAGCAACAACCACTTTGATGTCACTTAGGTAAAGTCTATATAAATGTTATATACAAATCAGGAGGTAAAAAATGATGACTAAAACTGAGTTTCAATAATCAATATCATCTCTGGGAAGCTCTATACTCAGCTATCTATAGGACTAACTCCTCCACTTCCTTCAAATCTTTGCTGAAATGATATCTTCTCTGTGAGTCATATTTACCCCAATCACCTTTTTACATTGCGTATTAACACTGTCCCCATTCCCCACATGCATCCCCAGCCCTCCTTACTTATTTCTCAGCACTCGTCACCTCAAACATACTATATAGTTGACCTGCTTATTATTTTATTATTTATTCCCTAACTTCCCCCAACCCTCCACTGCACATTCTCCTCTATCCCTAGAATAAAAGCTCTGTTGGGATAGGAAAGTAGGTAAACATGTCATATTGACTGAATGTTTCTATCTCCCCAAAATTCATGTGTTGAAACCTAATCCCCAATGTGATAGTATTAGGAGGTGGGGCTGTTGTGGTGATCAGGTTATGAGATGGAGCCCTAATGAACTGGAGTAGGGCCCTCATAAAACAGGCCTCAAACTTCCAGCCAAGATAGAGCTATAGGTAGACACACTTCACTTTGCCTCTTCCTCAACCATAAGAAGGATTACATCTACCTCAAAACAAAAAACAACCAGAACTACCAGAAAATTGAACTACATGGAAGTCCAACAATCCATAAAGAAGTAATAATCATCCAGATAGGTAGGAGGGTTGGAGACAGAAAGCTGGGACAGAGAGGACAGGGTGTGGTGGTAGCCAGGCAGTGGTTGTAGCTGACCAACAGAAAGAGCAGTCACACATTATAAAAGCTGGGAAGGATACCTGGGGAGTCATCATCCCAGGCCCAAGCCAGACCACACAGCTCATGGTTTCAGCCTTGGAAAATAAAGCCGCACCCTGGCTGGTAGCACAGTGGATAAGGCGCCAGCCTGCGAACCCAAAGGTCGCAGGTTCGATTCCCCAGCCAGGGTACATAACAAGGTTGCAAACCAGGTCTCCAGTCAGGTCTGTGGCTGGAGGCAGGTGAAAAGCAACCATACATTGATATATCTCTCCCTCTCTGCCTCTCTCCCTTCCCCCTCTTTCTAAAAATAATGAAATAAAAAATCTTAAAAAAAGAAAAGAAAAGAAAGCCTCATTGCATCTAGCTATGAAAACCAGGGTGGTTTGGGGCTGCAGAATAAACTGTGTGTCTCTCAGGTGAATCTGTTTAGAGGGCTCCCATGGTGCAAGAACATCTGCAAAACTACCCACTCTGGGAACCATCACCAGGGCAACAACTAGAGGGGCACTGATTGCATATGGGAAGCAGGTGAAGTGACTGAAAATGGGGTGAGTGTCAAGCAAGCAGCATTGTTCCCTCTCTGACCCCTCTCCCACACACAGTGCCACAAGGTGGTGAAACCAGTCCCCCAGCACTGATGAACGCTTAAGGTTCCACCCATTACAACCTAACAGGTGGGATAGCTCTACCTAAGTCACAGAAGCAAACACAAGTGGCTGTCAAGTTGAAGAGAGAGAAATATGGCCCAAAAGAGGGAGTAGATCAAAGCTCCAGAAGGAGAATTAAGCAATGAGGAGCTAGCCAACCTAACAGCAGCTGCAGAGTTCAAGACACTGGTGATAATGATGCTCACAGAAATGATTGAGTATGGAAAATGCATAAGGGAAGAACTGAACTCCATACTAAATGAAGCAAAGAAAAATCCACACAAAACCAATCATGAAGGGAAAGAAACAAGGGTTCAAATCAACAATTTGGAACATAAGGAAGAAATAAGAAGTTGGCCAGTACAAAATGAAGAAACAAAAATTGAAAAATATGAGCTTTTTGGCAGGTCCTGTGGCCGGGAGCAGGTGGATGCGCCCCCTGGCTTGGCCCTGCTCGGCTGCGTCCCGACCCTGCCGTCAGCCTCCAGAACTTCGGTTGCCTACGAGGACATCCCACGACCCCTCATCTGCTGTGTTCCCAGGCCAGGGAGGACCCCGATCCCGAGGCCATGGGCTGTGTGGAGGAGGCCGCAGGCTGCGTGGAGGAAGCGGGGGCTTCATGGGGGAGGCCGCAGGCTGCACGGGGGAGGCCGCGGGCTGCATGGACGCTTGGAGGAGGCCGCGGGTGGCATCGAGAAATCCGTGGGCTGCAAGGAGGCAGCCGCGGGTTCTGGGGACCAGGCTCCGGAACCTTCAGCAGAAGCAGCTTAGCTGGGCCGCCCTGCCTGCCTCCTTCAGGCCCAACCCCACCCGCTTCACCCCCGCCCCCTCCGCCCCCCCCCCATCACCGCCCACTTTCTGGGTAGTGCCCTCCCGCACTTACAGTGTGCTTCCTGTGTGCTTCGGTGCTTCCTGTATGCTTAAAGCATACAGGAACCTTAAGGGACCGGACGTGGAAAAAGGAAGAGGCGGGAAGGACCGCAACCAAGGCTGGGAATGTGTCCATCATGGCGGGAGAAGGTAGGATGGTGTGGGGAAGTGAGGCTGGACAGATACTTGGGGAGGCAGAGGACTACAGCCCCAGTGCTGTTCCTGTCCTGGCATGGGGGGCGGTTTTCAGATTTAAGGGAGCAGAGCATTATTGAAGGGCTTAAGTTCTAGGGACCACCCCAACGTTTCTGACTCACTCGATCTGGAATGGAGTTCAAGGATCACAATTTGAACCATACAGAAGATACTTAGAATATACACCACTACCCCCAACTTCCCCCAACAACATCCCCCACCCCCACCCCCTTCCCATGTCTGGTTGTCTTTCACTTGTCTCCAGCTAAGGACCTGACTGAGATCTGGCTTGCAACCTGCTTATGTGCCCTGGCTGGGAATCAAACGAGGGACCTTTGGGTTCCAAGGCTGGCGCCTATCCACTGAGCTACCAGCCAGGGCTTGAATATACCTTATCCTGATAACCTCATTCTGAAGAGGGCTCAAAGTGTGGGGCAGTTTTGCTTTATCTGTAATGTTCAACTTTTTGTTTACAATGAGAATATATTAATTTATTGCTTGTGCAGTTACAAAAAAAAAAAAGAAAAGAAAAATATGAGGAGAGGTTTAGGAACCTCTGGGACAACTTCAAATGTATCAATATCCCAATTATAGGGATTCCAAAAAGAGAAAAGGAAAAGCAAGATATTGAATTTTTATGTGAACAAAAAAAATGAAGGAAAACTTCCTATTGGCAAAGGAAATAGACAAACAAGTCCAAGAAACACAGAACATCCCAAACAAGATAAACCCAAAGAGCACCACACCAAGACACTTCATAATTAAAATACTAAAGGTTAAAGATAAAAAGAATCCTACAAAGGAGTTCCCAGAAGACTATCAGCTGATTTCTTAAAAGAAACTTTGCAAACAAGAAGGGACTTGCAAGAAGTGTTCAAAGTGATAAAAAGCAAAGACAACCAAGATTACCCTATCCAGTAAATAAATCTACCATTTAGAATAGAAGGGCAGATAAAATGCTTCCTGGACAAGGTAAAGCTAAAAGAGTTCATTATCACCAAGCCATTATTACATGAAATGTTAAAGGGAAACATTTAAGAAAAGGAAGAATATGAATAGTACAATGAAAACAATCTCATAACTATCAACAAATTAATCTAAGAAAACAAAAATAAACTAAGTAAATAACTAGAACAAGAAAAGAACTATAGATAATAGAGATCATATGGAGGCTAATCAGTAGGGAGGGGGAGAATAGGGGAAAAGGAGCGGGGATTGAGAAACATAACTGGTAGGTACAAAATAAACAGGGGGACATTAAGAATAGTAAAGTAAATGCAGAATCCAAAGAACTTACATGCATGACCCATGGACATGAACTACATGGTGGTGAAGAATTGCTGGAGGGAAGGGGGATACTGGGCAGAGGGGAGTAAAGAGGGAAAAATGTGGGACAACTGTAACAGCATAATCAATAAAATATATTTTAAAAAAATGTGATCCCAGCCCTGGCTGGTGTGGCTCAGTGGATAGGTGCCGACCTGTGAACCTAAAGGTCACTGGTTTGATTCTCCAGTCAGGGCACACAATCAGGTTGCAAGCCAGATCTCCAGCCAGGTCTGTAGCTGGAGGCAGGTGAAAGGCAACCATACATTAATGCTTCTCTCTCTTTCTTCGTCCCTACCTAGTTTTCTCCCTGAAAATAATGAATAAAATATTTTTTTTTTGTAATGTGACCCCAGAGAGTTCTTCCAACCATGCTGGTACTCTGGCATTGAACTACCAGACTCCAGAATGATGAGAAATAAATTCCTATTGTTTACAAGCCACCCAATCTGTGGTACTTTATTATAGCAGGTCAAACCAACTGAGACAATGTGTCTGTCTCCAAGTATGGAGAATTGTGCCTGTCATTTTAATAAACACATATTTGTGAATGAATGAATATATAAGTGAAACCAATCTATTTGATTTTAAATAAAATAATATATGAAGTCAGTTGACAGTCTAACATGGCACATCTCAGTGATCACAAAAAGAAACTGAGGATGTACTATTCTGTGAACTGTATAATCCTGGAGCTGCAAGTTTAGTGTCAAGCATCAAAATTTAGTCTCAGAAAGAGCCTGGGCAACCCTCTCATTCAACTACTTCCTATTATAGAAGTGAAAAAGACCTTTTACTTAACTCCAGCCCATCCCATAATTCTAATTTCAAGCCTTTCACTCATGATCACAGCTGTCTTAGTCTTCTCAGGCTGCCATAACAAAATTCCGCAGACTGGAGGGCTCAAACAAGAGAGATTTATTTTCTCACAGTCCTGAAGGCTGGAAGTCCAAGTCAGCATGTCAGCATGATTGGCGTATAGTAGGAACCTCTTCCAGGTAAGTAGGAACCTCTTGCAGATGACTGCTAAAGAATTTCAGCACAAGCCGTCCCACAATGTGCCACTTTGACATGAGAATTATTTTGAGCTGAAGGCAATGCAGACCCGAAGACTCATAAGAAACATTTACCTCTCCCTTAAAGAATTTAAATTAGGGGCCCTGGCCATAATGAGTTATCACCAGAAATTGCTTTCTATGATCTATCTATAGGGTAGGACAAGCTTCTAATTACTGAACATCTACTCTTCTGATCATCCTGCCAATGACCTTCCTCTTCTCAAAAGCCCCAAGGTTCTCTACCTTATCGTTAGCTCAAGTTTCACATGCACCTCATTTTCCCTTTTTGTCTCTGAACCTCACATGCATGGGGTTCCTATACATATGTATGTAATTAAATTCGGTCAATGTTTCTTGTTATTCTGTCTCATGATTATTTGATTATGAGACCAGCCAGAAAACCTAAAAGGGAGAAAACCAAGACGGCGGAGGAGTAAGTGGAGCTATACCAATCTCCTCCTAACACCAAACTGGAATTACAACTTAACTGGGGAAAAATCATCCAGAATAGCCAACAGAACACCACCTGGGGGGAAGTCTTATTACCAGGGACAGAACAGAAGAGCCAATTCATCACAACATGACCGGTAGGAAGTACGGAGCCACAGGAGGGCTGGCGGGGCTCCCACGGGCAACAGCTGAAGGGACAGAGAAACATCTCAGCAGCCAGGGGCTCCACCTGAGAAGGGTGGGATCTAAACCCCCAACTGGGCTTCCCAGCCAACAGCAACACAGCTGAGAGTAAAACAGCACCCGGCTGGGAAAAGCAAAAAGTTGCCAGGTTTAGCCAGCTTAACAGAGAGATTGAATTCTTAAAGGGACTATGCATGAAAATACAGCTGCACCCATCTAATCTGGGCTCCAGCAGAGGGAGGGCACGGTGGACTAGAGACACATAAGGAGGGTTTGGGTGTGTGGCTTTAGGGGAAGGGTTGAGGGAGCAGCTTGTGAGTCCAGTGCTGACCCATCTCCCATACAGCCAGCAGACCACTCTTCTCCAAAGGGCCGAAGCCTGGGGGAAAGCCACAGCCCTACCCATAGGAAATAATCCAACCCACCCAGCAGTGCCTAAACCAGACCTCAGATTACAGGTTGATTGGATTAACAACTGACTTCATCTGCCCTGCCCAGAGGTGCCTAAAACTGACCACTGATCACAGACTGGTTGGATTAACAACTAAAGGAGACAAAGACAGTGGATCTCTGGTAGTGACTGAATTTATCTGCCCTGCCCAGAGGTGCCTAAAATTGACCACTGATCATAGGCTGATTGGGTTAACAAATAAAGGAGACAGACAAGACAGTGGATCTCTGGTAGTGACTGAATTTATCTGCCCTGCCCAGAGGTGCCTAAAATTGACCACTGATCATAGGCTGATTGGGTTAACAAATAAAGGAGACAGACAAGACAGTGGATCTCTGGTAGTCTCCAACTGGCTGACTAGGCCCAGACTGAGACATGAGCTGACATCACCAGGTGTCACCCCTAGCACAGATCTAGAAAGTGAAAGTGCACATCTACATCACAGAAGGTCACACCACTAAGACAGTAAGTCAAAGCAGAATCCAAGAAGCAGACACAAACAACAGTTACCTAAAATGGGGAGACAAAGAAATAAAACCTCACCAAGTGGAAAGGAGGAAACCCCAGGAAGAGTGTAAAATGAAATAGAGGCAAGCACACTCTCAGACATGGAATTCAAAATAAAGATGATCAAGAAGCTCAATGAGCTCAGCAAGTTCAAAGAAAACTACAAACAACTCGGAGAACTATGAAAAACTCCAAGGGAACTACAAAGAACTCCAGGAAAACTACAAGGAATTCACTGAGAACTACACCAGCATTAAAAAGGACATAGAAACCATCAATAAGAGCCAGAAGGAAATGAAGAATACAATTTCTGAATTGAAGAACATGCTAGAAGGAATCAAAAGCAGGCTAGAGAAAGCAGAGGATCAGATCATGGAGGTCAACGCAGACAAAAATTCACAGTCAGTACAACAAAATGAAAAAAGTCAGAATGGCAATCGTCAACAAATCAACAAACAATAAGTGTTAGCAAGGATGTGGGGCAAAGGGAACCCTCGTGCACTGTTGGTGGGAATGTAGGCTGGTGCAGCCACTGTGGAAAACAGTATGGGGTTTCATTAAAATACTTAAAAATGGAACTGCCTTTTGATCCAGCAATTCCACTACTTGGACTATACCCAAAGAATCCTGAAACACCAATTCATAAGAACCTATGTACACATATGTTCAGGGCAGCACTATTTACAATAGCCAAGTGCTGGAAACAGTCTAAGTGCCCATCAGTGGATGATTGGATCAAAAAACTTTGGTACATTTACACAATGGAATACTATACAGCAGAAAGAAAGAAGGAACTCCTACCCTTTGCAACAACATGGATGGAACTGGAGAGTATTATGCTTAGTGAAATAAGCCAGTCAGTGAAAGACAAATACCATATGATCTCACCCATTACTGGACAATAATGAACAAAACTAACAACAAGCAAAACAGACCAAATATATGAATACAGTGAATAGGCCTTCAGTGGTCAGGGGGAGGGGGGTTGGGGGGACAGGGAGGAAGAGGCAAGGAAGAGGAGCAGTTTAGACAAGAACCTAGTATAAAGGAACCATGGATATGGACAACAGGTGGGATTGACTTTGGGGGGAATGGGTGGGTGGTGAGGGAGACAGAGGGGAGCAAAATGGGGATGAACGTAATACAACAACAATAAAATTTTTTTCAAAAGACTGTAAAAGAATGAAGAGGTTTTAAGAGAACTGCAGGACAACATGAAATGTAATAACATCTGTATCATAGGGATACCAGAAGGAGAAGAGGAGGAGCAAGGGATAGAAAATCTCTTTGAAAAAGAATTGACAGAAAACTTCCCTAACTTAAGGAGAGAAAATGTCATGCAAACCCAGGAAGCACAGAGGGTTCCAAGGAAGATGAACCCAAACAGGCCCACTCCAAGACACATCATCATGAAAATGGCAAATTTCAAAGACAAGGAGAGAATCCTAAACACAGCAAGAGAGAAACAGCTAATAACATACAAGGGGTCTCTCATAAGGTTATCAGCTGATTTTTCCACAGAAACCCAACAAGCCAGAAGGAAATGGCAAAAAATATTTTAGGCAATGAAAAACAAAGGCCTGCAACCAAGGATACTCTACCCAGCAAGGCCGTCATTCATAATGGAAGGTGAAATAAGGAACTTCCCAGACAAAAGAAGTCTAAAAAAATACATCTCCACCAAACTAGCATTGCAAAAGATGCTAAAGGGTCTGCTTTAAGAAGATGAAGAAACAGAGAGACAGACAGGAACATAGGTACAAAGGTAAATGTATTAAATACACCAATCAAAAGATATAGGGCAGCTGAATGGGTAAGAACCAACTTTAACTTATGAGTGGTTTAAAGTGATCTTGTTACTATACCTGAAGAACCTTGAAACACCAATTCATAAGAACCTATGTATACCTATGTTCATAGCAGCACTATTTACAATAGCCAACTGCTTGAAACAGCCTAAGTGCCCATCAGTGGATGATTGCATCAAAAAACTTTAGTACATTCACTCAATGGAATACTATACAGCAGAAAGAAAGAAGGAACTCCTACCCTTTGCAACAACATGGATGGAACTGGAGAGTATTATGCTTAGTGAAATAAGCCAGTCAGTGAAAGACAAATACCATATCTCACCCATTACAGCACAGTAATGAACAAGACAAACAAACAAGCAAAACAGAACCAGGTACATGAATACAATGAATGACCTTCAGTGGGCAGAGGGGAGAAGGGAGGAGGAGGCAAAGAAGGGGAACAGTTTAGTCAAGGAACTAGTATGGAAGAACCATGGACATGGACAACAAATGGGATTGACTTTTGGGGGGAATGGGTGGGTGGGGAAGGGGACAAAGGGGAGTAAAAAAAGGGATGGATGTAATACAACGACAATAAAATTAAATTAAAAAGAAAAAAGAAAACCTAAAAAGGTAGAGATAATTTCTTCCCCATTCTGTGAACGTGCCAACCATATTTTGAAAAAGCTCCAGAATACCAAAATACTTCATGAATTCAGCCAAAATATTAATTCATTTAATTATTTTTGTATGGTAAATATATTTAAATATAATTTTAAAACTTTAAAATATTGCTTAATGGATTTAGATTAAAATCCAAGCTTTTTGAGAAATATTAGCTCTTAAATATGACCTGTGCAAATGATAAATTTGACACACTTACTTTCACAATGTATTTTACACATTGAAGGAGTTTCAAAAATGTCTACACACAGTGGATAAGGGGCCGGCCTGTGAACCCAAAGGTCACTGGTTCGATTCCCAGCCAGGGCACATAACCAGGTTGCAAGCCAGGTCTCCAGCCAGGGTTGTAGCTGGAGGCAGGTGAAAGACAATCATACATTGATGTCTCTCTCCCTCTCTGCTTCTCTCCCTTCCCCTCTCTCTGAAAATAATAATAAAATCTTTTTTTTTAAGTCTATTAAAAAAAAAGGGAATCAAGAGTGACTATCAACTAATTCAATAAAATGATTGTGAATGAAACTAATCTTATGTGAGATTATGCATGACTTAATCTATTCTGGTATGACCATGTAAATAAAACTAAAATGTACTTTGCCAATATCACATTTCCTTAAGTTGGCTCCTCCTCCAATTCAAAAATATTGCCAAGCAATCTCCTCAGACTCTAAAATACCACAGAACTCTCAGAGAACTGTGATTCTGAGCTGTCTCCTTCTCCATCTTTTCCCCTTCCGTGCGCCTTCCCCCAGAACACACCCATATTCTCCCATACACTCCACGTTCATCCAGCCTTGCCCTGTACAAAGCTGCTTTTATACCCTGGTGTTGCACTTAAAATATACCAGGTACGTCAACTTCCCCAGAACACACTTTCCTTTATTTTTTACTTGCATTTTATTTATATAGACACTTATTTTATTAAGATTTTATTTATTATTTCCAGAGAGAGGGGAAGGGAGAGAGGCAGAGAGGGAGAGACTCATCAATGTATGGTTGCCTTTTACCTTCCTCCAGCTACCCACCTGGCTGGAGACCTGGCTTGCAAAACCTGGTTATGTGCCCTGGCTGGGAATCCAACCAGCAACCTTTGGGTTCACAGGCCAGCACCTTAACATTTAATTTTTATAGATGTTTTCACCCCTAGTGACAATGAAATTGTAAGTTACCTGCAAGGAAGAATTGGCTAAAAATGTAGTAGCAAATTCTGCCATTCTTTGGTCTTTCCCGTCCTTGGTTTCCTGTTCATTATGATTGTTAGTGGATGTGTTTTATAAGCTGATAAAGGAGTTTAATTTACTTGGTTATTAATCTATCAGTTTCCATAGAAAATGACAGGAACTCTTGGAAAAACAAAAACTATTCAAAAGTTCTAATGTACAATTAAAAACCAACTTATCTGAAAGGGATTTTTGGCTGTTGGCTGCCTTACATATGGCAGTAGGCCTGCATTGGCATGCTTGGACATTGCAGGGAAATTATACCTTCAGTATCTCATATTATTTGGTCCAGGTAGAGAGCTATTTCCTTAGTCCAAGGAAAGATTTCATTAAAAACAGCTTGCACTATGTAAACACAAATGAATAGCACTTCCTTCAGAATTAATTCACTTTGACCCAGAAGCATGAAATAGCATAATCATGATGCTTTGCACAGACACGCAGGAGCATTTAGTCAAATATACCATAAGATGGGCACCCACTGTCAATCTTAAGAGTAGTAACATTCCAGGTCAAGTATATTAACTCTTTCCCTCCATCTGAGTGACACCTACTTATCTGGGAGTAAATCATAAAAGTTAATTAGAAGGAGATTAACCTGGAGGAGTTCATTTCTCTCTGGGTCCTGTCAGCCCTTAGAACTGACACCAGCGCTGAGGGACAGACTACAGAAGCAGCTAGGATTTCCCCCTGAGCTGGTGTGATATTCTCCGGAAGTGGTTATGCTAGGGGATAACCTGACACCTTTTTGAGAGAGCCACCCCAACTATGATTGCTTCCCACCTCTATGTGCACTCCTGTCATGAGCAATGTCAATCTAAAGTGCTGCCTGTCACCACTCAGCTCCTAGTCCTTCCCCTCAATTCAATGGCAAGAGCTCTTTAGTAGGAACTCTCTTAGTTTTCTGCTTCTAAGCTTCTCAAAGAACCATGGCTAGAAATCATGATTTCAATGAAGGTTTTCTTGCAGTTTCTTATTTTCTAAACTCTCTTGATTTCTGTTTGATGTCATTCAGGATCTTCTCGTGATGTGGCAGTTTTGTTTCAGAAGTCACAGAGATGATGGGTGTAGCTTGGTCTCTAATTCAATCTCTAGTAGAAATTATCCTCTTTGTCACTCTCCAAGCAGATGTGGTGAAGCCTTCTGTATTAGTCCAGTTCATCAGTTTATTTTTAGGGACTATTCGACCTAGTAAGTAGGAATCTTTAACTCCTTTATTACTTGATAATATGCAAAATAATGTCCCGTTAAACATTTTTTCTTAGGCTATCTCAGACTTATAATTAATCTACAGCCTCTATTAAAATCCTTTAAATACATTTTGGTGTTCACAAAACTAAATAAGTATTCATTTTATGCTAATATAGGGTCAACTTAATAGACTGCCACCCATCTACCATCTGTGCCATATTGTCACTATTCTTCCTGATACACATGAATTGCAACTCAACCAGGGGTTCCAGCAATGAATATAAGAGGTTACTTTTCCATATTTTACTGCTTATAAATTTTATAGAGAAGGAAATTGAAGCCTAGGGGATTTAACTGCTTTGCACAATTGAACAACAGGTGTAAGAACTATAACCAGTCCACACTTTCCCACTGCTTATTTGATCAAGTTGAAGAACCGTATTGAATATTCAGCCAGATTCCATGTAGGTGGGGGATGCAAGGGGATCCTGGGAAGAGAGAAAAATATTACATGTATAATATATATATTTATAGCTGGTATGAAGCAAATTGTGAGAAAGGGTTAAAGTATAATGAAAATAACAACGCATATCTCAATGAACACAGAAAGAGGAAAGAAAATTATATCCTCTATGAAATAAGGCAAAAGAAGAAAATAACTAAGAACAAGAAATTAGTCATATACTGGTAACATTTATATAATGATCTTTAGACTTAAAAAAAATTAACCCCATTTTTGTTTTTATTGCAAAATAGTACGTACCCCAGAGTATGCACTCAATAAATGTGTGTTGGAATGAATTGAAATTATTTTAGTTTAGCAAAATTCTTTCTTTTTCATAGAGCTCTGAGGAAGAAAATCATTAAATGGATTTTACCCTGACTTTCACAAATGTCTCTCTAGAGCTGCCCCAGTTGAAGTTTTCCTTTTGCAAGATGATTGTTTTGCTTCCTGTCTGTTTTAACTCCTTTCTCTGATCTTGAACAAAAACTGAAAGTAAGAGAAATCTACTAGTCCTTACCATCAAGTCTCAAAAATTTCAGCAAACATATTGTGTCTTAAAGCCAATCAGTGTCTTCAAGGGGCCAGCCAAACTCTGAGTTTTATTTGCATACTATTTCATTGGTGTTTCATTTAACACCCAAAGCCAAAGAGAACAGAATGTTTGCTTGGACTTTAATTCCATGGTTGTATTTGTTTAGAATTTGCGAATGCCTTGCACATTATTATAAACAAGAGAAATCTTTGGGGAACTCTAGAACCCCTGCTGGAGAAATCATTGCGATGACATCTTTCACTGCTGAGCAGGCATAAGATCCATTTAACGTCATAATAGCCATGAGAATATATATTTTTAAGGCAGAATCAAATGTCTTTGCAAAGTTTACATCTGTAAGTCAACTTTCATGAACTCATTGCTTTTCTAAATAAAGACTATTGCCTCAGAAGGCTTCAAATATGTCTTAGGACTCACTCTCGCCCACCTTTCACAAAATTATACTAACAACAAAATTTCGCCTTTGGAAGAGCTTCTCTTCAGCTTTCTTCTTTAGACCTGTCATGTGATCAGTGTTGGAGGAGAGTAGCTGGCCTGATCGCTGTCCCAGTTTGGCAAATTTTACATTTACTTGAATGCAGAGACCTATCTCCTCTGCCACATACACACACGTATAATAACTAAAGTTTAGTGTGAGGCACGTATAATAACTAAAGTTTAGTGAGAAGATCTGGTCCCATCTTCTAAATTTACTAAGAAGAATGCTGAAGCCCAGAAAGGTTAAAATTCTCTCCTGAAATAAGGAAAAGAGCCAGAATTAGAAATGAAATTTAATGACTCCCAGATGATGCCTTCCTCCACCATAACATCATATTATGCTTCTGCCTGTCATTTAACTTTTTGTTTACCTGTGTCTCATCTTGCCTACTGGATTGTCTTTAGTTCCAAAGCTATCCCATGGGCATTATCTCTGCTCTAGGAGTCATCCTAGATGTTGGAAGTAAAAGGTAAATGACGTCTCCCCCACCCCATGAATTGTATGCTTTTGTGATGCCCATGTTGAAGGAAATCAGGACTCAATACTGATATTAGTTCATACATTTACTGGCCAAATATGTATAACTTCTCTTTCAAATATGTGCTACTTCTACTTCTTTTTCCTGTGCCAGGCATTGTTTTAGGCACAACCATGAATAAAAATAATAAAACTCCTGCTCTTGTAGAGATGACATTCAATTGAGGGCAGAAGAGAAAAAGTTAACAAATAAATGTCAGTTGGCAATAAGTACTATAGACAAATAGACAATAAGACAAACAAAGGGGAAACGGGACAGAAGTGATGGGGGCACTGTTACAGGTGAGCAGAAAGGCCTTTCTGGGAAGGTGACCTGTGAACCAAGACCTGAAGTAAGTGAAACGAACCCAGCTTCTCTGCTAATTTCCACTAGGCTGTCAAAAGCACTACAAGTTAGGGATGAAAGGGGTGTGAGTATAAAGAGTGTAGGAAATTAAATTATTTTGGCTCTATTCAAAAGACTTAGTCTTTTGAAATTATTATTACTCAGTTGAAATTCACTTAACATAGAATTAACTATGTTAACATGTACAATTGAGTCATATGTTGCACATTCACGAGGTTATGTAACCACCACTTCTACTTCTATAAAATTGCTATCACCTCAGGAGAAAATTCCATACCCAGCAACAGCCACTCTCCATTCCTGGCCCCCACCACATCACCATCAGGTAACAACTCACTGCCTTGTGTTTTTATGGATTTCATAGAAATGAAATCATACATGTGAAACCTTCAGTGTTGGGTTTCTTTCATTCAGCACAGTTTCAAAGTTCATCTACATGATAGCAAGTAACAGTACTTCATTTTTTTTTAAGATTTTATTTATTATTTTTAGAAAAAAGGGGTAGGGGGAAAGCAGAGGGGAAGAGAGACATCAATGTATGGTTACCTTTCACCTGCCTCCAGCTATGTATCTGGCTGGAGACCTGGCTTGCAACCTAGTTATGTGCCCTGGCTGGGGAATCAAACCAGCGACCTTTGGGTTTGCAGGCCAGCACCTACAATGGCCAGCCAGGGCTTCATTCTTTTTATGACTGAATAATACTCTATTTGTATAGTCCACTTTTGGACTATTGTGAATAAATGCTCCTATAAAATGTGTACAATTGTTTGAGGATCTGTTTTCAAATTTACTCTTTTTAATCCTCTTTCTTAATTCATTTCTAACTATGTTCACAAATCATACTTGAAGCTTTGAAAAATGTTTCAAATAACCCCACAAGGATAAAGAATCAAATTTATTTAAGCCCCTAAATAAATTTAAAATGATAAAATGATAAGAAACCCTCAACAAATGGTAGCTGTTATTAATAATAATAATAAAAGAACACAATGCTAAACAGCACACAGCTGAATGCAAACTTCATAGAGCATTAGTCCAATCTGGGAGGTAAGAGTGAGTGTCACACCAGATTCTTGTGGATTTGCCTTATACAGCCTGCCTTACAACTCTTCATCCACCTCATTCACTTCCCAGTGGCTGGAGAATTTGGCTGGCGTTGTTTCCAGTATTCACATCTTTTATCTGCCATACTATAAAATATTCACTAATCCCCAGATTTGCTAGGGGGCTTGCTCTGGGTTTTGCCCTAAAGTTATACAAACCTTGTGGTGAAAAGCAAATAGAAAGAGATTGTTGGTTTCCAAATGTGTGCTTGGCATTAAACAAATCTCTAATTCATTCATGTAACATTCAACTGCTTACATCACTACATGAAGCAATACTCAACAGGTCTAACCCCAGCTTGTTTGCCACCAAAAGTCAACAACACTTCAATGAGTTGTGACAATAAAAACTTCATTTTTATCTAGAGCCAAATATTTGATCACTTGATGGTCAGTTGAAGTGTTAGGGTTTTGGAGATGCACTGACATAGAGTTTAGGAGAACTGGAGATATTCCCAGTCTTTCTGTGACTCATTTTGTGACCTCTGAGAACACATTTCTGCATCACTCTACTTCTCCATTATATTAGGAATATTTTACTTGACCCATGGACCTCACCAAAGGTTGTAAGACTTAGCCTATATTTATGTTTACTTCATCTGGTCAGTTCAGTTGAAGTGGTTATGAGTTGTTCAAGACACTGCTTAATTAAGACCACTTTCAGGTTTCTACTGTCAATTATGCCTTTTTAATTTCAACTGAAGGAAGGAAGGAAGGAAAAGGAAAGGAAAGGAAAGGAAAGAGGAAAAGAGGGAGGGGTTTTATAGATCTAATGATCACTGAACCCTCATGAATAAGGCAAGGCAGGCTACACCTACTTAAAATTTCTGAGAAAGGTTTATGGACACAAGGATGAAATGTCGTGAGTATAGGGACATTTGCTGTAGCAATGTGTGATCAAAAAGTTTGGCAGTTCCTCAAGAAGGGAACAATGAAATAAATTATACCAGGCATTCCTTAAAAGCATGAGACAACTCAGCATGCTCTATGTATGGCATGATCTCCAAGATATATTATTTAATGTAAGGTAACCATGATGCACATCCACCTGCACAGAATCAACCCAAGGTCTCCAAGGGTGAGAGCATCTCAACCAAGGGAGGAAAAGTTGTATTGTGTCTGCTATGGCTCCCTGCCATCCCATGGTCCTGCTGTCCCACTCTCCAGCCCAGCGGAATTACAAGGCAGTGACTATCGTCCTATAACGTTCTCAGAGGAGCTCTCTGAAAGAGTCTGGCCTGTATCTCCAGGGTCGGAAGCTGCCTACAAAGAACTTCTACATGGGGGGAGACCCAAAAGGGTATGTTCCTCTGGGGAGCAGTTTACTCCAGGTGGATGTCATGAGCAATAGTAACAAGAAAAGAGGATTCCTCAGCAAGAAGATCCGGCTGCAGACAACTCAGTGTCTGCAACTCAGAGAAAAGTAAATGTACAAGTTTCAGTAGAAACCCCAAGGCAGCAGCAGAAGGAAGGGGTCATAGAGTATGGGGGTCTCAGAAGTGACAGTCCCAATGGGGACCTCAAGGCAAGCATTTGGAGTACAAAATGGCTGCTCAGCTAAGATTGCAGCAAATTTGCCCCAGAGCAATGGTGGATTCTTTTAAATACCCGAGTTGGAAGGCTGGTGTAGATGTGAAGATTTGAAGCTGAGCGGGGTCTAACAAGTCATGAAAGGCCCTGGCTGGTTTGGCTCAGTGAATTGAGCACCAACCTGCAAATTAAAAGGTCACTGGTTCAATTCTGAGTCAGGGCACAGGCCCTGGTTGCAGGCCAGTTCCCCAGTTGGGGGCACTCAAAAGGCAGCCACACAATGATGTTTCTCAAAAAAAAAAGAAGAAGAAGAAGTCATGAATATATGTCCAAGGTGAGTAAGGACTTTTCTGAGGATGACACTGGCCAGATGCCAAGTAGTGCGACTCTGATGACCACAGTCATGGAGGTGGTGAAAGTATTCAGGATCACTGAGGGGTTGAGATCTACAAATTTAGTGCTTTGGTTTTCTCCCCTTCCCTCCATCTAGTTTAACTAGATTTGGCACGAAAGCTTAATGCCACAAAACTAACTCAAAGCTGATCAAAATGTCCAAATAACATCAGCCTGAGAATTTTGTTACCCAAGGCTAAATTTGAGGAAGTTGAAATGTACATCAGAGGGGATAAAAGGAAGTTACTAGTAGCAGGGCGACTGTGTGACTATTCCTGTGTTTACTGAAGGTGAACTTTACAAAGGGGTTTATATAAGAGACTGGCAAATTTATATTTACCAACAGAAACTGTTGATAGACCAAAAAAAAGTGCCAATAACACATTTCTCATAACTGGCAGAATCCATTCTGTCTTCCCCATTTCCATGATTTGGTTAAAATGTGTTTTTGTTGTGCTGTGGACAAGACCGTAAATAAATTTTACTTAATCTGATTTCTATTTTTATAACCCTAAATTTGCCCTAGGCCACATGTTTATAGTTTTGAGAGGTTTACAAACACTGAAGGATATTAACTAGAGCTCTCTTTGTCCCATTATGAATTCAAGTTTGTTTGTTTGTTTGTTTTTAGATTTTATTTATTATTTTTAGAGGGAGGGGGAGAGAGAGAGGGAGATAGATATCAATGTATGGTTGCCTTTCACCTGCCTCCAGCCACAGACCTGGCTGGAGACCTGGCTTGCAACCTTGTTATGTGCCCTGGCTGGGGAATCGAACCAACGACCTTTGGGTTCGCAGGCCGGCACCTTATAATTCAAGTTTTTTAGAATAAATTATGTACAAACTTTCTTTCCCCTACTATGCCATTTATAAGTGAAGAGTATACAGTATATTTCCTTTTGGGAACTATATTGCTGTCCAGGGTTACATATGGTGTCCAGGGTTATACAATTATATATTATAAGTAATATATATTTTAGTCAAATTATTATAATATGTTATTATTATAGTATATATTATAACATAATTATTACACAAGATTACAGTTGTAACCTAGCTTGAAGTAGTGTCTTAATACACACTGCCTGGCCTTAATATATATCTTACTAGACACAGGTTTGGCGTGGGGGACACTCATATGAGATGAATTTCAAAGATAAAAGAGGCTGAAATGACAGACTCAAATCTATGGGTCAGGTTTGTCCCATAAACTGTTACGTTTGTTCCACACATTTTAAAATACTACATTAAGTGACATTCAGACATCTTGCCTAAAAATCTGAACTGGGGGCTTCTTTTGAAAGGTCTGGCACCTCTGGGCTCGCCTTCACTTCCAGCAACTCCCACAGGAGCTGAGAGGCAGCCAACCCCAAGCAGTTTGCCCCTGTTGGCTGCTGGCCCCACATGGCTCCTGGAGGGCCCTGGGTCCACAGCCACTGGGTCTTTAACTCCTGGGCCACAAGATGAAACTGTGTTAGGAAGCCAGGAAGAGAGCCAGTCAGAGCAAGCACTCTGATGAGAAGAGAGCTACGGATAAAGTTCACAAGCCTATGCACTATCACGTATATATTGTGTGAAGCACCGTAATTTCAGAGTCTGATGTGACACCCGAGTCCAGAATGCTCTGGCTGGCGTCAGAGACCGCTTCCGGCTTCACCTTGGCATCTAGAGACACAAAGAGGGCTCAGCGGAAAAGGGGGTCGCCACTCCTCATAACAGCACAACTAAGGGATGCCGATGGGTGAAATGAAAAGAAACTGAGTAACATTGAGCATAATCAAAGCGTTCCTTTGTCTTTGGCTGTCTTTATGCACGTCAGATATTTCACTCGGCATCATAGCTCAAGGGTATTTTCAAGATTCTTTGAGGCGGGTTTGCTGCGCTTCCTTAGATTCATTTTTAATACTTCTGCCTCTACCACTTCAATATAATATAATTCTCATAAACTAACTTATACTTATTTTTATTTAGCTATAACTGACATGCAACAAGGCCTTAGTTTCAGGTACATCACATAACGATTCAATGCATATACAGCTATCCCCCACTTTTCAAAAGTTTGCATTATTCTACTCCTTAAGAACAAAAATAAACAAACAAACAAAAACCCCACTACATTAGCACTTGTTTTTGCTCACTGAAAGAGGTCTGAAGAGGGTTTTCACTTTTATGAGAAAAGACAAAAAGCAAAACTCGCGCAGCATTTCTTTTGCAGTGAGTGGTCACAGGCTGCGCTCACCCGGAGCACCGAGAAGGGCCAGCTAGTACAGCTCCTTCGTGTTATTTTTAGGTCTTGCGTTTCTTGCTATGATTTGGTAGGTTATTTTGGGGGTCTGGGAAATGTCAAAAAAAAAAAAAAAAAAATTCCAGATAGATTAATGACCATTTCGTCTTTGTTTTACTCCATTTGGGTTGCTGAAGTTTTCACAGGACAGTACAGGTGTTTCTTACTGTCTCTTACTTTCAGGAAGTAAAAGATACCTGTACTGAGAAATGATCACCAAAATAACACTCTTTAACATCAGTCCCCGGACATAGATATAGAATTTTACAGATCTTTTTCTCTTGTGATGAGAACTAAACTTCCATTTTAAATATTCATGAAAGGAGTTCCCGAGACTTGCCCCACACCTGACTTCCACCTGATTTTTATAGTTTTTCTGTCTCCTCTCCATTGACAGCCATTACTTCATAATCACCACCTTTCTCATGCACGCCCTTATTTACAGACTATCATCTAAGCAAGGGATTGAGAACTTCTGGAGAGCAATGCCTAGTAGGCTTCGTAATAGGAATTTTCTTGAATTTCTGCTCATGGTTTTCTTTGGCTTATTACTGGGTTTACAGCTCATTAATTTTCATTAGCTTGACATTTCCACTCCCAGATAACAGGGATGTACTAATGTATCCACAACTTGCACTGTTTAATTTTCACAAAATAGACTTATAATAGTCCTTTGGTCAAAAAGAAAAAAAAAGCATTTCTTTAAAACAAAAGTTAATTTTACTCTTGGGGCCTGGTTGTTGTGGCTCAGTGGATTGAGCCCCAGCCTGTGAACCAAAGGGTCAGCTGTTTGATTTCCAGTCAGGACACAAGTGTGGGTTGCAGGCCAGGTCCCTAGTTGGGGGTGCGTGAGTGGCACCCACACATTGGTGCTTCTCTCCCTTCCCCTATAAAAATAAATTTTAAAAATCATTTTTAAAATTGTTGAAATAAAAAAGCTAATTTTACTGTTGGACAAGTGCTTCAGTTCTTAACCGTTTACAATTTTAACTCCAAATATCTGCTTCCCTCAGTTTATGAATAATCCAAGGTGACAAATAATTTTTCTCTATGGCTAGAAAATTTACACTAAAATCAACTTTGGAAGCTAATTCTATTTCCACTTACTTCTACTCTAGTTTTATGGGGGAAAATATAAGCTCTTTCTTTTAAAAAGTACCATAAAAGTAGCAATAATTCTTACACTCTGCCCTTTCAGGAAATGTCACTCTTTTTGTGCTGTACTGTCTGTCATTCAACCCTTTCATAAGATCACTGACACTTTGTGATTATGTCCATTCCTTCAGTATATTCATTTTCCACTTATTTACATGCAACTACATTTCACATGCAATCATACATTTACAGACAGGTTCTCCTCTAACTGTCACCTGTTTGTCCACGTATATACTTAGAACAACCTAGAGATTAAGTCTAAATCCACAATGTCTCCATCAAATTTTCCTTTGCTCTTTCTATCTCTAATAAATACGGCATATCAACCACACCCTTACCTGAACTCATTATCTGTAAGTAATAACCCCTCCCAAACCATGTTAGCATTTCTCTAGAAATGTTACCCTTTTAGAGGTCTGACTAACTAAACAAACAAGGCTTGGAACTCCAGCCTTATTTCCAACACACGCGCACACACACACACACAAAATAGCCTTGTGTTTTAAACTGTGATTTTTTTTCCAGCTAAAATGGTGAATATATAACCTTTGATGAACAAAGCATAATTCCTCCAGGTAATAATTGAGTGACATCTCTTTTTTCTGAAAGTCCAACGTTTGAAAAACCTAACCATCTTGAACACATATATGAAAGCAGAAATGTTAGGCATTGGTGTGGGAAAACAGATTAGCAAGTCAGAAACTATGCCTAACGATTCATTTACCAACTGTTTGCTGGGCACTCACCAAGCATGTTTATGCCCAGTACACATTGCGTTCCCCTGGCACTAAAACAACAGGGAAAAAAAAAAAGCTCTTTCAAATAAAATGGCAATTTAATCAAGAACAAGTAAGGCAGATTTAAACTAAAGTGCTAGCCATAAGTCCACAGAAAGGCTATTAGAAAATAGCATGGTAAAAACATACTGTCAAACGTTCATTTAAAATTGAGATTTCTATATAGTAAAAAAAATAGTAACAAAACATGAGCAACACTTACCAATGGCCTGGCACTTTTAGCCCATTCATTCCCATAAGAACCTTCATTTTACAGATGAGGCTGAAGGGTAATCCAGGATTATCAGCAATTAAAAGTCAGAACTCCACCTCAAACCCAATGAGTGAACCCCATCATCTGTTACCCACCACTACATCCGCCATCTGCTTTCAGAGCCAGAGAAACCAGTCTTTTCTTTTTACCCAATGATGTGGTTTTTTATAAGAACTTTGAACTGTTAAAATATTGCACATAAAGCTGGTGTTGCTCAGTGGATTGAGCACCAGCCTGAGAACCCAAGGGTCGCTGGTTCAATTCCCCAGCCAGGGCACATAAACAAGTTGCAAGCCAGATCTCCAGCCAGGTCCCCAGCTGGAGGCAAGTGAAAAGCAACCATATATTGATGTTTCTCTCTCTTTCTTTCTTCCCCACTTCCCCTCTCTCTAAAAATAATGAATAAAACCTTTAAATTTTTTTTTTTAAATATGGCATGTGGTACTTTTCCTAAAACACATCTGGCCTTCTGTCCAAAATTCTATATTTTAATGTGCAGGTCAGCTTCCCTCCTCTGGTGAATAGCACAGAAGCTGAGAAATTATCAGGCAAAGATGACAGTCATTTCTGCAATGGGACTGGAGCATGTCCACTTCCCAAAATATCTCTCCTGTTCACCAGTGACATTGCCTGAAATTGTACTTCCAGAAAACTTGTGGAAATGGCCACTTGTGGTTCACTGTTTAATGTAAATGTGCCTTCAGATTGAGTTCTCCCATCCCAATTCTTCCCCAGCAAAGGGGAATGATGAGATGTTATGGCAGTGGTGGCCGTGTGATCACCTCCTCTTGACCTCACTGCTAAGGGACAGAGCCCCACCCAAGTGTCTTAGGTGTAGGTTATATTTTTTATTCATTTTATTTGGCACCTTAGCAACTTTTGTCATTTTTCCCCCATTCTCTTTCCCTAATGTTCTACATGACACCCAACACTGGACAGGTGTCTTAGGCACATGGACTCCTAGCCCAGGGGAGGAGGACAAGGCTCCTTGTAGTGCCACACACATTGGAGTTGCCCTTGAACAGCGTGAACAGCAGAAGCTGTGTGGGGTAAGCTTTGTGGCAACAAGAAGATGAGGTAGTTGCCAGGCGAGGGTGTGATGGACTTGTCTGAACAGATCCATGAGGTAGAGCCTCCTGCTCACAGGAGCAGAGAGGGGAGGGAGACATGCTGTCAGGCCATTTTCCTTGGACATTGAGGCTACGCATAACACTGGGAACATTTCACTGCCTTCCCCCAGACTCAGCTGACCCTCCTGCCACATGTGCCATGCATGTTCTGGAGCTACAGCGTCACTCTTCTACCTGTGCTCGTCATCCTCTCTGCCTGCCAAAACTCTCCAGTAAGCAATTCTCTCTTTTATCTTCCTGATATTCACCTTATCCTCCTCAATTGAGTCCTTTACATTGATGTACTACTGTGTACACTGGGTTGAAATCTCTCCCATCTAAACAAATAAACTTCTTTTCTTTCTTGACTCTCAGCCCTATTACCCTTCTCCCATTCAAACCCAGCGCTTTCAAAAGAGTTTCTAGAAAATGTGGCTCAGCCTTCTTGGGTCCAATGCCTTCCTCAGGTTCCTCAGGTTTCAGCCTCTATCCTTCTAATCTGGCAGCTCCTATTAAGATTGCCGGTGCCTGGAGGTTATATTTTTTAAAGTAATTTTATTTGGCACCTTAGCAACTTTTGTCATTTTTCCCCCATTCTCTTTCCCTAAAACATCTGTTCCTTTTTCTTCTTTCATCCAATGTTCTACCAGCTTTCCTCCTTCGCTCCTGTACAACTTCCCAGTCTTTGCAGGCGTAGGTTTGTGTATCTAATCACCAAGTAAAAGGCTCAGTCCTAGGCACACTTCTCTTTCTGTTCTTTTTGGTCCCCTGCACAGATGAGATGACTCAGGCTCATGTTATCAATTACCTTGTAGAAGACGTTGACTCCCATTTCTTGTCCCACTCTATTTTTTGAGATGCTCATGGCTACTCAGACTGTCAACTGCTATGTCTCCAAAACACCTCAAATTGAATGTATCCAAATATAAAGTCTTGACCTTCCCCCTCAGTCCTGAATATTTTTCTCACCCTGGGTGTGGCAGGGCTGGAGATGGTGATGAAGAATAAAAACTGAGAAACAGGTTATAATAGAAATTTGAGAAAGTTTCTCTTTTAGTTTCTGACTCATCGAAACAAATGGGCCACTCTACCATTCACTTGTTATTCTTACAGATAGGGTGTGGGGGTGGGGAGGGAAATAAACACAGGACAGGTACATTCCAGGTAAATTATATTTGTTCTTTATGAACAAATAAAGAATAAAAGTTATGCAAAGTCAGAGAGAATAGTACACTTAAAGTGTATTTAAGAACTACACGTTGAAGTTGTATACAATTTTCATAGTTCTGGTCCAGTATAAGCATTTGCCTCAGTGTGAAGGTAATGGAAGGAAGAAAAAAAGGAAAAAGGAGGGAAGGAAGGATGGAAGGAAGGAAGGAAACCACTTTAGAATTTAATTAGCTGACAAAATCAAAAGGCTTGATGGCAGAAAAACAAAATGTAGAGGAAATAGAATAAGGAAGGGAGCAAATAAAAGACCAAAATGTTACAATAAAATTTCCACTAGCGTCAGACATGTGAGCAGATCTTTTCTGAGGTACTCTAATTAGCTTGTCTTCTAATTATGTTATTTTTGGTTTTATAATTTTACTATTTTGTGTGTGTTTTATTTTGAAAAGGTAGAATTTGTTCTGAATGTCAAGACAAGTTCAACTTCTGCAAGCGAAGGCAGCTGAATAGGTAGCAAGCAAAAATATAGTTTCTATTCTCCTCAGGGGGAAAAAAAAAGAAAGAAAGAAACCACCACCAACCCCCTCGGGGATTTGCATGCTAGTCAGACTTGGTGTGCTGCAGTGGGCGGTTCCGGTGAGAGGCAGCTCTATTCTTAGATGTCTGCACTGAGGCCCAGTAAGATGAAAAATGCTCACTGCTGCTCTAGGACCTTCCCCTCCGTTCTTTTCATGGGGTTCACCTGTCAGATCAAATTGCCCAAACCTGCGTGAAAGGCTCTTAAAATCAAGCGTGTCATCCCCTGCTTTCATGGCAAATCTCAAAACAGGGCTCTTCCTGTCAATCACATGCGCAACTGTAGTCTTTCCTTCCATTAAGAGGATTGCTTTCCTTTTAGGGGATGGAGGGTTTCGGGGTGTTTTTCTGTCATTTTTCTTTCCCATGCTTCTTGTTGTCAAGGTGTATTAGAAGAGAATATATTTTCCCCAAGATTAAAAATTCAAGGGCCTTTTTCCTCTAAGTAATATCATGAGCCTGACTTTCTGGTTGTGCGGCTCTTAAACACAATCCAATTGCCATTAAGGAATAATTTATTCAAGTATACGGCAAGACTCCTCTGTGCCTATTCAAACACATTTTCTACTTGAATAAACGCATAGCTGAAAAAGCCAAAAGATAGTGAATTTGCCAATAATGAGGCTTTCTTTCTTGCTAGTGATTGGAACTCCATCTTTTGGATAACTTTTCAAAATTAACTATCAGAATTATTTAAACTTTTTAAGTTTTTAAAAATAAATTTCTTTTTAAACTTCCATATATGTACTTCTATACCCACAACTTCACAGAAGCCTGTGGCCTAACAATTTTTGGTTTTCATTATGTAAGACTTTCATAATTAAGGAAATATATGGAAAATCATATTCGAGATGACATTTTTCCCCAAACAGCTTTTTTGTTGAGACTCTTATTTTAAATCCTGGACAGTATAAGCAAAAGCATATTCAAAGAAATCAAATATGAAGATTCTCTATAAATCATCCAAATTTGTGCATATAGCTCCATCATTTTGTCATTTGACCATTTAATACAGTGGCCCAAGAAAGTTAAAAAGATAAATACATTATATAAGGACAATTAATTTATAAATGAGTGATATTAAAGAATAAATTTTCCTGGTCTCAGGGGAAACACAAAACCACCTCCAAAGAAAATAAAGAACAAAGATGATATTTGTACCTTAGGAAAATACAAATGTCAATAAACAGGTGATAGAGGTATATGATATTGTTATTTAATTTATCTGTTTCAATGTGTACAGTTGAACTGAGTACTTTTTAAAGATTTTAGGGTTTTTTAAAGATTTTTAAAGTTATTATTTTTAGAGAGAGGGGAAAGGAGAGAGGCAGAGGAAGAGAGACATTAATGTATGGTTGCCTTTCATCTGCCTCCACCTGGGGACCTGGCTGGAGACCTGGCTTGCAACCTGGTTACATGCCCTGGCTGTGAATCGAACCATCAACCTTTGGGTTTGCAGGCCAGCATCTTATCCACTGTGCCACCAGCAAGGGCAGATTACAGGGTTGTTTTTTTTTTAAAAGATATCTACTGTAGGCATTTACTAAAATCTGTACGTGAATAGACGTTTAAGCTTCAGAATGCAAGTTGCTCTTATAATGAAGACTGAGGAACATGGAACCAATGGTTCCTAGACTGCGCTTTCATAAGACATACCTTCATGAGAAACTTCCTATATTTTTTTTTTAAAGATTTTATTTCTTTATTTTTAGAAAGAGGGGAAGGGAGAGAGGCAGAGAGGGAGAGAGACATCAATGTATGGTTGCCTTTCACCTGCCTCCAGCCACAGACCTGACTGGAGACCTGGTTTGCAACCTGGTTATGTGCCTTGGCTGGGGAATCGAACCTGCAACCTTTGGGTTCGCAGGCCGGCACCTTATCCACTGTGCTACCAGCCAGGGCTTGAGAAACTTCCTATATTGCTCTTTTGCTTTTTCCATTAGCAGAGAGGGAAAATAATGACACCCTGTCCAAACAGCAACTCCTGAGCTAAAGATTTAAAATATTAAGTACTTGGCAGACCAAAAATCAAGCAAATTTTGCCTCCTTTTATAAGGATGCATATAAATGTTCATCTGTGGAATCCCACAACCATCAGTGGTACTGCTACTTGACATATTCTTAAGATTACTTTCCAAGCATCCAGTTTTCAATATTATGCGAATCAGTTTTAAAACTCAAAATAACTGCACTTTAAGTCTCAAAAAGCAAAATATAAATCCAAAGTTTGGAGATTAGGGGAGTAAAAAGGAGATGGATGTAATACAACAACAATAAAATTAAATTTAAAATAGATAAATAAGAAGAAATTTTAAAAATATTTTCAGCCTGCGAACCCAAAGGCCAATGGTTCGATTCCCAGCCAGGGCAACATAATGAGGTTGCAAGCCAGGTCTCCAACCAGGTCTGTGACTGGAGGCAGGTGAAAGGCAACCATACATTGACATATTTCTCCCTCTCTGCCTCTCTCCCTTCCCCCACTCTCTAAAAATAATAAATAAAATACTAAAAAATATATTTTCAACTAAAAAAAAAGTTTGAAGAATAACTCCAATACTGAGATAAAATGTTGGACAACACCAAAACAGTAAATTTTATAAATTTTACAAATGGATTTTTTCCCATAAATGAAACCACTGAAATTTTCTGCACCTTATATGTGTAAAGGAACAACAAAAAATGAGTGTGCTAGAGCCAGATCTGACAGCAGACATGTTTCAGTGAAGACACTGTGTCAATATAGCATGAGGTTTCATTTAATAAAAATTAAGATTTTAGGATGCTTTATGAAAACAAACTTTGTGCAGCTGCTGGCACCTAATAATTTATACTACTTGGGCAGACAGGTGAAGAATTTCTACATCTTGCCAGCATTAGAGTTAACAACCAATTCCCCATTGTGTACTAGACCTGGGTCTGAACCCCACAGAAAGAATGGTGAATGGCATTTCTGGATTATTGCCATGCGTGACCTCTGCCTCAATAGCCAGGGACAACTGAAGACAAGTCTTCTCTCAGGGGTGAGGCCAGGGTGAGCCATCCTAGGATGTCTGGTGCACCTCAGCCCTTGAGGATCTGTGTCCATCCCCATCATGTAGAGCTAGGGTCCGCCACTGGACAAGGACCTTCATGGTTGAAAGACAAGGCTAGCAACCTTGAACAAGTTCATTTTGATTCCTGTTAATTCCCTCCTTGCAGTATGCTCATAGGCACTCAACAAGCATTAGACACTGGACCCCCTTTATTTTTCACAGCCTTGTGCACGTGTGAGTTAGTGAGCCAAATATGTGGGGAGTTCCAGAATAGTGCTGACTTGCCTGTTAAGCACAGTCTATGTATTGCTTTCCCTTCACTTTAGATCACTCACGAGGAAGGAGCAATCTAGGTTAATCCAAAATTAACTTGAATGCCCAACACTGTTTCCTTCCTGGCTAAACCCAATAATCCCACATAGAAGACATTTCCTGTTGAACATACAATTTCAAACTACATCTTAAATTTTTTTCCTTAGGTGTGGTAAAATTAAGCATCACAAGCCATGGTTAGGTTAAAATTCTGACTTAAAAATTTTGATGACCACATTTCTGTACTCTTTCATTGCTTGATCACAATTCTAATCAAGTTAGAAAAGAGAAATATACATAGAGCCCAGATTTTAATTCTTACACCCAACTAACAATTTTAAGCATTAATAAACTGAAAAAAAGTCTTAATTTACCACTAAAAAGTGATTTATAGTAATAAGTGGTAATCCAGGAGGCTGATTTGATTGTTCTAGACACCAAAATCCATAAATTCCTTTTATTAAAAGAGGATGAAAAGACAGTAGATACATAGCATAATACTTCCACCAAGGATATTTTTCTGCAAGAAGTATATGCTATTTAGTGTTAGTAAATGTATAAATGTTCTTCATGGTTCACTGAATCTGTTGTTTCCCTACTGCCACCACCAACCCACCCCCAAGTTTTTAATATATACCAGGACACATTGGTAATGATCTGCATAGTCCTCTGCTGTTTTTCATACCTGAAACAGCTGCTTGGTGGTTTTGTGTTTACATATTTCTTGTATGCTGTGCTTTCAAGCATTAAGAGTTCAAATTTATTTCACTATAGAAACAAGAACCAAAAGTGCCGAAAGGTAATCTTAGGCATAAATTGAACCCATCAGGTGTATCTGCCTAATATTGTTTCACCACTTCTTCTTCCCCCGTCTTATCTACTGGCCATGTCTTAGGTATGGTACAGACTGCAGGCCACTTAGAAAGTAATTGGAGAGAAATTTTGTTCCTCTTTATTTAACCATGCGTAACACAATGCATAAAAACAAAACCAGGTTCAACCTCATCTACTGTATTGCTGAAGTCCCTTGAGAAATAAATTTTAGTACTCTGGCCTTTCTCGAATTCCACAGAAAATTCCCTATGTTCATATACAAACTATTCCTGTGTTAAAGTATAAAGTGTTTGAATTTATCACTGGATGATTATTACCTAATCCTAGTCTTCCCAAAAACCTAACATTTAACTGATTCAAGCATGAGAAATCTTCACAGAGGCTAGGGCTAAGTTTATTTTTAAGTGTTTTATAGTCAACACTTTGTTTCTAATATCCAATTTGGTAAGATTAAAATTACTACTGAGATCCAAGTGATAATCATTTGTTTGCTAACCTTAGAGATTGATATGCATGCCTGGCCACCCCATAACACCAATTCTCCTACCCCTCTCCCATCTACAGAATATATGGAAACTGAGTCAGCTGAGGGGTTTGGGTGAGAAATTAAGGGATGAAGGTGACATCACATGTTGGTACATACATATCTATCATAATATAAAATTGCCACCAGATATACAACTAAATATTCCAGAAGTTGGAAAGTCTTTCCTTAGAGGTTATAGAGCCTTTGCCCTCTTGTTAATAATGCAAGGAAGCCCGGTGGTTAAAAACCATAGAAAGTGGCAACAGCTGGACAGGAACCTGGTCCCCATAAAGGCCAGTTTGACCCTTGCTTTCACACTGCCGTTTCTCACTGCTCAATCACAACCTGGGGTCCCCTTCCCAGGCTCTGTCATGAATGTGGTGAATAAAGGGATAAAACAAAATGATTATCAGTGGTCTTACAACTTACACACCTATGATGTTTCTGTAAGATCTTGTCATTCTTTTCTTCCCAACCACCAAGATCAAATCTATGGTCTTTCAATTGTTTTATTCAAAATATTTTTTGAAGTAAATTAATCACCCCCACATTTCTATAGGGTGCATATCCAGGGGGCAGGTTAAACTTTTAGTTTTGTTCTTCCAAGATAATTTACTGACACGGATCCAACTAATTTTTTAAATAGCTAATATACACAAAACTTGAGGATACAACCTTATACTTCCATCCAAACATATCCCAGCAGCTGTTGGATACATGGATCTATTCTCCACTGAAGTTATTTACAAGGAGGAAGAGGTGGCAAAAGAAAACCAATAGTCATTATTACTTCTTTTTAATTGTTTAACTTTATTACTGTTGCACCATTTATACAATTACATATAATTTCAATGCATCCATTGTACATTTTTTTGTTATTTTTTATTTTTATTTTTTTCCATTTTCCAATGACGTGGTGTGTTGGTGTCTGTGACACAGAATGGAGGAGAAACTGGAACTGCAATGAACGCAGACATTTTTTTTTTTTTTTTCATTTCCACTGACCAATAAACAGAACTACAGGTGCACCCAACCACGGACATGCATTAACTCGTCATGAGAAATCTAGGGAGGCTAAGTCGGATGAGAATGTTTGCTACTCCCAAAAATACCTGGGGAGGAAGAATGGAGTACTGGCATAGAGATACATGTGAACAGGCTAAGTGGGCTGTCTGAAAGTTGGCATTCATCCACAAACATTTTTAAAAAATCAAAATAAGGAAGACTGCAAAGTAAAAAGGAAACACGGAAAATACTGCTTTCATAAAGATCTGATTGCCTTGGAACGGGCCATGTGGGCAGAATCAAACGCGTAACTCCCAACTCCCCTTGCAGAAGACAAGATTTCGGGTCTTAGTGGCAGAGTGCAGGTAACAGCAGTTCAGGTACAAAAGGTGTACTGTACTTTCAGACACTGACCTTTACAATCCAGGGCTGATTGGTAAAGTTGACTGAAGGTATATTAGATATTTCCCCACAAAAATACTATTTGGATTCTCCCCACCCCCTCCCTCCCTTGATGGGACATCTTTTTTTTTGTTTTGTTTTGTTTTTTCCTTTCCTTGGGCAATGCATATCGTTACTTCCAATTTGAAACGAGTTAGTATAGGAGAGAGACAGACAAGAGACAGAGAGAAACAGGTTGTTTTTAAGCTGCGATTTCTTTTTCGTAGGCTGTCCTTGTTACTCCTTCACTGCTACGGTTTGATCGGAATGAGCCGCCGCCGGGGCCTCGGCGGGTGGGACCTCCGGCAGGTCTGCAGGGGCTGCGGGCGCCTGAGCCTTGGGTGTGGGACTGGGTGCCTCCGTGCCCGCTGGGGTCTCCTGGGATGAGGGGGCAGCCTCAGTGCTGCTGGGTTTTGAGTCTGAAGCTGGGGCCCCGTCACTTTTCGTTTCCTGCGAGGCAGGAGCGGCGGGAGCCTCAGTCTTTGTGGGTTCCCCTCCCTCCTTGCTCTTGTCATCCACCTTGGTGGCCGCGGCGGGTTCCGCGGGAGCCTCAGCCTCCGAAGCCTTCGGGGCGTCGCCAGCAGCGGGGCCCGAGGCGGCCGCCTGCTCCGCCTCCTTCGGGGGCTCCGGCTTCCCCTCCGCGGAGCCCTCGGTCTGCTCAGGCTCTGCCTTCGGAGCGTCTGCCTTGGCCTCCGTGTCTTTCCCGCCTTCCTTGTCTTCGGGCTTGTTGGAGGCTTCCGGGGCGTCCTTCTCCGGCTTCTCCTTGCTCTCCTTCACCTCGCCGGTCTCCCCGGCCGCCTGGGTCTCGTTCTCCTTCGGGGTCCCCTCTTCTTCCGTCCCCGCTCCTTCGGCCTTCTTGTCTTTGTCCTTGGCTTTCTCATCGTTCACGTTGTACCCCTTCTTCTTCTTGCTCAGCTTGCCTCCCATCTTGGAGTTCTGTAGCACAACACAGAACAGAACAGGGGGCAGTTAGTTACTTGTGGCTCCAGGCTGAACGCCTGTGCCCACCCCCCCACACACCCATCCATAGGTTGAAACCCACTCGGTGCTAGTGTGTGGAGGTGGGGTCTTTGGGCAGTGAGAAGGACGTGGGGGTGCAGCCCTCGTGAAGGCCAGCCCACAGGGCTCCGGCACCCCTTTCCCCATGGGAGGACCCAGCAAGAAGCAGCCACCTACAGTCAGGCCGCAGGTCCTCTGCGGACACCAAGTCTGCCCACACCTTGATCTTGGACTTCCCAGCCTCCCCAAACTGGGGGAAATAAATGTTTATTGTTTATAAACCACTCAATATACCCTCATCACTTATGATAGCAGCCACAGGGATGAAGAAGCTTGGCAAGTATGGAAACTGGAAGGGGCTTCACTTTACAAAGTGTTCAGGACACTACTGAACTGGATATTTTCAACTGATCAGCATGGTGAACCTTCTACATGTATTTCGCCGCAGTTATTAAGAAAACTGTGAATTATTCAAAAACAAGAGTGCAATTATAGAGCATCTAATCACAGCAGGTCGAGGAAATACTAGCAAAGAATCAGTGATTACCGACTAAGCTCAAACACCGGATGCTGAACAGTGTACAAAATGACTCTAGAAGCCACAGTAGAGTAGGGCCACCAAAAGACTTCATAGTTGGAGAATGCTTTCCAGAGAAATGGCAGAGCTGCCTAAAGCACACATCACAACTTTCCAGAAAATCATCTCAAACTACAAACTTCTTTCAAACTCCATTACTCACACATATTCATATAAGCACACCCATCTTCAAAGACCAAAGTCAAAGAATATTTGGTCTATCTCATTAAGTAGGGCCAGTTAATGGAAAACTAACTCCTAAGAAAACATAGTGTCCCACTTACATTTAGGTTGCTAGGTGTGTCAGATTTGTATTCATTGCTTTTCAAGGTATTTTTGGCGTAAAATAGTATCCTTCGTTACCAATTTTCTGATTAGGATTGAAACTAGATGCGCTAGTTCAATGATTATTAAGAGCCTTATTCACTTAGAGTTAAGGCTCCAACTTACTAAAGGCTGACATTTTAATTGGGCATAAGAACATGATTTTGTACTTGAATCCTGAATATTTCTCCTCTGGTACCAAACCATTCATCCAGATAAATAATTTAAATTTATAAATAATAAATTCAGTCCAAAACCATGGCTAGAGCTAAACAGGCACTGCTTGCTTTTTTTTTTTTAATAGGATCATGTATCAGTGAGAACTCACTGAAATGCTGGTCTTTAGAGGAAAATTGGTTGATTTTTCTTGATGAAGCATGGCAGAAATAACATTCCAATATCCTTTTCATGCCCACAAATAAGTGAGAGAGAGAGAGAGAGAGAGAGAGAGAGAGAGAGAGAGAGAGAGATTTGGTTCCGGGTTAGGATCTACTCCAGGCAGAATTATATAGTACTCCTTGACCAATCTTTTTTTTTTAAATAGTACCTACTTAAAAGAGAAATTTTGCCAATTATTCATTATGCTCCTTGAAATGGTCATTTGCAACAGTGAAATAACCTACATTTATTCTAAAAGCCAGGTGCTGGGTAAGAGAGCACTAATCTGAAGAATTGTGATTGAAGTCAAAGTTTGTCTCCCCACTCCATATGCTAACTTCCTGTCTAGAGATACATTAATAGGTAGGAGAGAAAAAAAGCAATAAACTGAAAGGTGACAACCAAATATACTTTTATTCTATTAGCAATCACAAAGGCAATAAATCAAAATAAAATAAAAAAAAACTAGATCAGTATTTTGAAATTGTAGTTAGAAGTCTTTCTTTGAAGGCTTAATTAGCCAATATGCATAAATGGTTTTAGGTAAAAATAATTTCAGCTTTTATATGTCAAGGTACCTAAGAAACAGAAAACCTGACAGGCCTGTCTTTAAGATTGCCTCCCAATTCTATAATAGAAACCCATACACCAACTTAGAAATTATAGACTAGAAGACAAAGTGTAAATGTAGAGTATGTTGTGAATATAACATAGGAGTGCCACTTTCTGACACCCACAGCATGAAATTCTATATAGCTATCACCAGAGGCTTAAAATCATGTTGGTTTACAAACCTAAAATCTATGTTGCTAAAACTGGTTTTCTGAAACACAGTTAGGGCCACTTTTTATTCTTTGTTTTAAGCCCAGCTGTGATTTGTTTCTGGGTAGGAAATGAAGGTACATAATCCAGTTCTAAATAAGAAGGTGTGTCTCCATTCCCTTTGATTTTCAAGCACAAAGTTAACCAAGACTCCTACTTTTTCTAATTTTTTAAGTCAGTTATAGTGAAGTATTAGAGGGAGGCTTAAAGAATTCACTAGAACCCTGGAAAGACAAAGTAGCTGGTTATTTCCCAAGACAACATGGGCAAAAAACTTGCCTATACCTAAGAGTAAATTAAAATTTTAATTTACAATCAATTAACTCTTTCTTGGTTATCAAGTACAATTTTAATGCTAAACACATTACTAAATTATTTGATTCAATCTTCTCAATGATACCATAAGGTAGTAAGTATACCATGAGCCTCCTCCCTTTACCCATATGGAAATTCTAGCTAAGTTCATGAAGCAGTATAAGCAAAAGGCTAATTCCAATAAAATTAGGTGAGGCAGGAAGGCACCATCTTGGAGGTCAGTCAAAGAGAACTCAACTAAGAAATGCAAATGGGCAGAGTTCTCATCTCAGGAATGTTACCCAACCTGGGTCACAGGGTTCACACAGATCTGTGGTGACTCAGAACTCAAGACATTAACAAGGTAATAAAGTCAGAACCTCAGGTACTATCTATCCCTAAACTTTTCATCACACCATTTGTTAGTAAAGCTTTGTATTATGATCCTTATGAAATTAGAGAGTGATGAGCATATATTTTAATTACTTTACTCATTTCTAGTACTTCTAATTTTGAAAGCAAAGTAAGTTGGTATAGAAATAGAATGTCAAAGCTAAAGAAAAAAGCACAGCTACTAGTAATCCACCCTGGAAATCACTTAAATGTAAGCCTAAACTACAGTGAAAGAACTACCCTTGCATTTGTCCACGTCTTGGTCATTGACTAGCCACTGAGTGGCCCAGCAAGAAAACAGATTAATGCTGATGCAACGAACTCTGTGTTGATACAATTACCAAACTAGGACATAACATCATTTTTACAGAGCAATAGGAATGCAGCATTTTAGAAGATTTTTCTAGGAGTTTGCAAGTTGGAAAAGAGTTCCAGCCCAGTTATAGGTTTAAAATGCCAACAGCTTTGCTTTGGGAATATCAGCAGAAAGTCATGGTGACCTTTAAACACAGTAAGAACAAGGATTCATTACCCTCACATAAAAGAATGAGAGAGAGAGAGAGAGAGAGAGAGAGAGAGAGAGAGAGAGAGAGAGAGAGATTTTCATTTTGAATAGTCTCTCTTCACCTTCCCTATTCTGTTTCTTCTGAAAATCTACTTCTCCACTGGATACAATCTGTTTTACTTTCATATTTTTAACTTAACCGAAACTGAAGCCAAATATTCCATCCCATAGCTTGTTCTACATCTTCAGGGGCACACAAGAATAAAAGTATCCAGCAGTATAGAATTAAAAGCTCAACCTCATTTTGCACCAAAGCCAAAGCAATTGTGTTATAAATCAGGAAGCTCATGGAAATAGTTTCCCTTTCTCCAGCACTAAGAGGGGAGCCCACCTGGGTGGGTGCCAAGTGCTCTGGTGAGGGAGCCATGAAGCTAAATTAGTCCTAAGTAGTCTCTTTAGAGGACTGTTCCACCCCTTCTAGGGGCTGCTGCTATGACTGCTACCAAGCGAAAACACATGGCTTAACACCACTGCCTTTGGTTTCAGTCAAGAAAACTGCCCACATTTTAAGGCATAGGGAGGCACAGTTCTACAATACACAGAGAGTGTAAAATCAATATTTTAGCCACGATGAACGTTATCTATGGTGTCCCAATGAACTGTGAGGTTTCTGCGAGCTCTCATTTACTGTTTCCTGTCTTTACTCCTTGTAATGTAACATTTACTAAGTAGTCTAGTTGGGTGTAGGTGAGGGAGAAGAAGGGAAATAATGGATCTGAAGGAGTTTGAGTAGGAAAAACAGCAACAGCACTGTCTTCCCCAACTTTAAGATGCCAGCCCTCTAAGGTGGGGCCATCAGGCATCCCAGAGACTTGGGTCATCCAAATAGCTTTAAAGAACACTTTTGCATCTTGGTAGCCAGCAAACTTATTGCTAACTAACAGCTTACATACTGAATTTCAGATGTTTTAATATGTAGATGGTCACCACTTGTACTTGGTTAACCTTCGTTTAGATAGCAATTTTTGGTTATGGCCATTATTCAGTGTTACTTAAGTCTTTGGGTGAAAAATGCAAGCCCCAGTAATAGGACTGTCCTCTTCAGCAAAATGCAACCTTGCATAATGACATAGTTTTCAGGCATTAACTGTCCCCAAACCATGGGGACTTATATGCACTCTATTCTTCCTACAATTATTATGTATTTCATGACACCTCCCCATTCCATTTCCCAAGAGTGTACTTTTACATTTTTGCTACTCTCAATGAGCAATAATAGGATTCTGTGATAATAAACATTATTGGCATGCATTAACTGGTGTATAAAACAAAACAAAATGACTTATACAGAATTTCTTCATGAGACCCAAAAGTTACTGTGTTTATAGCTTCATGTGCTATTTTTATGTCTTCTGTCTCTCATGAATAATATCTAGGTCCCATCCATTGCCAAATTTCTACTTTGAAAATGCAAACCCAGATTAATTAAACATTTCATCTAGATACAAAAGAATATAGTTCTTAAGGGTGATATTAAGCAGATGAAAATGAAGATGGCTTCCAGCCGACAGCAAAACCCAACATGAATATGCACCAGTGTGTCAGAGACTAAAGGTTACTTCTGGTTTGACTGCTGCTTCATGATGTGAACAAGATAAGAAATAGACTCCTTTTGATTCTTTTTTTCATCTTACAATCAGAAGAAAATACATCTGCCTCACAAAAAGGATGAGAATGAATTAATGTTTCTTAAGAGTTAAATATGTGGCTGCAGCATATTAACTGTACCCTTGAATAACCAGTTGTCACCTGGAATTCAGGGCTACAAAGGTCCAACAGCTTTATATGCAAGGTGATCTATATTGATTTTTAAAGATAAAATACAAAGTTAGGACTAACTCACAAATCACATCTGCAGACAAACTCATCACCAGACTAGTTGGGTTTATAATGACTTAGGCTGAAAGAATCCAAATTATTGGGCAAACCTAGTTGAAGCACAAGTTGGGATAAAAGAAGGGGTAAAAAAATTTTTTTTTCTTTTCTTTTTTTTTTTTTTTACCTTAAGAAAAGAGTTTACACAGATTCTTTTCACAAAGAAACACAACAAATTTTTTAAATATTTTCAATAAGAATGGAGGAAAATTTTAACATTTGGTTACAACCAACAATTTCTATTTTCCACAAATGGCTGGTCTTTTTCTTTTAAATGGTCAAGAAGTTTATTTTTAAAAAAGAAAATGAGGCCTTGGCTGGTAGCACAGTGGTTAAGGCGCCGGCCTGCGAACCCAAAGGTAGCAGGTTCGATTCCCCAGCCAGGGCACATAACAAGGTTGCAAACCAGGTCTCCAGTCAGGTCTGTGGCTGGAGGCAGGTGAAAAGCAACCATACATTGATGTCTCTCTCCCTCTCTGCCTCTCTCCCTTCCCCTCTTTCTAAAAATAATGAAATAAAATCTTTAAAAAAAAATTAAAAAAAAAAAAAGACAAGAAAATGAAATAAAGATAATGTAACCTAGGTGTATTTTTGGTATTTCTACCAAGGTGTGTGCTCAGTCACAGTGATTTGCTGTCAAGTTTTATCAATGCCTGGTGATAATTTTCATTGTTTGACTCATTGTTTTCAGCATCTGATTCAGTCAAAGCTTCTATTCAGCAGTTGTAACATCACCAACACTTCAGAGATGAGAATATCCTTTGGGGGAAAGGAAACTATAGTAAGAATTGCCAACCCACGTCTACCTTTCTGAGGCATATCTATTAAATACCATGAGTAAAACTGTGGAGAAAACATGTTCGAGACAATTTATTCTCTTGTCACAATAAAAATGTTCATTCTGCATTGTGAAAAATGTACTGTGAAAATCCGTAAGGAATATTTGGAAAAGGCAAACATACTCACTGTTCTACAACCCAATTTTCTCAAAAAAACTTCATTAAGATAACTTGGACCTTCAAAGTTAGAAAGCCCTCCAATATTATAAAAGATTAATCACAAGGAACCCCTCCATTTTTCTTCTTCGTGGAACTACAGGTCTTTGGAGCTCTCTCATCAAAAAGCCAATATGCACCCCTGGCTGGTAGCACAGTGGGTAAGGCGCCGGCCTGTGAACCCAAAGGTTGCAGGTTTGATTCCCCAGCCAGGGCACATAACAAGGTTGCAAACCAGGTCTCCAGTCAGATCTGTGGCTGGAGTCAGGTGAAAGACAACCATACATTGATGCCTCTCTCCCTTCCCCTCTTTCTAGAAATAATGAAATAAAATATTTTTAAAAAAAAAGCCAATATGCAGAGTGGCCTCAAGAATTTCAGATGTTCACAGATCATTCTAGAAAAATCTAGATCTCACTGGGAAAAGAAGTGTGTTTGAAGTGGGTACTAAGTATAAGCCATGGCAGGGGGCCATAAAGGAGCAACAAGCTCACTCTAGTCTACCAGGAGGGATAGATATAAAATTAAAATAAGAGTCAGTTAAGTGTCATAATAAAATGAAAAACCATAGTGTTCCCAGAAGAGGTGGCCTTTGGTCGGATTCTGGAGATCAGAAAAAACGTGTTTTGTTGTTTTTTCATCCTCACCCAAGGACGTTTTTTTTCCATTGATTTTTAAAGAGAGGAAGGAAGAAGGAGAGAGAAACATTGATGTGTGAAATGTCAATCAGTTAACTCCATACATGCCCCAACTGGGGACTGAACCCACAACTTAGGCATATGCTCTGATTGCAGATCAAACCCACACCCTTTTGGTCCACTGGATGACACTTCTGACCAACTGAGTCACGTCAGCCAGGCCCAACAAAAAGTTTTACAGGGAAAGTGGAGTTTGAGATGATAAAAATATTAATAGTACTCATACATGTAGTACTTACTCTGCCTAGGGCTGTCTTCCTATTTAGTCTTTACATTTTTAGCCCATGAACTGTCCCATCAATACTACAAGGGAAGAATTACCACTATCTCCACTTTACCATGAGGAAATTAAGGCACATTAGAGGTAAATAACTTATCCAACATCATTCAGCTAGCAGTCTGGAGATGTGAAGTGAACCAGGGCACTCTGGCTCTTGAGTGAGGTCTGTTAACCATCCTGGTAAAGTGCCTTAAAAGATGGCTAAACTGTCTACTGATGAACATGGGGAAATAAAAGGTCTTTATGTCAGAGTGAACCAACTGGATAAGAAAATCCTGTTTCCATACAGGAGATAGGTGAGGACACATGATGGAAGGGTCATCTATAAAGGTTGCCTAATAGAATTTATTTAGGTGGCAGAAAGCAGAAAACCAGCCCAAAGAGGACTTAAAAGGGAAAAAAAAAAAATGTGTCACAGAAATCAAAAGAAGGGAGAATTTTAAAAAGCAGCTTGAAGCTATATACTGCTGCAAAAAGGTGAAGAAAAGATAAGAACAGAAATTGTGCAATTTGATCTGATATCAACTACTGACCCTGCAGTGACCCAGGTGTAGGAGTGAAGACATAAGTCTCTCTGGAATGGCTCAAAGAGTATATGCAGAATCAGAAAAGAGACCCCAGTGGTCAACATAAAAGAGTGTAAGCAAAGTGAGGGCAAAAGTCAAGGTTCTGGAAGACTCAGAAAGTACATCAAGATTAAGCTTGGTAAAGATAAGACACTTATAAACTAGATGGAGGGAAGGAAGAAAAAAAAGTAAGGTCAATTCCAAATCCACTTACTGGTTGTTCCCAGACTTGACATCAGCGTCACTCTTTTTCAAGTTAATATGGTTATATCTGAATTATTCCAGACCAAAGGCTTAATAAGATCTCTCTATAATAAATATTAGATCATGTGTCTTTGAAATAGTACTATATCTTTGAAATAGTCCTATACTTTAGGTCTTTATTTTTTCCAGTAAGTTATCTTCTCCGTTCCTTTCACATTACAGGATTTCTGAAGTCCTGGCAGGGAAATGACAGACATTTCATAAACATAAATGTTAGAGATTAGCATAGTGACCACTAAACCTGGAGAGGTCATATTGTGAAACAATTTGATATGCAAAAGCAAAGGAAATAGGCTCATTGCGTTATCAGAAGGTTTAAAACACAAGAGAATGCACAGACATCTAGCCGTGGATTCTCAATGTAACTAGAAGAAGAACGGTCTTAAGAAATCTTTTATTCTCCTTGTTACTTTCCTTACTATTCAGTCTGGTCTTGTCTTAGATAAGCTATCCATCTTTGGTTGTTTATTTGCATCTTTATTGCTTAACCCTCTAATATTCCATTGTATTGAGAGTTTTAGCAGTAAAATAAATCTTGCCTCCCTTGAACATTAATCAAAAGCCTTTCTTCAGATTATATATACCTACATATATATAATATACAATGATCATCTCAAAACAAAGATTTTATTCTATGGTTTTTAGTGCACAATGGGTTCCTGATACACACTGCAGATTCTGAAACGTGCAATTTCCAAATTATAAACTTGATAAGTTGATACAATCAGGAGTATAAACTGAATTATGTAAACTCAGCTTTCCTTAGCAGTAGAAATAAACATGCTAAATTTTAAACTGAAATTTAAAACTGAAATTTCCATTCCAGTGAATGAGACCTGCCTAAGTTCCAAGGATCACCATGACAGCAAATTCTATGGCATGGGGCCCATCACGTAAAAATGAGAAGGCAGGCATGGCTACCATATTATTGACAAGACATTTTTCTTTAAATTATCATATGCAAAAAAATAAAGTTATCACATGCATACTGTAGAATCCAATTTTCCAAAATGTATCTCCTGGCCCTGGCTGGTAGCACAATGGACAAGGCGCCGGCCTGCGAACCCAAAGGAAGCAGGTTCGATTCCCCAGCCAGGGAACATAACCAGGTTGCAAGCCAGGTCTCCAGCCAGGTCCATAGCTGGAGGCAGGTGAAAGGCAACCATACATTGATGTCTCTCTCCCTCTCTGCCTCTCTCTCTTCCCCTCTTTCTAAACACATTTTAACCATAAAGCTCTAAATTGATGCTGCTGCTCTAAATAAGACAGATAACAGTTGAGCTTGTCTTTGAATATAAAGGTAGACTGGATGCAGATCTTTTGCTGAGGGCTTTTCCCCCTTTTAAAATACCTTGCCACATGAAGTAGATACTATCCGAAAACATGTATTATTCATTCTCATCAATAGCCTAATATGCTTTTAGAGTCTTCTGTGCATTCACATCATTATTTATTTGTACTTCATGATAGTCCTTTCAAGGGCCCTGGCTGCAGCATTGTAACATATGACTTTATATGCATCACCTGCACTTTTAATAAAGCTGGTAAGTAAACCACAGCAAGCTCAGGAAATGCAGGCTGCTGAGGTCACTTCTGAACTATCCTCTCTTCCACAGACCCAGGAAGCTTGTATGTCTTATCCCCACAACTAATTTAGAACTCTCAAGACAGTATTAAAATGAACCACATGGGGAAAACTTCTAGCAGTTGAGGTATTTTTGCTGCTCATTAACGGACTAGAGAGGCCATCACAGGATTGGAGCCATAGAGACATGGAAATGTAGCCCACGTGACCAAGACCAATTGGTGGCCAGGAGAAGGGAGGAACCCATCTACACCAGGAATAACTGCAATTGTATTTTGAGTAATTTCTCACTCCGATCATAAAGGGCTCGTTTGTGCTTTTTATGACCACCTAAAATGGTCACATATTGACATTTGAATTGTATCTTTATTTTTTTTTTTTTTGGCATCAATAATAAATACAGTATTTTTAATCCTAAAGCTAAAAGAAACCCATCCTAAATGTCTTTATACATGCCCTTGATTTTTTACAAAATGTATCTTCTTTTTTGGTGTTACGCTTAGCCCAAATAGGGGTTCAGTAAATGTTTGCTAAATTAAGAAAGAATGGATTCAATCCACAGGTGAGCGGTATGTGCTACCTTCAAGAGAAGACTTACTGCGATGCTGTTTTAGAGTTTCAACAACATGGTGTAATATTTAATAGCCTTTGTAACTCTGCCCCAAAATTTCTCAACCAACATTCCACCCCCAAGCTGTCCATGTTCATATTTCCTCCATACTTCTGCCTTCTACAAATATAAGTAACCTGCCTCCTAAATGAGGCATTTAGCAATGAAGAAACATTGAAGGGCTGAGTCCCAGAGGGCTGTGAGAGTTTAAAACGACTGAGGGCTATTCCTTCCTAACCTTGGAATTCCTAGAAGAAAGACTATGTCTTTTATCTCCACACCCCACATGGTAAGAACTCAATACATATCTTTTTAATAAATAGGAATGAGTTCTAACTGAAGCAACTAGAATTCAGTATCAACTTGCCTCTTATTCATGATGCAACCTGAAGTAAAGTCATTCATAGTCTCTTATTTGTCAGCACTTTGATGTAATGTGCTCACCAGTAGTCGTGGAATTCGTGTATATAGGAATCCTCTGAGGAGCTTGATAGTGCAGATCAGGGGTCTCTTTCCAGAAATTATTTAAGAGTCTAGATCGAGTCCTGAGAATCTATTTTTTAAACAAGTCAACAACAGGTAATGCAGAGGCCATTGGCTTAGGAGCCACTCTGAGAAACATGGACACGTGGAGTTTGCAGTGATATTAGTTAGTTAATGCTTTCACATTATCTGTAACAATAACAGCATGAAAACCCCCAAAACCAATGTGGTTACTACTGGTGGTCGCAAAGCTGAAGACAAGCATGCATGGAAGAACCCCCAGCTGTGTGGAACCTGGAAGTAATGGTGAAAAGAAATCCAATAGTATCTCATGAACTACTGAGCCATTTTCCCTTTGAGTTTTCTCTGCCACCAGAATCACAAATATGTTAGAATTATCAGGGCTTATTGTTCCTTCCAGACTCTCCCCACCCAGTCCTCTCACTAGTGTCATTTATTCAGCCAAGGAAGGGGCATCTCACAAGCAGCCTGCATAGAAGAGCAAGTCTCCTGACCAAAGAGCAGTTGCAGCAGCTGCAGAGAAGCCCCCACACCTGCACCAGGCCTTCTTAGGTGACCTTGTTACACCAGCAACTTTGGCCCCTAGTCCGGGAAAGAGTACAGTGGCTATTCGCCCCTACAAACTCCCTTTGATTGTATTCAAAGTTTACAGCCAGCCCTGTGGGACAATACTGTTTTCAGAAGCATCCATTTTATGTAATTAGAGCTCACATTTCAAAAAACAGGTTTTTCTCTTTTAGTCCAAATAGAAACTTTGAAGGTTTGCCAATGAGTTTTGAGCCCTGCTCCAACAGACTCTATGGAAGAAAGCATATGGGCAATGCGGCCAGCAGGCCAAGTTCAGCTATATGAACTTGTTCAGGGAAGTTCGTCTCAGCCAACTCATCCATAAAAAGAAAGAAAAAAAGGAGAAGGAGGCAAATAGAGTATTTGCAGGAAAGGCTCTATCTAGTTCAACTCACGACATTATTCAGTAAATTTTTGTTGACTTCACCGAAAACCATTTCTTCATCCTGCTGCTAGGTCATAGAGAATAAATCTGAATTCCAAAGTTAAGTAAAAGCATAGGTGGAACAAATTAGTGTATTCAAACAAGCAAACAAATGGAAATTGATTCAATAATCATTAAAAAAGTAACTTTTCCCTAAATGTCCAAATCCTAGATTAAAGATTGTAAAATCCATTACATAATTTAGATTTAAAAGGCAAGTAAATGTTACTAAATGGGAACATTTTGGGGAAAAGATAAATGACAAGCAGGAACACCAAATGTTAAATGAGCTCAGTGTATAACAGAAAACAATACATAAAATATTAAAAGGAAAAATGGTCTTCAAAACAACCTTTCAGGAAAGAAAGGGTCTTTTCCAAACAATATTTCCATCTTATTTGCTTTAGGTAAATTGTGAGGTTGTGGTGAAGGCCAGGCACAAGACTCGATTTGGCCTATTTCACCTGTTTGTAGTTCAATAACAGTTTTAAGATAAAAGTATTGATAGATCTTTCTTGGAGAATATTTTATTTTTCACCCACAGCTATTAAGTAGTATGTTCAAACACAAAGTAAAGAATGACCAGGTAATTCCTCAATTTTAGCATAAAATTCAGGCAAAAGGCAGCTGCTTCTCTATTTTATTCCTGGAGGCTTAGAAAAAGCAAGTCAAGAAACTCCAATTGTCCAAATCCACGAGCACTGCTCCTGGGATCAGGGAACCAACTACGAGGAAATGTGGCATTGCATTCCAAGCCACACCAATACCACCTCAGCCCTCAGCCTGCTGACCAAGGGCCAAATACCATCCTACCAGTGGAACTTAAAACAGGGTGCCTAGTTAATGCCCTGACTGTCTCCTTCTCAGCATGCTGAAGCCACGCAGTAACTCACCTGAATCACTCCACTTAGAAAAGCCGACACCATTCATTGTCCATGCTTTTGTGAGCTTGAATCTTTAAACATCTGTTACACTTGGACTTGAGTCTCCACCTAGCCACTTATTAGCTGCTTATGTTAAACAGGTCACTTTTTAACTCCCTAGGGCTTGGTTACTTCATTTGTTACATAAATGACTAGCATCGTATTCCTTTGGTCTATAATTTTTAGTCTTCACATAAATGTGCAGTAATTTTATATATATATATATAAATATGTATACTTAACTGGACTGCATTAAGCACTGAAATTCCCTTATTCATTCATTTCAGAAAGGCCACAAACGTCCAGGCACTGTGTTAGACTCAGGGTGACCAGTGTAAAACAAGGTTGACTCTGGCTTGCTCTACCTATTAAAAATGTCCAAAGTAACAGCGAATGTTAGCCTGTGGGCTGGACTGTGACAGTGTGGCTTAAACAATTTTATCAAGTACACTACAACAGGAAGCCAATTTATTTTGCAAGAGTTAAAACAGAAAATACATAGGCAGGGGCCCAAATCTTTCCTAGGGAGGCTTCTGGGCTCCAGTTGGATGTCCCTCCAATCTTTCGTGCATACTCTGGGATGAGGACCAACGGAGGAAGCTTCCAAAAATGGAGTGCTGAATGGCAAGGGTGGAAAGTCATGCTGATACCAGAGAAATAAAGACCAAGTAGGACCTCAGGTATCAATAACAGACATCTAAAGATTCATTTGATCAGGTATAAATACCTTTTGCTTAATAGATCAAGGGTCCTATCCTTGCACTGAACTATGTGGGCATCTGGAGTTTACTGTTGATAAATGCACCCTGGTCTACAGGACATTGCTAAATAGTGTACACCGGTGACAGTGCGTGTCTTAAGTAATCCTGGAGTTGCAACAGACACATTTGAGGAGAGGTGCACTCTCTCAATAACAAAGGCAAAGGCAAACTCATTGCTCGTTTAAAACAGAAAGTGGAAGTGAAAGATGTACCTACTATGACGAAGTTTATCTGACTTATCTCAGCTGGCAAAATTCAACCTCAGTAGAGATTCCAAGGGTTCCACTCCTTGTTCCCGCCACCAACCTTGCACTCCCACAACTTCCTGCCCTGTTACAAATGACAACATCTCCTGGTTGATGCTAGGAATCAGAGTGGGGCAAGAGATTTCAAAACACACAGTAGTTGCAGACTGGCAAAGGTATGAGAGATTCCGTAGGACTCTTGGAGGTAGAGAGAATAGAGTGAAAGGTTAGAAGGCAATACTAAGCTATGATGCATGAGTCTCCTTTAACGGGGAAAATCCTAGTGAATTTATTACAGCAGGGGTCCCCGAGCTGAGGGCCACAGCCCAATACTAGTCTGTGACCTGTTAGGAACTGGGCTGCACAGCAGGAGATAGGTAGCAGGTGGGAGGGCGGGCAGGCAGGCGAGCAAACGAACAGATCCCTGGTGCCAAAAAGGTTGGGTGGGGACTGCTATGTTCCAGTGTCAGGTGGGTACATTATTTTACTCTGCCATTGCTAGAAGACCTAATAAAGATTAAGTTGAACCAAAGGGAAGGAGCATCTGTTAGAACATCTCTTTACTGTTATAACCATAAGCCTATCCCTCACTTCTATATACCTACAAGGTTTTCTTCTATATAACAAAGGAATTGATCTGTTTCATCTTGAAAATTCCATGTGTCTAAAACACTAATAAATGTGAATAAAGAAAATTCACATGTCCCAAATTATTTACATGCTTGCAACAATGGGTTCAAACAGACAGATTCGTGCTGTAATGTAAAAAATCGAAGCTATACCTTCAGTCAGCTGGATGGTTAAAAAGAAGTGCAGGGCAAACTGAAATTACCTAAGACCACCCACAAGAAAGGGAGCATTTATTAAGATAGAGACCAGTGTCAGAACATTGTCACTTCCTTTTGTGCCAAGGTGTTATCTAATGAAAAGAAGACACCCAACATAAACAGTGCTTGAAGATTTATTCTTTCCATTTTTATACTGAATCTCTCATTAATTTAAGCCTAAAATATCTTAGGGAGCCCTACTAAGCACGGTGTACCGTAAACATGCTTTATTCTAAATCTCATGATTCAGTTTGTGGTAACTTGAACACAGGATCTGCAATTCACATTAAATTAAAATCTGAGAAATAAATACAGTTACTCAAAACTATCACTGAGTTCTTCATTGCATACTGACGTTGTGTGGCAAGTTGAACATTTTATCAACTGGTCTCACTTCCCTTAGGCACACAGTTTTACTTTTTTTATAATTTAACTTTGAAAATAGACCATCCTAAAATCTGAACCATCCTCTCCGTCAGTCAAAACTGTCTCTTCTTACTTGGGAATTGGTGAAACTTGGCTGTTGTAGGTGATTATAATGGAGTCGTAGGATTCCCCAAACCTAGTCAAGTCTTCTCAGCAATTTCAGTCACTCTAACTTCAAAAGACCTGTTGCAGGAGCAGAAGTATTTTATTTCCTGGTAGTCAGGAAGAGAGCTCAAGGTCAAACAGGTAAACACTACCCATCAACAGTGAGAGGTCCATATATTTGCTAAAGGTGCATCCTGTTTGTATCACAGCAATGCTTGCAAGCCCCCCTGGGAGGGAAAGTGCACTTCTAAATGAGCACAAAGGAGGACTTGTAATTATCCTAGCAAAATTCTGCTTTTCCAATACAAATGAGAACTGTTTAAAATAAGACAGAGCCTGCTTAGGATTCTTGTACAAATTCATTATGCCCATTTGTCCGCATCAGCACTTTTGGCACAGAAGATGATAAAGTTTTCCTAGTTTCTGCTTTTACAAGAAAAAAGGTGTGTCCCCTAAAAGTCCAGGCTAGTTTGTATTACGAAAAAAATCCACTACGGTATAAACGCAAATTTGCAATTTGAACATATCAGGAGACTAGCAACATTCTCCCAAAATTCCACTAAGGATGCTTTTCTAAGGTTGCTATATGTACCTACATAACACAAATAAGAAACACTAGACAGCCACTAATGTGGAAGGATTATTCTTTTCCATAAAACCCCCTGAATGTTCCAGGTCTTATCACTGGTGAGTGAAACGCATGAACCTTCTATAATAAGGCAGACGTCCAAGCTTCCCTCAGCCAGATTCCAGTCAGCAAACCCCACGGATGTCATGTGCACATTCATGGTGACCAAAGCAAATCCACAGCACAGTTTGGAAATCAAGGCTGTCTATGACTTCCAGGCTGATTTGGAAAGATAGGGATTATTCTGAGACATTGGGAAAAATCTTGGTAACTCAGAATTCCATCCAGACTATGCAAGAGAAAATAAAACAAACAGGGAATCAAATTTCATACATTGCAACTGTGGTCCCAAAACTATCATTGCACTTATAAAATATTATTATACAAATACGCCTTAAAAACAGAATTAGCCAGACGTTTTTAGTTCTGGAAATGAAAAAGAAAAATTGACTCTTCACAATTTTGTCGGATGATTTCACTTGCGAGGTTAAAAGCGGAAATTCTAGAACTCAGCTTTCTTCTGGAGCAGGGGTTAGCAAACTGGGCCACCTGTTTTTGGAAACAAACTTAACCTGGAACATAGCCAGGCTCATTCATTTACATAATACAGCTGCCTTCCTGCTGCAAGGGCAGCGTTGAGCAACTGTGACAGAAATTTGCGGGCAAAGCCTAACATAGTTACTATCTGGTCCTTTAAGACCCCTATCTAGACTCTCAGGTGAGCATACTTTGCCAGTGACTCAGTTCCTACTGTCAGGCCAGAGTGTAATTCACATCTCCACGATGCTACACAGAGTAATCAGGCTCTTCTTGGTTTGCAATAATGTCATCAGTAAAAAAGAATGTCACATGAGAATACTTTCAGATTAGGAAATAACAATGCAGCACTTACCAGGTCAAAAAATCTGGACAAGTCATTGAACCTCTCAGGAGACATGAAGCCATAGCACAAAATCCAGACCAGAAAGAACACACACACACACACACACACACACACACACACTCTGCTCGGGTCCAAGCCAGGGTTCCATTCCTTTCTGCTACATGGCAGAATGGCAGAGAATGACTTGCATAACCTCTCTCCCTCTCTCTCTCTCTCTCTCTCTCTCTCTCTCTCTCTCTCTCTCTCTCTCTCGGCCTGTCATTTTCATAAGCATAAAATGGAAAAAATAATAACTTGACATGAGAGACAATATGTAACGACTGAATAAAACAACAAAGACTGAAATGTTCCTCTTGAGCCAGGGGTGGGCATGATCTGTGGCACCCTTCAGATCACATCACATCCGACCTTCTCTGAAGTAGAGTGCTCACCTTTGTGACATTTCCATAACATCAACAGTGGTCCAGTGGGAACGTGAAGCTGAAGAAAATACAGCTGTTGCTTCCCTTTATCCCTAGGACTGTCTCTCATTTTCAGGCTCCAACCAAAGCTCACCCTTCTGTCTATGACTTCCGTCAAAGGTTCACAGGGCATCAAGCTTGGGTCCACTTCAGTCATCTTGCTTTTCCTGAGAGACACATCCACTTGCACAGTTTTAAGAGCCTCCTGGGAGACTGCATATTCCTTTGTCTAATGTCTCTAGCCCAGTGATAATCATTTCCTAAGCTTCAGACTTCTGCACACAGTGTTGTAATAGTGACCAAATATGGGTGCCCCTTGGGTACTTCAATTTCAAGATTTTCTCAACTGTACTCATTGCTACAAATTTCCCTGTTAAACCTATTCTCTTTTCTGTTCTCATCCAAGAGACCAGAACCACCACCCACTCCACTGCCTGGGCAGAAATATGGGGTCTTTGTGGACTTACCTGCATGCCTACCATCACTCTCTCATCCAATTGCTAAGTCTTTCTTCTACTTAAAATCTATTCATAATTCCGTTCCTAGGTGCTGGCAAACAAACATGATTTAATGTGTTGTATGTGCTTCTGAAGAAAGATAGCTTGTGACTCCAGCAGCCATTTTGAACCAGAAGGGCAGGAAGCAGCCCTGAGAATGGAAGAGCTGAAAGACAGGGAGCCTGGTAAGTGGGTAACACCACTGAAATGCCACTTCAGCCCTGCAGTCCATTTCTGGAATTTTATGTAAAAGAGGCTTCCACTTCTCTCTCATTTAAGACATTATAAGTTTGGATTTTCTCTTCTATCTATGTAGCAGCATCCCATTCTAACAGTAAATTTCTCAAAACCACTCCTCAAGCACTAAAAATTCAAGTTAAAATATCTAAACATATTTGGCAATAAGCCATTCTTACAAATTTCCCCAGCCCCATGACCATCTCTCAAATACATATATTTCTCAATTATTAATGTTTGGGGTATGATACTACTTGAAAATACCAAGTCTGTTCAATGGATTTTCAACATAAAATATTACTGATGCTGTAAAAAAATAGATGCTAACAAAGAACTAAGTGGATCTTTAATACTAACTGTAAAGTCAATGCAGCTAACACAAAAGAATAGACTAGTTAATCAAAGAACACACTTTCTATAAAGTGTGACCCTTTTATAAAGAGCAGAATGGGTGCTGATAGCTAAATAGAACATAGTCAAATTAAAAGAGGTGTCTAAGGCCGTGGCTGGTGTCACAGTAGATAAGGCACTGGCCTACGAACCCAAAGGGCGCTGGTTCGATTCCCAGCCAGGGCACATAACCAGATTGCAAGCCAGGTCTCCAACCAGGTCCGTGGCTGGAGGCAGGTGAAAGGCAACCATATACATTGATATATCTCTCCCTCTCTGCCTCTCTCTGAAAATAATAAATAAAATCTAAAAAAAAAAAAATATGTATTATAGTATAGGTGGACAAAACAGGCCTAGCAAAAGTTGTAGAAATTAAAAGCAAAAAAGAACCTTAAAAACACATTCAAAAAAGAAGCCTTAGGGACAGTCAAGACAAAAGGCTTCAATCAAGTTGTGGACTGAAGAAAAATGAATGAAGTAGGAAGCACAAAGCAAAGATATAGAAATGTTAGTACATGACAAAGGGGCCATTCATAGAACATATGATAAGAGTCTAAATTGAAGTTTAAAGAGAGGAAGGCTGAGCATAGCAAGTAATTTTAAGTAGGGTCAGAAAACATGTGATACAACACTGCCTTAGCATTAATAGAATAAGATGAAAGGTCTTATGGAATTAGTAAACGAATTTGGCTTTTCGAGTTCTGAGTCAGACAATCACATCCTCTGGACTTTTGCTAGCCCCACAGCTCAGGAGGGAAGCACCGCGACAATGCAGGTCCTGAACAAGGAAAAGACCATGCCTGGCTGCGACAGGTACGCACAGGAGGCACAAGGGACTTCTCACCTTAGACCAAGTTTTTTTGTTTTGTTTTGTTTTTTTCCTGAGTTAAAAGAAAGGCTTGGGAAAGACTGACATTTACTGCACCTCCCACACAGCAAGAGTTCATGATGAAAAAACAATCTTTTATTATAAAGTATGACAACTGATGTCACTCCACACCTAATCTACACATAATTTCACATCACAAAAGAAGCTGCCGTGATATGCACACTTACTGGTCACCCTCTCCAGATGAAAGGCACTGGATGTGAACTTGATGCTTTTATTGCAACTAACAGCCACTAAATTCAAGTGTGTGCCACAGAGAGGGTTGCACTTACAGCTGATGTGAGAATCCTGGCAAGACTACAAGCAACCACCTAGAACATATGTACAAAAACACTGACTAGCATGAAACCATGGTTCACTATCCCACATGTGGAATGTTTGAGTGTTTGAACTGTAATCACCACAAGCAACCAGGATCAGGACAGAAGAAGCCTCACAACCTAGGAGCTTCTGACCAGTCAGTGCCTAAGACAGCTTCATGGTGGCCCAGTTGAAAAGGTTTCTCTGCTCACTATGCCCTTTTTCCAAGAAACAGTGGGACACTGGTAAACAAACCATGAAATGCTAGATGTATTTTCCAAATCTTCTGCAACCCGTTTATTTCCCAATTTGTACAGTATGAAGCCACCAATTCTTTTAAGTTAAATCTGGGACCATTTGAAGTGCCAAGCTCATATACTTCACTCCTGCCACTGTCGTATATGAAAAGAGATCCAGTTTCTTCAGTTTGACTGAGGTATTATATGAAAGGGAGAGCCTTGTATAGGCCACATCAAAGTAGGTTCCTAACCACTGGTACTGTTTAAAGCAGCATTTGTGTTAAGGGTGACAGCTTGAGATCAATTTCAAAAGCCTGAAAGTAGGCAGCATACACACATCCATTGGGCAGTCTGGCATTCAACTGATTTCTTTGGTAACTGAATCTATGGTAACGTTTATGTTTTTCTAGCCTCTAAACCAAATGAAAGCATCACAATAGCATAACACAGCAGTATCTAAGAAGTCAGAAGCTGCAGTCTTTCCAAGGTGCAGCTTGCTGGAAACCCATGCATGGCACAGTCCTGGGCTGGTAGCATAGAGCTTACATTCCAGGCTAGGAAGGGAGGTGGAGTCACACATAAATAAGTTCACCAACAATAAAATGAACAGGAAAAGGCATAGTCCATGAATAAATAAGACACCATTGGTCATTCATGCTATAAGGAAGCAAAGATCTATTGCAGCAGGAAAGGGAAGGATAGTAACAATGACCCCTTCTTGAGGGATTAGTTCGCTCCCAGCTAATCCTTGCAATGATAGGAAGCAAACACCATTCATGTCAAATTAGACACAAGGTGAGTGAAGCTAAGAAGGTTGGAGAAACTGACTCAAGCCAATGTAGACATAAATAAGACATGGCACAAGGATGGAGTCAGGGTGAATGTGTCACAATGATCTTTTCACCATTTATCCAGTGGGATGATGGAGGCAATATGCTACAGGTATTCTAGAATGTTCTCTCTCTTTTACACACATGATCCATTCTTTCATACTCAGAGTTTGAGAGAGACACAAATTTATGGGGATGGGTAAATTTATAAAAATGTCATTTTATAAGTGCATATTCACTTATTTAAAGATATGCCCTCCCCTCCAGCAACATGTTTTAAGAAAAAAAGGATGTTTGCCTTTTTAAAAAACTGAGTTGTTTTTCCTAAAGTTCCCCTCCACAGGGTATTAATATGCTGTACAAATATATACCATTATAAATAATGGTAATCATTTTTTGGTTTAAAGATTCTTAAATATCTTATTGATAACCATAGAGGTATAATAAAAACACTTACACGCCTTTAATCCCCCTTCAATTATCAATAAATGAGAAGTCCTGACTTGAACATTTACTGAGACACAGTTAACACACTATAATGGTGAATATGTTGTCATAAACTTATTCAAAGTCATAGACTATACAACACCAAGGAGGAGTCCTAATGTAAACTATGGGCCTATGTGATTATAAAGTGTGAATGTAGGTTCCTGGATTACAAAAAATCCACTCTGGTGGCTAATAGGGAGAAGGCTGTGCAGGGAGGTGGGAGGCAGAGGGTGTATAGGAAATCTCTTTTGACTTCTGCTCAGTTTTACTGTGCACCCAAAACTACTCTAAAAGTCTATTTAAAAAAAAAAAAAAAAAAAGGTCTCCAGCCAGATCTGTAGCTGGAGGCAGGTGAAAGCCAACCATACATTGATGTTTCTCTCCCTCCCTCTGGAAATAATAAATTAAATCTTTAAAAAATAAAAAGAGAGAGAGAGAGAGAGCAAATACCACAGAAACATTTTCACCCCTCTACATCGCAGATATGGATGTATATGGAAATGTCCCTTTCCTTGTTTTCCTATTAACTGAGTCATCAATGAACTTAAAAGGAAAAAGAAACTGAACACATTGTAGTTGACCGTAATTGCTAAAACTATTAATGGTGCCATGAAAGAAGGCCTTCTTACTCTTAGGGAGTTGGATAGCACTTCATTGCAACGTTAGTCCTTTCTGTCACTCAAGAATGCATACAGTGTGAGTGAAGGAGGGAGGTGTGTTCTTCAGGGTAACCCCTCAGCCTTAAAATGCAGCCCACCTCCCATTTTGTAGGGAAATCACAGTATGATTCAATAGCTCAGTCAAGAGTTCCCTGATTTAATATTTTTTAAAAGCTTAAGTTGCAAAAACCCCAACTGTTACATGCTGTTTTCATGTGCTAATTTTGCAGCCTGTCCGTCTCCAAATCCATCAGCTCCTGGGGGGTCAGTGGTGGGTCAGGAGCCTTTGTTTTGTTTCGGTGAATTGATTCAAAAGCCTGACACCCACGCAGTGCAGTCAAAGGGACTGAAGAAGGGGCATCTGGGACCCTGGTGGTGCTAAGGGGCTCACAGAAATAGGGGTCGCTGTCACATGGCCTCTGCTCCAGTTCTGGAACAGATCCTCGGAAAGCTTCAGAATCTCATTCATTTCTAGCAAATGCAGCGATGGATGGCACTTATTTAAAGAAGTCAAAGAAAAGTTACCCAAATTGGAAGCAATAAATTAAGCTGTTTTATCGCCTGGGAACAATTCAAGCAAGTTAAGAGCATGGAAAGTGGACCAAGGAGGGTTGAGTCAAACTCTTCTTTCTCTGTGCCTAAGCTTCCTCATTTGTATGAAGGGATAACAGCAGTACCTACCGCATCAGGCTGCTTCACCTTATGCTCTTCTTTGTGAAGCTTAGGGATGCTGCCTGTAAGCCTGTGTTCAGTGAACTAACAGGCGGGGTTTTTTGCAATTTATAATTAAAAGATTACAAAATGCTGTGAAATGTCATTTTAAAAATAAATCTTTGTGTAGTTACACCATCCCTGTAATAATGGTTTTATGTTATCAACCTAGAATCAAAATCACAACAATCCAGTCTTTTTATTTAGTAAAGTCTTTGAAAATACACGTCTCTCAACAGTTCCAAAAGCAGGACTACAGACTGAAAAAGAAAAGGCAAAAAAAGGCAAATAAATACCACCACACTATTAGGGTGACATTTGCAAAGACCCAACTACCACCATGGTGGTTACCAATAAGAAGGATTTTGAATAAGTACAAATTTGTAGCCTTGAGAGAAGTCCAGATGAAGAGTTTTGCTTCATTAATCAAAGCCCTTGTTTTCAGCTATAAGAAGGTAGATGCATATATGCCACACACCTGAATTTCTAACTGGGTGCCAACTAGAATCAACCTGGTTTGCAAGGCCCTGGGAAGACCTGAAGCTATAACCAAGATCAATGGCCACAGAGCCCCAGGTCCCAGAGGGAGTGTGGGGTCAACAGGTATCATCAACTATACAAACCTCCTGTTACATGTACAGTGGTCCCCACTTATCAACTCTCAATCACAGTTATGAAAGTACTCAATGGAAAATTTCAGAAATAATAAGTTTGAAACAGTGCACCATTCTGAATAGCGTAACGTAATCTCTCCCAGTCCAGCTCAGTCCTGTCCAGCATGCGAGTCATCCCTTTGTCCAGCATCTACCCCACCCATTAGTCACTTAGTAGCCCTCCAGGTTATCAGATAAACCATCAGAGAGCATCATAGTGCTTGGGTTCAAGTGACTTATTTTACTTAATAATGGCCCCAGAATAGTGATGCCTGCACTTTGGATATGCCAAACAGAAGTCATAACATGCTTCTTACTGGGAAAAGGTACACTCGTATAGGACAAACATAGTTACACAGGGTTTGGTACTCTCTGAGGTTTCAGGCATCAAATGGTGGTCTTGGAGCATAATACCCTTTGGGAATGGGGAAGAGAATATGACTGCTGTACTGACATTGACCTATTTTATTTGGAGCCTGAGTTTGGTGGCTTCCAAAAGGGATTACCAAGAAAAAACAAAGGCAATGATGGTACATTACATATACAGCATACCTTCTTTGAGAAAGAGTTAAAGGCAATGTATATAATTTAGTCAAGTTCGATTGATTATTCAGGGAGGGATAAAATGAGCTGTGTAGCTTTACACTCCAACTCATTTATACATTTTATTGAATGAGCCAAGCTAAATTGGTTTCTTACAAGGTGAAAGGAGCAAACACTAAATCAATACTCGTTTCCTGGGCACTTATTAGAGAGGTGGGCAGTCCTCCTTTGAGTGGAAAGATACTTAAAAGTTTACCAAAGGTATTCACATTTGAATAAAAAGCGGTGATTCATAGTTTACATTCAAAAAGAAATTCCAGGTATTCTTTGAAAGTCACTGTCACATCAATGTTTAAAGACAACTCATACCGAGTCATGTTTAAATAGATCATCCTCCACTTCAGAAATTACCAACAGTGCACAGCACTGAAGAGTGGGGCAACCAACTGAAGATGGTGTGATGAGGAAAAAGAGATGGGAGCAGATGAAGAAAAGGCAAGTCAAGGGTCACGTTCAGGTATAAAATGGTTGTGGTTATACTTTAGTACATTCAGTTGAGACTATTTAGGGGCGAGGCGAGCATTTTCACTCCAGGTTTTCATGGATTCTATAGAAATCCATGATCACTGAGCATCAAACACTCAACACAGACTATTAATGGTTTCTGCACATGGGACTAAAGTTTAACTTAACATTAGTCTCCATTAACACTTAACTACATATTTCACCACATAAACATCAAATTATTTCTAAGATAAACATTAGTAGGTGTCAGTTGAAAGGGAGAGTAAGGAGGTTCAAGCTTCTTCAGTTTCTTTGAAGTTTTTATTTTGGTTTCAATAAAAACTCAGATAGCCAGCTCTGTAAATTGAGCTGGCTGAAACTAGTGACCACTCTTTCTGGACAAGAAGTCTATGGGGATGAGGAGACCCCAACAAACCTGCAATCACTGGCTTTAAGGAGAAAGCCCAGTGCTGTTCTGAAAAAAAAAAAGAAAAGAAAAGAAAAGAAAAGAAAGAAAGAAAGAAAGAAAGAAAGAATTTAAATAGAGAAGGAATAGAAAGGTGCCTAGAGAATAGGATATGTGTAATTAAAAATATATTTCAAGTCACAAATCAAAGAAAGTGTCAGCAGAAGTGTCAAATTGCTTAGATCTATTCAAAAGAGAATGTGACTGAGGAAAAGATAATAATTTGCTAAATAGGCATTTACACAATCAAACAGCCTCCATACATATCATGGTTCATACTACTTTGATGACACCCTTAAGAACTCTGACTTTAGAAAGTAATATCAGGAACACCCACTAAAGGACCAGGTGACAGAGCCTTCCTTTCCACACCTCATTTCCAGAGGTCTACACTTGTCATGCCTTCAAGTTTATTCAAACACAAACTAAGGCTGTTTTCTTCTTCAAAATGAAAACTGTTCTAATGTTAACAACAGACCTTCTAGTCTGTGTTTTAATTCCAACAGCATTCTAGGTGAGCTCAAGGAGGGCTCTTGCTGTCCCTGTCAGCCTTCCTGACACCTCCGTGAAGAATTCTTGGTTGTTTACAAGCTTTCAAGATATACAGAAAAACCCCAGCTTCTGAAAATTTCAGGGGAATTACAGAGCAGCACAAGCAGCTTCTTTGATACACAGTGTTGTGATGTATTTACAGCAAGGCTGCCTATTGAGAATTTTATTTTATTTTTTTTAGGATCTATTTAAAAGTGTGCTTTTTACTCACCACACTTGAACTTCTAGATATTAAGGTCTATGAGGACTTGCTAGAAGTCTTTAATTACTATTATTAAAATATTTTTGTTTTAATAAACAATGAACGAAAACTAAACTCTGAGGACATGCTCTCGGGATAGGGGTCAGTAGCCATTTAACTATTTAGGTAAGAATATCAACAACAGAGAAAACTAAAGTCCCTTTTACCAATCAGGAAACTAGCTTTCTGGATGGTCTGCCCAAGATCCTCATAAACATATACAATGGTTTAAATACACATAATAATAAATTATTTTTGCTTTTCTCCCTGCCAAGGTAGAATAATCTCTCAGATTAATTGTTGATTCACGTTGAGCAATTACCCTGAGCCTCCCACACCTGAAGTTCTAGAAGAACCAATAGACAAGCAGAGAGGGTACCTATGTCCAAGGTGTTTCCCTATGGGGTTGAGAAGTAATCAACTGACAATCAGCCATTACACATGACAGGTAGTATATATATCAGACCAGAAGGTGAAGATTAAAGGAATTATAAGAGATGGGTTGCCAACCTTAACCCAAGTTTATTGAGACTTCAAGAAAAATCATGTCCAAAAGTCCCAGCTATGTCTGTAAACTACTTGCAATTCAAGAGTCAACAGAAACCACCTTTCTATGGAAGAAAGGACTAGGTACCCGAGGAAATATAATTCCTATGACAAAACACTAATAGAAAAATGATCTATCAACTTTAGCACTGTAAACATACCCAATCCACAAAGAACCTCTAGCATTAACATTTTCCAAAGCAGGTTTTATCAAGATAAAGTGTTTTCTTTCTACAAAAACGTCCTCTTTTTATCACATGCTCTATGCTATCTCGGAGTCATTTCCATGTAGTCTCAATTTGTTTCCTAGAGATCTCTCCAGAACAAAGAACAAGCACCATCCACTCAAGTACCTACTGTAAAATAAAGATTTCAAGGATCCTAAAAACCATTGTGAGCTTTCCTTGGCATCTTAAAGACAAGAGCAACAGCGGTTCTTCCCTGTTCTTTAAGCTGAGTCAGACTGAATCAACAGTTAGGCAGGCAGGAGGGCACACCTGCTGGGGATGCCCTCCTACCCTCCCATGGTCCTTCAAGTTACTGTAGAGATACTGCTCAAGATCTGAAGTATATCCTTGCTGTGTTTTAAGATCTAACTATTCTTGGAAGCCTTTCCTTCATTGCATAACTCAAAGCACTTTGTTTTTTTTATGAAAATGTATGATATGTAAACGTTTTTTTCTAGCTAGTGATTAAGACCTTAGGATTAAATGAAATCAACCCTGAATTCCACATTCTCAAAAGTGATAGGTACATAAGACTCTTTAAATAACAGCCGATTGAACTTGGATTATCTCACATGGCTTACTTAGTCAAGTCAAAGAGGGGATCTGACAGTAGAACAGAGAAAGGACAGAAGTAATGACTGATCCAAGTAGTTACTTTAATGACTATCTGTTGATGAATACCTTTATCCCATATTATCTGCAGACTAACACTTGTCTCACTGTAATTACTGGTGTACTTGTTTGCCTTCACTAACTATAAGCTCCTTAAAAGGAAGGAAACAAGCTTCTATCCCCCAGCTCATTCAATAAACAAACATTAATTGTGCAATATTTTAATGTGGTTTGTATTTCCCCACATTGTCTTTAGCAGGGTAGAAAAATCCCATACTGCTTGCTCATTGGAATTGCTTTTAAAAAGCTTAGTCTTAGAAATGTACTTACAAAGCCACTGATCTTTAAATAAAGAATGAATTCATCTCGAAAGCAATACTTTTAACCATATAATTTTTTACTTATGATTCAAATGAATAAGTGTACACCATGAGAGTCCAACCTAATAATAAATGTATGGAGCAGAAATAGACGTCAGAAACTAAATATCTACACCAAATATGCCTTGGGCTTCCTTATTACAGCCACAGCAACTTTTCTGTTTATATTCTCCAACTTTGAAACCAAAATGATACCTTCGTCCTGGCAGGTCACATTGGAAAGTTAAAAAATTATAATAAAGGAAAATATCCTCTAGTAAACTGCTTGGAAGTACACATCAAAAAAGTGCATCACCCTGGCTGGTGTGGCTCAGTGGATTGGCGCTGGCCTGAGAACCCAAGGGTCACTGGTTCAATTCCCAGTCAGGGGACATAACCAGGTTGGAAGCCAGGTCCCCAGCTGGAGACAGTGAAAGGAAACCATACATTGATGTTTCTCTCCCTTTCTCCCTCCCTCCCTGCCCTTCGCTCTCTAAGAATAATGAATAAAATCTTTAAAAAAAAAAAAAAAAAAGGTGTATCAGTCACTCAGTTATTCATTTGTCATAAATTGCTGCTCAGCCATCAATACCACATCATTCCAGCTAATTACATATTCCAAGACACAATCTACAACCTGGGCCAAGGCTCAAAACAAAAGATGAAGTTTGGTATAGGAAAGGTCAGCAGTCAGTACGGCAAGTTAAGGAGGCTAAATAAGACATAAAGTAAAAAATTAATTACAAAGAGCTCTCACTGCCCTTTCTATTCTACCAAGCACCTTAAATCAAACTGACTTGACCCAATGGAGTAGATGAGCCACGGCCCATTAGCTGTGACCTCCCCTGTCCTGTTGGCCAGTTCCTTTAGATCCTGTGTGTTGGGGGTGGGGCATCAGGGGGAGCAGGAGGAACTAAAGGGATCACAGCTGTACTCAATGCTATAAACTAAGTTTATTTTAAATGAGAGCATTTTAGGACAAAATATTGATTTGGTAACAATAAAAGTAGCAAGCGTTTGCAGTACAAACGGTATGGGTATGTCTTATACCCCGATGCAGCTCAGGTATAGACAATAAAGACCCTGCAATCACCTCAACTATAATTAGTTTTAATATGCAAAAAAAAAAAAAAAAAAAAAAAAACCCCTACTAAATGAACATATTACAAATAAAGTATCCCTACACAGAAATGTTTTAGAATGAGTCAACTGTATTGCCAGAGTAGACTTGTTTACTAGAACCTTGCATTATTATTTAACCACAAGTTACTTTAGAAATCAATTTCATACTATTGTAATTACAAGAATCCCATCAGTAAGAATGGGCTGTAGGAAGCTAGACACTGACCTAGACACTAGGCCAATAATGGGGATGAGACAATGAAAGTTGAATATTGACCATCAAGAAGTATATGAAAACATGGAGCATGGATGAGGGCACTAACTCACAAAAGCTGTCCGGTGTTCTTCCCCTCTCCCCACCGAAGCACTGTGATGTTAGCAAAAGGTACACTTACAAGGTGGTTCCTGGATGTAACAGTAAAGCAAAGGAGAAAACTCTGACAAATGCCTTATTTGTATAGCACGATGTCAAGAGCCACCATGAAACATGCCCTTCTATGCCTTTAGCCCAATATTGGGCCACAGGTTCTGTGCTGGAAACTGACACCAATGATGAACGAAGCAAGGTCCTGGCCTGCAGGAACTCACAATTTAGAGTAAGTGGTCACAGCACAGCACCAGGACTAGATTCCTATTTATTTTGTTAGGTTTATATATCATCAACTAATGTGTACATTAAGATTTGAAACCACATACTCATCTGAGGGCCGAATCCTCCTGACCTCACTTAAGCTTCGCAAAGGCTGTTACAAAAATTCATTGGTTAGGTTGCTTAACAATTAGGAACCTGGGGCAGACCCGATGTGTTTAATGAGTTGGAAGAAGGGATAAGGAATGAACAACAATGAGCCCAGCTTTCACTCCTTGGGGCTTACTTCCGGGAAGATTCCACGGTGTAATACTATTTGTTTCCCCCCGCAAATAATATACAATTTCATTTTTCCTTTGAGAATCTACCTTGGGAGGAAGCTTAGATGCATGAACCATTTGTACTAATTACTTGTAATGTCTCAGAGATTTAAAACAATTACTACTAAGGCTACTGCCTGGAAACAGAGTAATTACACTAATTGGAGTTCATCAGATATTCATCTTCATAGTAAGCACAACTGATGAGGTGAAATTTACTGTCCATAAATGAAAATCACCTCAGCTGCCAAAGGTGACTTTCAAAAGACCAGTGCCCTCCATGAATATAATGTGCTGTAGGTAACCCTTGACACTGAACAAATGTGGAGAGCGTGGTATATATCAGAACTGTTTCAGAGCACTGTTATGGGTCAACAAAACCAACACATGCCTGCCTCCTGGATCTTTTCATCTCAAGGCATTACATAATCATATCAGTTTTGATAAATCAGGGGCAAAATGTGTGCGAACAGTGAGGGAAGATGTCCCTGAGAAAGTGGCGCTTAAGCTGAGGAGTACTTGGACAGTGGGCAAAAGAATATTCCAGGCGGAAGGAAGAATGGGAAAGAGATTGGAGCATTGGGAGAACTGAAAGGTGGGCCGTGTGGCTGGAGAAAAAAGGTGGGTGGTAGAGAGTGAAAGAAAGGGGGCCAAAGAAAATAGGAGGAGGATATGCAAGACATTGCAGATCAGCAAAGAATTTTAATGTTTTATTCTAAGGGTAACAGAAAGTTGTGATACACACACACACACACAGGAACGTTACCCTTAGATTCAGAACAGTATTGGGCAGTAAACAAGGACAGGGGTAGGGGCTTTGCCTACGTTCATGGCTTAGAGTAGTAAGTAAAGGGGAACAGAGTTTGCCTCTTGGGGATGTTGATTATTTTAGGCTGGTTAATGTGGGAGAAGATCTGAAAATCAAGTAGAAGTTATGCTTTGTAAAGGGGAACTTTATGTTTGCAGAAAGGTCCATTTGTAAAGGTGATTCCCCTTCCTTTATCAGGAAGATATCTAAATTCTAAGACATTTGTGAATGGAGAAGGTGTGGACTTAAATCTGAATAAACTGATCTCCTTATCTATTTTTTTTCCTGGTAACCAACCTCCTATAACGTGACTCTTTACCCTAACATCTTCTTCTGTTTTTTAATTGAAGGTGTTATACCTGTTCAACTTTAACCTGTCTCAACTTGTCTAGTAGATGACCCAGAACATTGAAAGGTAGTAGGGGACATATTTTTCCTCAACAAGAAATGGACATAGGTGCAAGGTAATTGCAACGCAGAGTTGACAGAGCTTTGTTGCCAGTAATAGGTCTGCTTTCTGGAACGAATGGAAGAAGGTGCTATTGACCAAGACAATGAGCACGAAAAGACCATAGGCACTGCCTTGAACATAGAGGCTTTATAAATAAAAGAGATAAAACAAAATATTCTACAGTAACATATCACATTTCATGCAGAAAATAATTTACTAGTAAAAAATTTTATGAAAGATATTCAACAGTACCAACTTTTATTTTAGGGCCAGTGATTGATCTGATACAGTAAAATTGAACTGTTGTATTCAATTCAGACTAGGGCTTCATGAGGCCATTTTTTTTATTGCCATAGTTAACACAATGTGACATGGCCTGAAATTCAAAATAGGAATAATCACATCCCTTGAGAAGGCACCCTCAAAAATTGTAAATTGCTTTTTTAAAAAGAGCCTCTCAAAGGGTTGAAGTATGGATACACCCTTATCCACATTTGTTGAGAATGCCCCTCAAAGAATCCCTTTTATTACCACTACCTGTTTCATTGCCTGGAAAGGCCCCAAAATTCATTAGCTAGACTTTTGAGTCATCGTCAGCTTCATGTGGTTACTGACATTTCTTACTTCCCACTATTTAATGTCCCACTTAACAGAAACCTAGCAAAACTCCAGCCGTTCTTCCCACATGTGCTTCTGTTAGAGCCTCTATCTTCTAATGTTTTTAAGTCTCCATCCAGGAAGACCTGCCCCCAACAAACATTCTGTCCAGTGAATCTCAACCAATAAGCATGGATACTAGAACAGAACTTTAAACGGGCCGACATATCTTGTCAATTCTTCCATCTAGAAAGAGAAGGTTTGTTTCCCACTGCCATTGTGGTTGGGAGAATCTAAAGGAGGCTTTCTCAGAAAAGCTCTAACTTACTCAAGACTAGCTAGTTCTTTACACTAGATGCACTAAGTAAATCCTTCTCTCTTCCGGTATGCACTCCCTTGTAAAATTTGTGTGTATAAATAACCTAATGGAGAAGCTTTCGGGCAGGGGGAAAGCATGACAAGACACGATATAGTGCTAGAATGAAAAATAGGCTTTGTTACGAGTTAATGCCTATTGATTGGTAGCAGCTGCGTACAGCACTGTGTTGAGGAGAGTCCTGACGCCTCCTCCACGTACGCATGTCCATCATGAGTACAACAGAGGGAATGGCACCTGCACCCCTGAGGGACATGCAGCCACAGAACCAACGCTGTGAACCCCATGCCAGGCTCTAGCTTTTCTAGCAACGTGAATCTGAGGACAATTAACCTCTCTGCATTTAATGCATCAGACGAGGACAACTAAGCTTGCCCCATCTGGATTTGTGAGCACTGAACCAGGGGCTCAAGTGTTGCTGGTTTGCCCCAACTTCCTTCTTGGCGGCAGGAATGTGTGAAGCAACACCTTGCCGAAAATTCATTCGTTGAAGCCCGAAACTCCAGTACCTCAACATGGGGCTGTACTTGGAGATACGGCCTTGAAAGACATGGGTAGTTAAAATGAGGCTGTTAGGGTGCACCTTTCATCCAACAGCAATGAGGTCCTTATAAAATTGATTAGGGTACACTGGCAGGGACACAAGGGATGCGAGATTGTGTGAGAAGAGAACAAGGAGAGAGGCCCCAGTAGAAAGCAAACCCGTCAACACCTTCATTTGGGGCTTCTAGCCTCCACAACTGTGAGAAAATCAGTTTCGTTTGCATAATCCACCCAGACTGTGCTATTTGCTATAGCAGCACTAACAGGCTAGGAACAGCACCACTTATACTACCGGCATATGCATCTCTACCATATCCTATTCATTCGCTTTCCCCCTCTTAGGGCTACCTTCTTCTCACCCCTGCAGAACACTAGGAGGGAACCTGGGCCTCAGAAACAAGAGGTAACATTGACTAGAACAATGCAGTTTTGCTTCCTATATTGGAGTTGCCAGGACCTGCCCCCCACCCCCACCCCCTTTGCCCAACACACACAGGGGCACTCCCGGAACAGAAAAGAATGGTATTCCCCTCTCCACCCAGGCACCTCACTGCAAAATTACCAAATAACCACACTTAACTTCCCCCCAGCCCCAGCACAGCTCTTTCCACCTTTTCAGAGGGTTTGAAAAACACTCAATATTTAATAAGGAATGCTGTCCATCCCCGAGATTGAGCCATTTCCTTTGGCAGAGAGATAGTTAACCGTGTCATCAGAATCCAATTTAAATGTAAATGCATCCAGGTCAATTAAACCTTACTGGAACCATGGTGCATATTAGCACGCTAAAGCATTAGTTCTAGCAGTTAGATATTTTCTCTACCAGGTAAACTATGCAAACAATCGCAACATGTCAGGGCCTGCTGGTTTGCCAGGCTGTGCATGTTAACAACTGTTAAATACCCTAACAAGTTGAATGTTGGGGTTTTTTTTTTTGTTTTTTTAAGATATGTCTTCCCCCAGTTCACACCTTCTCCCCACAGAACTCATGCCCAACTCAAAACTGGCCTGGGGTTTTTTTTTTTTTTCACTTTCCTGAGAAACAGTGGTTAACCTTTTTTTTTTTTTTTTTTTTCAGTATGACATCATCCTGGACTTCCCTGACCTTTATCTGACATTCTTAGTTCTCACTCCACAATGACAAAAAGGACCCTCCTTTGGCAGTAGCCTAGCCAATGGGGAGCAGCACATGAATGAGACCCGCAAGTGTGTTGTCCCCACGTGTAAAGAAGGCAAATGAAAGGGGTAGCAGGCTTGCGTTTGTCCTGATCTGCCAACTGCTCTCTCAAACCATCTCTTCTCTTTGGAGCACTCCAGTATTTGTTGATGGATACAGTCAAAAAATGGATTATTATGGACAGCGCAGCAGTTCAAAGTGCAACTAAGGGATATTTTTTAAGCAGGAAGGGCTAATTAACTAACATGACTGTTTGGATGAGGGACACAGATGTGAAGATTGCTGAAAGAAATTTTGTTGTTAAATTCACTTCATTACATCCGCTACATTGAGAGTAGTCATGAATTAAACATAATATCTTAGAAATAGCACTAGAATGTTGTTTGTCCATTGAGATTGAATTGCATTTAAAACTACAACTATTACCTTAGTGAAACTGTATGTTATCATTTCACTGGGTAGTTAGTTACCTGTCTCTGCACTGTGATCAGTTGTGGTCTCCTAAGACAACCACCCACCCAGAAGCTTCAGTGCAGATGAAATCAAAGCTAAGCTTTCTGGGTGACGGGAAAAAAACCAGTCAGAATAGAAAAGGTGCAGGTGAATATAGTGAGAGATAAATTTTTGTCTCTTACACCAATGAAACCTTCCATGAAGACTTTTCATTACTCAACCATTGGACCATATTTGGGTGAGGGGTAGCATTCAGTTGTCAGTCACATGAAGAAACACATCCCTGGGAAACCATTATCAATCTTGTTCTTAACAATCTTTTCGTAACCTCAGGACAAACACTAGTTGCTATTTGCCTGAAAACCAATCACTGAAATTTCCGGAACCAGGTTTCTCAAGTCCAGCAGGGTGAGCCCTGGAAACTCAAAGCCTGAGATCTCAACAACAGATCACCAGGACTACTGCAGACATTGCTCCTGTCACAACAAACCACCTACCAACAGGGTGGCATCAGCCACGGTTGAGTTATCACAAGAAGACGCAGGAACTCTTGTAACCACCAACTGTTAACTGAGATTCTTTCTTTTTCCTTAGGAAAATGACTCATTCAGAGAATATTCCAGAACACCTTGTTTAACCTTAACATTGCATTTAGTAAATACCCCAGTAGTCATGTAACTTCACCCTACCCTCTTTATGACATGAAGGATAAAGGGGGAAAAAAATCACCTCAAATCTTGCCACCTGTACATCACTGATTTCTCTGGATTTTCCCTTTCCCCGATCATCTTAAATATGCCAAAGGCAAATACAGAAGCTGTTCATCCTCTATTGAAACAGCTGAGAACATTTGTAAAGGTTAAAGACAGCAAATATTCCTACAGTCACTCCGGTTTCCAAGACAAAGCTCAGAAAAGCTGAAGACAAGTGTCCTGCGAAGACTCAGCAATTCTAAGGAAAACTTTCTTCTGTATGTGCCAAAGAACTAGGCATGGTCTCAGTTACAAGTTGGTTGTTGTTATTCTCCTTTTTAATATACCATGTCCACAGTTATATCTTGTTACTATTTAACTTGCCTACTGCATTAGCCTAGGTGGTAATGGTGTTTTGAATGGCTGTCAATGGATAAATGATGTGGGTCTTTTCAAAAGCACTTTGCCAAGCAATTCAGGAAATTTATAATGTAAAAAGCTCAACCAGGAAAAACTGTTCTTGAACATCTCTTTCTTCAGAGACTTATAGAAGAGTTTTTAACTTGGGCTCATTTTAGGAATATATTCTTTTCTGAATCTGCAAAGCTGTAAAAATTAAAAGCATTACAAAAACCGTGAAGCCATTTTTTTTGCTGGTTTCCCTGGAGGAAAAAATTGTAAATTACTCAAAGCGTATTCTCCACTTATTGAAATACCTAAAGATAATCATTTAAAACTATGAAATTACAATTGTGTCTCATCTAAAGCTATCACAATTTCACCAAATACAAATGTACGCAGTTAACATGGCTAAAATCAGTTTCAAACATTATATATTAAGCTTTGTAAAATGTTTTAACAACATGTAACTCAGTTCTATAGTTTAATGACGACTTCCGAAACATAGAGCCCTTTAAATTCTTTACATCAGCCCAAATAACATAAATGATAATTCTAAAGGAAAAAAAAAGGTTAAATCTCAAGTATTATGCGGCTCTCAAACCAATAAGCCAGATAACACTAGTAATCAGCATAAAGGTTCATGTCCACCCATCACTTCCCACAACACCGCATGTGGATTTCCCAAGAGTTTCCCGAGCATTGTAGAACCCACTTGCTCCATAGCCTCCAAATTGGCCTAAAACCAGCTGGCACGTTTTCAAACATGTGCCCTCCCAAACCACAGCTCCCCAACCTTGTCCCACTGTTCATTTTAGGAGGAAAACAAAAGATACAGCACTGAATTTTAGTTTTATGAGCAAAGTTATTTTAATACATGCCATAAATTCTTTGGCATATGAAGGAAATCATGTGCCTATAAGATAAGCAGCAAAGAGAGGTCAGTTGAGGCGAAAGAGAGCCCAGATAAAGCAGTAAGTAGCAGGTAGGAAATGGAGATACAGGGCACAGTTATGTACCAAAAAGCAGTTCTTTCTGCAGGAGACAGGAGAGAGGGCAGTAAGGAGAGACACACAGAATCAGGTTTTGGATTTTCAAAAAGCGGTAGGAATTTTTATTTTAAGTTGCAGACCCTGAGTAAGAGGTTGATTCAATTAGACAGAAGGGAAATAACCTGAATTTCCACTGAGCCACTAACCAAGCTCAAGGCACCCTGAGTAATCCACTAACTTTTCTAAGATGCTTTCAAGTTCCAAAATGAGTGTTTCAAACCTTTTGTTATGAGACTGTGAGTATTTGCAAAGGACTTATGTTGTACCTAAAATAGTATTTAAAGCAGCCACCCAGTTTCTGCAAATAAATCCGGCACATGTGAGGAGGCAGAATGAAAACCAGTTAATGAACTTAGAACTTGGTTTATTTCTAATCAGGCAACCCCTACTACACAGCTGGAGGAGGGCTAACTAGTATCTGATCAGCATCTCCCAGTTAGAATTCCAAGTAAGGTGTTTGAGTCCCACCTGTGAAGTGTAATGAGAAACTGAAGGGAGCCAACCAAATACACCACATTCCTCCATGGTCTTTATTAAGAGCATCCACCATGCTCATCCTACTAGAAAAAGTATGGGTTAGTATGAATGTTAGCCCGTGTTCACTATGACAAGAAGCGCTTCCAATCTGTAGTTCACTGTACTTACTGATTAAATATTTATTCCACACTGCATCTCTTCTGTGATAACTTTTCATTGAAGAACTTAGCATGCTTCCCTCTAAATAACATTGAACATGTTAATACATTAGAAGGTTGTCCATGTTACAGAAGGTAAAATGGCCAAGGTGATGGGAAGGACAGTGTAGCATTGTGGAGCGGAACAAGGCCATCAGACATTGACTTGAATTCTATCACTTTCTACTAGGTCTAGAATCCTACATAGATTAGTTAACCCTAGTACACCAAAAAGGGGCCACATACTAGGCCTGACAAGCTCAGGGGAGGCCTGCATGACAGCCTTACATCCTCAGAGACCTAAAGTAACCCACATAGGATGATGTGAAGTTCAAACTTTCTAACTAAAAGTAAGTCACGGCAGGTAGTCATGTCCTAGGCTGGTATCTTCCCTCACAAAGGTCCATCTTTAGCTGTCTTTTTGTTTCGAAGGTAACATACCTTGGGACTGTCAGGGTGATTTCCTTCCCCACCCCCAACCCTCACCCCTCACTGCACCACAGCAGAGACCTCAAAACCCCTCATTATTATTGTTATCATGTTCATTGTTCACAATCCTCTACCTACAGTATAAAACAAGTCTATTCATTTTCCTTGTTATTCAATCACAGATTTCCCCGCTTTACTTTCTCCTGCTTCCCCAACCTCTGGCATGCCTCCCTCCTTTGATTGTAAGCTATAAAGTAAGGAGCAAAACAACCATCCTCTGGGGCATTTTCTCCATCCTTTGAGACTTTGCTTCCCAGCAACTGTCATCAATTTGACTCAAACTCATAAACATTCTCTACAAGGTTAACCTTTTCTTACATTGACACTTTCTATTTTTAAATTGTTCACAGGTAAAATGCATCTTACAATTTGAGGGGATAAAATTCAACGAGAGCTTATGGTGTACAACAAACAGTCAACACATGTCCAATTTCACCCCTTCTCAGATTAAAAACAAACAAAACAACCCAAAAACCTTTGATAGGAAATTTTTTTTTTTTATTACAACCACTATGTCTGAAACATCTTTCCTACAGTGAACACCCACCTGCTAGATAAGTTAAGTAAAATATAATTTCCCTCCTAAATCTATAAGATTCAAAATGTGTTTAAAGAAACTATCAAAAAATAATTTAACCAAAGTAAGAATAACTTTCTCTTAGCTCGACAGCAAAAGCCAGTGTCCCAAAGGCCAAAAACAAACTACTTGGGCAGATCCCTGAATTAAATGCCTGAATGGCTGGAAATGAGTGGTGGATGGACCAACACCAAATATCTGAAATTCCAAAGAAACTCTTTTGTAGTTGTTGTTTTTAAGAGGCCACGATGACTAAAGTGTGACTAAAGTCTCACTTGCAGATATTTACTTCCAAAGAAAGGTGTTGATAACACCTTTACATTCTTGCATAATACAACCTTTGTTTCACCCCTGAATGGGGTAGTGAAGGTGTGGGAAAGTGGAAAAGGTGTACCATGTGTGGCCCTTAGAATTTTAAATATATAATCTGGTTTATATCTTACTACTAAGGGTTAAGACTCTCCTTTCAAATGCCAGTTAATGCACTTTAATTCAAGACACAACAAAGCCAAGTAATTTCAGGAATTTGAATAAATTTAGTCTCTCCCTAACATCATGTAGTGAGCTGTTCTCTGGAGGTCTCTCAAGTTCCAGCAACTTTCACACTTTTTTTTTTTTTTTCATTTTAATATCAATTCAGTGTGGAGGCTGGCATTGAATTAACCTGCGCATTTTACACTTTTGAAACCAGGACAAGTGTCCTGGCCACATACATACTCAAGGTTATCATATGTGGCAAGGATTACTAAAGCACAGACTTTAATGTCCTATCAACTACTCTCTTCAAGATCCTACCGTGGCCTACCTGGAAATATGACCTCTCTGAAACAAGCAGGTCAACGGCCACAGATGCAGAGGGCAAAACAGAAGAAGCTGTCCCTCTCCCAACTTTATGGTGAATGTGCTAAATGAAGATGCACTGAACATGTGCCAGGCATTGTCCTCTAGTTTGAAGATTTCACTTAACCCTTCTTACTTTGTATTGTAGCCCCCATTTTACAGATGGGGATGGAGACACAGAGAAGCTGACCAATTGGCCAAAGTTACACAAGCTAACAAATGGCTGAGACAAGGTTCTCAATCCAGTGACTCTGGCTCCAGACTCCACTCCAATCCCACCATACCTAGCCCTCCAAACCATACTTTCTAAATAGCATACTCCCTGCCCAATGTAATTGTTTAATGGCTAAAATTATACATTTCAGAGGGAAACCCAAAAAGCAAACCAATGCATCCAGCCTACCCTCCTTCATCTAAAAGAACAAACACCCAACAACAAAATTAATTCAAAAGAATCCATAGAATGTTTAGGTGACAGAAGGAAAATACTGTGTAAATGCACTGCCTTCCCCACTGAACACCATTTTCTTATATTATGTTGAAATGTGTCCTTACGCCCTGTGCCCCTGCAGTGCTAGCAGATGGTTTCTATGTCTCAATCGCTAAAGCTTTCAGGAATTTATTCCTAGACCTCAAAGCCTGCTCAATTGAAACCTTCGCTCACTGATGGCCTTGGCCAGCCAAGAAATCTCTGCTGTCCCGTGTTTGTTCAAAAAAAACAAACTACTATCTTTGGAAAGACTGATTTTTTTTAAGTTATTTAAATCCTTAGGGTGCAGAAGGAAAACACTATGACACTCTCTTGTCTCCCACTTCATTCCATTTCTGATCTCCACAGGGAAAAAAAGAATGCTCTTCAATCACAGTGCTTCTTCTCAAAATCACAACTTAATTACATCTTGGTAAGCATTTGGCTCTATGGTTGTCTTGATAAATTTCACTGGACAAGTTTTGTCACGTGACACTTACCTAGATGTCTTAACACTTACGTAAATGTCTTTACAGCTGTGGAGGGAATGGCCTATGACACAAAAACCCTCCTTTGGCAGGCTTGGAACTTTTGTAGTTTCAAGACTAGCCCTGTACTTTTCTCAAAAGAACTCAAATGCCATCTCTTGAGTTACATAAGCAGTCATAAGGAATTCCATGAGAGTGGCCATCCTGGCTTCATTCAGTCCACTTTTGGGCAACCTCCCATGTAGTTTCTCGGAATTTCAAATACGTATATCCACAAGGACAGAAGTTTGGGATTATGATGCATTAGCATCTTTGAGACTGAAATATTCTATTTTGACTGAATACACCCAGAGCCTTCAGGTCTTGATTAATGGGCATCAAACAAAAACACAACTCAATATACAGAAATTAGTGATGTCAACCATACGGAATGTGTTGAAATGCAGACTGAGAAGTCCAGGGGCCGCGAGGGGTCAGCCGTTGTGCTTATGCGCTTTTCACAAATATGTGTGGACTTTATTATAGTCTGAAAATTAAATGATTATCCCAGTTTTACAACTGAAGAAAGTAAAACCTAGCGAGGTTTGAAGTAATTTGCCCAACATGACCCAGCCAGTGGCTAGAGATTTTTTAAACCCAGTTGCTTTCTACTATACTATACCTTAGCAAACCTCAAAAAAAAAGGATCCTTTTTCTCCAAAACACATCAAGTGTGTATTCTTTTTAAAAATTCTGACTATTCACAGCCTCGAATTCATACCTCATTATAGTCAGCCATATTTATATGAGAAAGCAAAGTTCATGTTGCATTGGGTTATCTTAGTCCTCAGATTCAGTAAGATGAGAAAACTTGATAAAATGAAGAAGATTCCACATCATTTTTCCTGCTCTAAATATGCAAGGTTTTTGCCTAGTTTCCAGTTTACCAGCTAAGATCACCTTTAAGAAAATGTTAATCTTTTTAGAAGGTGTAAAATGAAGAGGCTGAAAACCTTATGTGTAACACAAGAAAAACAAAAGCTTGAGCAAACCAAAGCATGTCTTTCACCAGAGTCAGACACCGAAGGCAAGTGCTTTCAACAAATAATAGACAAGCCTTTTAAAAATATTTTCAAAACAAAATTTAAAAGAGACCACAAAAATAAGACAAAACAATTTTATAAATCCTTTATTTAAAAAGCATTGATTATTGCATCTTTCAAAATTCAGTAGGGTTTAATGTGAGTTTTTAAACCTCTAAATGACCATCTTAATATAAGATGTTCAATGAACCCATTTGTTTTAGTGGTACACTGGTGGAAGTTAGAAATGAGCTTATTAGTAGACTAGCTAGGTTCTCTTTTATATATTTTTAAAGAAAATTATTTTCCAAAGACTAATATGAGCCCTATAAAATATTCTATACCAATTAACTTCATATAATACACACACACACACACACGCACACGCACACATACACATACATAGATGGTGCCTTAATTGCTTTAAAAATGGTTTTAGGTTTTGTGATTTTTTATAAAACTACAGAGAAAAATAAAAGACACCTATTTTACAGTGAACAAAGCTCACCCAGACATAAGTTTTTCATATTCCACTCCCATGAAATGAAAATGGCTTAAATTGTCCTTAATGTGGATTAAACACACACACATAACTGATAATGACTCCTCCAAGAACAGAGTTAAAGCCCTCTGAGTTAAGCTCATCCGTTGGGTGTTTTAATTCGAGTGATCCGGTGGGGGAGAAAGGGTTCTTCTCTACCACTGCCCACAATGAAAGCACAGCCACCAGATAAGGGGGAAAAAAAGGCCCAATTAGCTCCCGTTCTCTACCTGCTACGGCTTGGCAAAAATCAATCTAAGTAAAAGAATAAGATACATGATCTTTCAAAAAATTCTATTTAAAAATTGCATTGCTCAAAAACCTAAGACTCATTGAATTTGGAGTATATGGTATATATTTGCTATTGAATTTGGCCTATGTTCCAACTCAATCTATCCATCAAAAACACAATCTACAGGAAAAGAAAAAAGAGAAAACCTACATATGGCCCTCTAACCCATAATAAACCACTCAATACTAAGGAATAGAACAAGTATGTAGCAGCTACCCACCAAATATAAAGCCCTTTTATATAGGGTTCAAGTTTTTATTAGAAAGAACAAAAGAGATGACTTCCCTTGTCCTGCCACATGTTGTCCTACCAGGATGTACTGAGAATACTTAAGCATAAAATTCTTATATGTACCTGCAAAAAAATGTATTTAACTCCTACTTTATATACACACTGTCTCCTTTTGGATGGTGGCCCAAAAATAAATCGAAATCTAATTATTGGGGGCGGGGGGGGATCAGCCAAAGGTATATGTATTATGGCATCTGTCAGATGTTGCAAAGAAAAAGAAAGAAAGAAAGAAAGAAAGAAAGAGCAGTGAACTTAACTATATTCACCCCCAGCAGCACGACTGCCTTCTTCCTCCCCCATCAGTGGATTTACATCTCCATGGGGTTTTGTCTTTTGGGATTGCTAATGAAACAATGAGGTAGGAAGCCAGAGAAAAATGAAAGGGTTAGGATCCCACACCATTTTCTCCGCTCTGAGCTCTGTAGGCCATCTTATTCCAATAAACACCAAGATGTCTCAATTTTTCCCAAGTTGTGACAGGAGGGGCAGTACCCACTATCCGTTTTTGAAACCAGTGCCCCTTAATCAAATGACCAGCAGCAAAAAATCTGTCAGACAACAGTTAATTGATGCAAATGAAGAGTCACCATCACTGCAGTGCAATATTACAGGAAAAAGAACAATGGCCGGTGCTTTAAAGGAAAATAACAGGGTTGGCTTTAAAAAATAAAATAGTTAACCCAGAATTTGCTATCATTATAAAGGCTAATCTTATTTTTTTAATCTATTGAAATCCCTAAGAAAGCAAAAGATGAGAGATAGCCTGACGAAGAAGAAACATACACTAGGGGATGGGGGTGGGGAAGGAGACTGTCATTTGTGTCCCAGGCTTTCAGGCAACATTTAGGGCAAAAGCCTTTGTTTCTTCCTCCTCGGAAGGGAGTGGGCGGGTGGGTGATGGAGAGATCAGACAAGGCTGCCCCGGCCCTCCACACCCAGCTCTCTCGCGCATGCGCGAGGCCAAGACAAAGGAATAGGTAATTACAGTCCCAATTCATTCATTTTGCCCACAGCACTGGAGATCTGTTAGCCCAGGCTGTAATCCCAAGGGAAGGGGGGGCGGGGGTGTAGGTCCACACCCCTTCGGTGGGAAGACCACCTCGATGCTGGTGTTTGATTTTTAACCCGCCACATTCGTGCTAGTGGCCTCGCGGGAGACCGAGGTGTGTCAACCCTGGTCAAGGTACTAAAAACGCACCCGTGTGAGGTGTGCTCATCCGAGCAGGGTGAAAATTACACAGAGCTGTCCCGCGGAGTTCGTTTCAGGGCGGAAATATCTCTGGGGAAGCTGATAAACCCAGCCAAGCGTTCGATGAATATTCATGAAAAGAATGCGGTTTGCAGCCGCGCATTGTGTGTGCGATCCGATCCTGGGATTCCGCAATTTATATTTTTCGGAGGTGGGGGCGAGGAACAGGAACCAGGCGTCGGGTTTCATAGTCAGTGCCTTAGGCAAAACCTGCTAAACCCCAAACCTTAGCTCACAGTGGGGCTGGGCCGCCCGCGCGCAGTCAGGTTCAAGCTCACACCCTCCCGGCCCCGGCCGCGAGTGGAAGCATCTGGTGCATTCTCTGAACCAAAGACTCCAAAAAACGCAGAGCTCAGAGACGGCCCACAGGTTAGTGGGAAGGCAAGTCAGCCACGTCCGAGGTTGAGGCTTGGATCCGCTCGAATGTGCTTCTGGAGGCACGCTGTCGTGTGAACCTTGCATTCCTTGGCCACCCCAAGCCAAGATTCGGGAGTCTCACTGGTCAAGGAAATCCATTTGCTAAACCCCAAAGCCACCTCCTTCTTCTGATCAGACCCGATTCCCCATATTCTCTCTCCCATTACTCCCGCCCCACCCCACCCCCACCCTCCGTCTTTTACTGCCCCTCGCGCCAAGCGCTTTCTTCCAGGCTGTAGAAGGTTCCGATGACAGATACGCTCCTTCCAGCCCCACAAAACCGCTCTTGGGGCCTCAGTGCGCTTAAAGGCTTTCGCATTCGGCGGTTTCTTCAACCAGCAGCTTCTCTCCAGCCACCGCCCCCGCCCCAACTCCGTTTATCAGACTCGCCATCCCCCGCGTCCTCCCCACCCTGCGAGTGGCTGAAGCCTCCCACCTCGTCCCCCCATCACCCCAGATCCCCGAAGTGTGACGGAGCCCTCGTGGAGGGACCCCACGCCCAGTGTCGTCTAACCCGGCCCTGCGCTAGCACCACCCATCCACCCCAGCCGCAGCGCGGGCAGGGAAGGGAGAGGCTGGGAATGGGGCGCGGTGCGGTAGGAAAACGGAGGCCCCCAAGGTTGCCAGCCCCCCTGGTCCGCGGTGGCGACGGGGCCACCGGGACGCGCCTCCTTACCGGCTCTGGGTGCCTGCGCCGCCCCTGGGTGAATGCAGTGCCGCCGAAGGGCCCGGGTCACTGGCGTCGTCCAGCCGGGTGTCTGGCCGCTGGCGGAGGCTCTCTCTCCGGCTCGACGGCGGAGCCCGGAGCGAGGAGCTAGTTGGAGCGCTGCCGCTACTGCCGCCGCCGCTGCAGCCTCTGCATTTCTTGCTCTCGCGCTCCCCCTCCCCTTCCTGCCCAGCACCTCCCCCGCCGCGTCCGCCCGCCCAGCCTCCCTCTCCTCTACCCCGCCCGCCTCCCTCCCCCTGGCCCCTCCTTTCCCGGGCCCCGCCCGCCTCCCCTCAACGCCCCTCCAACTCTGGACACTCCCTGAGTGCCCTCCCCTCCGCCCTAGCAACCCCCCACCTCTTTTCTCCATCCTGATAGTCCTCGCTTTCCTCCTCCCTTCATCCTTGTACTCCTCCTGCTTCTCTCGACAGGCCTTCTGTGGGGGTTTCTCAGCCCCTTCCCACCACCCTCCATTCTGGGCTCCCCTCGGCCTCCCTTCCCCCGCTTGGCCGGGACTGTCCGTGAGTGGGTTTCTCTCTCTCTTTTCTCCCCCCCCCCCCACCTTATTGGAACGGTTAGCTACAAGTGCTCCAGCTCTCGATCAGACTTAAGGAGCTGCCTAGAGGTGATGAATGACACCCCCTGACACCTGCTACCTTTCTCAGCACCCCAATCCCGTACTGCTAGAGACATCGGCTGAGATTCCTATGCCCAGGCTGGGAGTGAAGTTAGGGGTGACGTGGTGCATTCCCCTCACTCGCTAAGGACTGGTGTCTGCGGGGCGGAGGTGGCCCCCAACAACTGGCAGTCCTAGCAGGCGCCCCGCGGACCGGGTGCGCTGGGTGGGCGGCTCCCCGCGAGCCCTAGGTGGACCCCGGCTGACGCGGCTTCCCACCAGCGTCGCGGCTTAAGGTCCAGCTGGCCCGGCGGGCAACGTAGCCCTTTCGGGGATGCTCTCAGGAACTGAGAGAGAACGGAAAGACAGGAGCCCAAGGAAAGGACCGTCGGGTTTGTGTCTGTGTGTGTGTCTGTGCAGGCAACCAGTCTCGGGACGCTGGGTTAGCCGCGGCAGCAGGCGCAGAAGCGCTCTAGCCAAAGCCGGGGCCAGCGCAACGCGCCGGGGAGTCCGGGGACTGCCACTTTCTTGGACACCGGGGCACAAAATAACCACCAGGGTAGGGGGATACTCTCACCTTATTTATCTGTTGGCAAGAAGCAAATGCAAAAAATAACAAGATATCGCTTACAACGGTAGTTCCTTGATTAGACAAAAGCCAGAATTACCTTCCCGCAAGACCCCTTTGAACCTTTGGAACTTTTATTTGCGGCATTTTGGCGCCCTCTGGCTGTGTTTGGATTGTTTTCATGCTCTCCTACATCCATCCCAGCGAAGAAAATGAGTTGCAGGTTTTCTTCCAGGGTGCATCTGCCCTGTTCACCCGGGCGTCCATTCGATCCAGAAGCAAGGTTTTCCTCCAAATCGGCGCGACAACATGTAACCACATATAGGAGGTCAGACGCTAACGCTGGTGCATCCGCATTCAACAGGGAAAATGTAAGTCCATTTTTTTATTAACAGGAAAAAACTTATCCGAACTTAACTACATTTAAATTAGGTGGGGTGACCCTGTTAGCCCAGAAGTACACCCGAGGTTTTGCAGCGGGAATATTTGTGTACAAAACTGAACAGGTACTTACAGTCTACATGGGACCTCACCATTTTAATCAAAGGGTGGTAAGAAAAAAGTAAGGATTTTGTTGCGTCGTTTGTTCTTGCTTCTTTCTCTATGCCATTTTAATGAACAATAAATAAATATAATACAAAGACAGTGAAGCAAATTACAACTAGGGTTGCCTCTAATTGTATTTATTTGACTATAAATAGTTATTCAATAATTTAGCATGTTCACTATGTGTCCCTCATTCCAGCACCCCATCTGTGAGGCTAGATGCAGGGTTTCTCACATTTCTGTTTGGGGCCGATCGTTTTCCATTGGTGGGGGGCTGTCCCGTGCACTCTGAAATGGTTAGCCTCATTTCTGGCCTATACCCACTAGTTAACACATACACACCACCACCACCACCACATATTTCCACTAGTTGTGAACCAAAAATGTCCCCTGACATTGCCAAATGTCCCCTGGGAGACAAAAATCACTCCAAGTTGAAAAAATACTGGACTATAAAAGTTTAAGCCACTGCGAGTAAGTCTCTTAAGTTTTTATCCTGTCAAGTGAGATGAGCATTTGCCATTTTATACTCAAGACATTCATTGAGTGTATTTGTTAGGATATCAGAGTAGTTAGTTTTTTCATTTAGCTTTCAGTTTTTAGCCCTGTGATCTTTCAGGCATGTGAATCATTTCAAAATTAGTTAATATATGATTTTTTAAAGATTTTATTTATTTTTAGAGAGAGGGAAAGGAAGGGAGAAAGAGAGGGAGAGAAACATCAATTTGTGGCTGCCTCTTGCACACCCTCAACTGGGGACCTGGCCCACAGCCCAGGCATGTGCCCTGACAGGGAATTGAACTTGCCATCCTATGGTTCACAGGCCAGTGCTTAATCCACTGAGCCAAACCAGGCAGGGCAGTAAGTACATGATCTTATTGTGTCTGCATAATAAGCCTCTGGACGTCCTGTTCTGTTTTTTCTTTTTCCAATCTTTTTCAAAGGAAAAAAAGATGACATAAAAATTAATTTCCAGTACCTTCAGTGCTTCTGGCTACATTTCCATGATAAAGAAAACAAGTCTTTCAAAGGTGTGACTGGAATACAGATCATGAGTTGCCATAGAAATGAGAGGCAAAATCTTACACCAATGACTGTGGGTCGCCTCAATTCTGTCTTTCATAGTATGTAGTTGTTCTTTTAAGAGATTTCTAAGGCATTCTTCTTTAATGAACTAAGGTTGTGACTGGCTAACAGTGCTATTAACCTGAAGAATTCTGGAAGCTTTTCCAGAATTTATATACCTGTATCGAATGGTAGCCAAAGTATTACATTTCCGTACACTACTACCTAAAGTCCAATTTGATGATATTTTTGGTGGTTCATCCAACATCTTTTGAAACACAGACTTAAGGAATTAATGACTAAGTATTTGAAGCTCTGGAGTCTAGAAAATTGTTAACACCAATTATTGTGGATGTCACTAGCTGTTTAGATTATAGACCAATGAATTTGGGAATATATGTTAAAGGTGCAGATTTAATTACTTTTCAACATTACGTCATGAAAAATAAAAACTGCTTTAATCTCCAAATAAAATAAACATATTTTTAACAACAAAGTTGGACTTTTCTGGGTTGTAAAATAAATCCCATTGTCATTTTCAATTATTTACCTAATCTGCTTCATTGAATCAAGCCTGCATTATGAACATATTTATCAAAAGGATACATTATTCAGTGACTACTACTTTTGCTACAGTATTTGCCATAGAATTGTTTGCAATATGATGGAAGCATCATCATCTAACTTACTGGTCAGTTTATGAAAAGTTTGGTGCGTATTTACCTTTTTAAATAGTATCTGTTGTGTCTATTGAGAGTCTATGATAATTACATAGGGCTCATCTCACCTTCAAAACTTACCCACAATTTCCCTCTCTTAACTCTCATATTACCCACTGAGGCCTGGCATCTTCCTTAGTTCCCCTTCCTTCCTCCTAGATAGTAGATAAGGGATTAAGTAAGGTTCCCAAATAAAAGATGTAGGCCAACGTGAATGAAGCAAAAGCATGGTGACAGCAGTGTCACCCTAGGGTTATCACAGCCACCTTTGCTCACTCAGCGTTGTTTTAGCTAGCTCTTATTCAACACCACGGAATCAGTCTGAACCCTCTGAGACCCATGTACGGAATTTGAAAAATTTAGTTCTGCTGGTAACTGCATGTTGGCGACAAGACCTCATCTACAAATCGTAAGTTCAAAGCCAGACAGCCAATATGAGATAGGAAAAGGTACAGCTTTTATTCTCTAACTATATTAGTTTGAACCGAAGGAAAATAATGAAATCTATATAGTATACATTTCGTCTTTCTCCCTTCCTACTACCCCCCATGTTATTGCAACTTAGCCATTCACAAAGCCAAGTGAAAAGACTTCCTCAGTTTCATTCGCGGTTCTCAAGCTGGGGCTGCTTTGCCCCCCAGAGGACGGTGGTGGTATCTGCAGGCATTTGCGGGGAGGGGAGTATAGTGAGACAAAGTGCTACAGGCACCTGGTGGGTAAAGCTCAGGGTTGCTGCTAAACACCCTACAAGGCACGCGGAATAGCCTCCACAACAGGTGGGTATCCAAAGTCCAAAATGTCAGTAAAACATCCAGCCCAACATTCAGAATGTGTTTGAGTAAGCCTTGATTTACAAGCACGTGAAGCTGGAAAACAGCTGATTTTTGTTAAGAACCGGTGCTGCAAGGAAAACCACCTCGTGCGGTGGTTCGGGGCGTCTGGAGCAGACAGCACCTTTGGAGGCACAAAAACGTAGCGGGGTGCTCCTTCGAGCAGGGGCCTGCGAGGCACTCACAGACCCCGCTCACTCACCACCTTCCTCAACTGTGATGCCAATCTAGGCAGTCACTTCTAGAGCAGTGCCAAAGATCAGCATCAGGGATTTTGAGTTCCCCTCTCCGCTCTTACATGCTGAGCCACGGAAAACAGCTTCACTTCGGTTCCCTATTTCACTTTCCTCTTTACGCATTGTGAAAGGGTAGCTGGGAAACCTGAGCACGCGCGTTTTACTCCTAAACATTGGACTCAAAATGGAAGGGGGCAACCTGGCCTTAGCACCACACTGGGAACACTTTTGCCAGATAAAAGCTGACTAACAACCCATCTTATACTCTACCTGAAGAGTTCTCATCCCCAACTCTCTTGTCCCTGTCATCAACCATGATTTCCCCACCTTGGCTTTCAGTCCCAAAGTACTTCTTCTACTTTGTAGATGATGAAACCAATGGTGGAAGGGTGTTTGCCTCACTAATGAGCAAGGGCTTTTCCCAGGCAGTGCCTACCTGTTTCTACAGACATGGGCATTAGAGCAGAGGACTTTAATGTTGGGAAAACAGTCCTTAATTCTCTGGCAGCCCTTCCCCCGTAATCACCCATGAAACCTTTCGGAAAACAAGTTACTTCAGAATGGCATGAAGAATGCTTTAGAACAATTATGCACATGGCTCGCCTCTTGAATCAACGAGGCTGTAGAGGTTCCGGTGTTAGCTGGCACGGCCCCACCCCGTTCCTTGTTGCCACCTGGTTCTTAGCCCCTACTGGTAATTAAAATGTTTTTACTTTGACCCCAACACAGAGAACGGGGCCCAAAATTAACCGGTAAGTGCATAAACAGGTTGCCAAAAAGAATGCAGAGAATGCACATTTTTACTGTAAATGAATTGGGGGTACTGTTTTCCCAACTTCTCTGAGTGCTAATGCTGTCCAGATTCCAACACCTGCTTTTCTCTGCTCTGCGGACAGGCTTCCAAACACATAGCCCCACACTCAGGGATTTTCTGGGATAAAGCTCAACTCAATGTCAGAAAGAATGACCTCCCCCAACCAAAATGGAAGGTAGTAAAAAATGAGACAGCCAGACTTAAGCATTAAGGGAAAACCAGTCATAAATAGTAGAGGATACCTAAAAACACTAATAATAAGCAAAACAACCATTGTGTCAATAGTTTCCATATCATCTATGAGATAGCTTGTCACCGTGATGGACCATGAAATTTGACACAAGAAAAGCATGCATCGTTCTTGTCCCTGTTCCCAGAGGGCTTGAAACAACAGCAACAAAAAGAGCAATTTTATTGTAATTAATATATTTATTTGATCAAAATCAAACACAAGAAAAGATGTCCAGAACAACTTCTTAGGTAACTGAAGCAAGTAGAATATAGGCTGTGTAGTATTGTCCCATTATGCTAGAAATCAATACATGGGGAAGATGTTTGCTGGATTTTAGCCGAAGCTGTCACCCCATTGCTCTCACTGAGAACCTGTGTTATTTCAGAGGTGGGGTGGGGACCGTTCAGCTTTCCAACGCCATCTTATACAGTTCCATGTTGATGGAATGTTTTTGCGGTGACCAGCCATTACTATGGGAACAATATGCAATTTTGTGTGTTCAGAGATCAGCCCGGGCTGGAAAATCACCTCTTAGAGATAACCCTCCCTCTCATCAGCTTTCCCTGCTTTCTGTATTTGAACTTTGCACTTCTGCTTCTTGCATTTTTCTGCTTCTTCACCTTTAGATTAGTGGCTTCACCTTTAGATGAGGGGTGAAGAATGTGGCCCTAATTCTGGCAGCCTTTTGGCCGCTGGCTTAGGTCTCTGGGGTGCCCCCACTCTCTTTTACCTCCAATGCAAAAGGTCTCCCCCACACCCAGCTTTTGAGGTGAGAGCAAGAGCAAGGAGATTTTTAACCTATACCTGGCACCTACTAGATCATCCATATGTTAACCTACTTTTTGCATTGATGGACCCATAATCAACACAAGGTTCTGTTTTCTCTATAACGTTAGTTTTTAAGTCTTTCTCTATCTCTGAATGCTCTAATGCACGATGTTGCTGCTGAATTGACATCACTTAAGTATTTTATCCTATTGAAGGCCAATTATCTTCCTTTCTATATATATATATATATTTTTTTAACTTCTAATCATGCTGCGGTGACAGCTTTAAACACATAATTCTCATTTTTAAAATTTTTTTTTTAGTTTAAGAGTCTAGCAATGGAATCCATCAATTATCACTGTGCTGATTTTTATGGGTTTTTGTCCTCCAATAAGATTTTTTAATTCTGTATAACAAATAAACAAACAAAAAACCCCTTAAAGGAACCCATTTCTCCAGAGCTCCAACACCAATACATTTCACAACTTTCCATGGGTGCAAAATGGTTTGAAGTTGAATATATTTAATTACCAACAAGAATTGGCTTTGTTTTTCCAATATTGCTTCACTGTTTGGGTTTCATCTGGGACAAATGATTCTATTCTTTTTTTTTTTTTTTTAATATTTTATTTATTATTTTTAGAGAGAGAAGGAAAGGGAGAGAGGCAGAGAGAGAGAGAGAGACATCAATGTATGGTTGCCTTTCACCTGCCTCCAGCTACAGACCTGGCTGGAGACCTGGCTTGCAACCTGGTTATGTTGCCCTGGCTGGGAATCGAACCAGCGACCTTTGGGTTCGCAGGCCAGTGCCTTATCCACTGAGCCACCAGCCAGGGCTTGATTCTATTCTTATAGATCAGTTCTCCTTGACATCTGTTGAATTCATTGAACTATAACTAGGGGTGATAGTACATCTCAGTGGTCAAGTTCACAAGCTTGGATTTTAGCTAGCATTGGTTTCAAGTCCTAACTTGGCCTCTTCTTTCTAGCTTTTGGATTTTAAACACAATTCTTCCTGTTTTTTTTAGCCTCAGTCTTTTGCATCTGGAATAGGGAAAAATTTCAATCTCACTGGGTTGTTCTGAGGATTCTACAAGAAAATGTATTTAAAGCCCTTAGCCAATTCATAAAACATATTCAGAAAAGGTGTCCTAAAGAACCTGGATTTACAGCACCATCAATAGGACCTTTAAGGAAGAGATAAAAGAAGAATTAAGTAGTGCATTAGGGATTAGGGGAGGGCCTAGGTAGCTATGATAAGAAACCTGAGGTCTGTAGCTGCATTTGCACAAGGAATTTAGCTCGAAGCTTCCTGGCAGCCAAAAGAAGAAATCAAAATAGTACGGACTATTAATTTCTCTAATAAAAGCAAACATTCTCAGCATGTCTGGAGGGACAAATCTTCCTAGCAACCAACTTTAAAGAGAGAAATGCGTTGCTCTATTCCTTTACGGAAAGAATGCCAAATTTCATAAAGGACAATATTTCGATAATGATTTTACCGGAGATAAAGACATGTTCCCAGAAGGCCGTATCGTCCTGCCAACTACAAGGACCATCATATTAAAATTCCGCTGAAGAATTATTAGGAAAGGGTAAAAATGTTGGGGTCCAAATAGGCAACTTGGTGTTAGAATGTGTAGGGGGGTCTCCCATGGATGGAAGGTGCAGGGGAGAAGCAAGAAGCCCCTCCTTGGACTGGATGGAAGGTCCCTTAGGTGAGCAAGGTGTATTCAAAATGCACCCAACCCCTCCTGGTGCTGCTTTTCCCCTTGAGTCCCAAGCAGAGGTTTCCACCTGGGGACCCCAGACTCCTGTGGGACATAAGGGTGGCCACCACTGAGTTGCTTCTCCCTCTCCTTGACCTTCTCTCACTAAATGCTAGGCATTTGGGTATGAACTGTAAACTAACCCTGCAGTGCAAAAGCTGACTTCTTGAGTGTTGTGTTGACCGAAAAATCGTAAGAACTATTTGCATCTTAAGGTTCTGTTATTCTTCTTTTAAACTTAACGTGTGTTTGGCCCAAGTAAAGGGTTTCCCCATGTCTTCCTACAAGGGCACCGTGGGAGCCTGGCAGTGAACACCCCAGAGAGCACATCTTGCTGGCAGCTGTTTAAAACCAGTTCAAGGGCCTGCAGATTGCCAGCTAGAAGCCTTAGAAAACACAAGGGAGCCCTGGCTGGTGGCACGGTGGATAAGGCACCAGCCTGTGAGCCCAAAGGTTGCTGGTTCGAGTCCCAGCCAGGGCAACATAACCAGGTTGCAAGCCAGGTCTCCAGCCAGATCCAAAGCGGAGGCAGGTGAAAGACAACCATACATTGATGTTTCTCTCCCTCTCTGCCTCTCTCCCTTCCCCTCTCTCTGAAAAATAATAAATAAAATCTTTTAAAAAAGAAAGAAAGAAAAGAAAACAGAAGAGAGACAAGCTGGCCTTTATAGGATCAGGGTTGTTTCCCTCCCATGTTAGGAAGATGGACACAGGGGCAGGTGGGATATTAGGTTAGCAGGCCGTGAGAGCAGACCGCATTTCCAAATTGTACCTTATCCACACAAGGCCTTATGCTATACACCGTAAGCCCCAGGACACTGAGGAGTCCATTTCATTCACTGCTGTAAGGCAGCACAATGTGTGGTACACATCGGTGCTCAGAAAATATTTACTGAAGAAAAAGTACTACAGAGCACCGGTTTCGCCAAGTCCGCTTTTCCAAATCACCACTAGGGGGCAGGCTCGTTCAAGAAAAACAGCGTCTACCTTGGAGGCTAGTTTCTACAGTGCAATGAAGAAGAGACTAACAATCTGATAAAGCAGAAAACAAACTAATTAGAGCACTGGAGTTTATGTGTACTTACACTTGTAATAGACAGGACTTGATGCAACCATGAGAAAGAAAATAAAATGCAAACATTGACTAGATACCCATGAGCTTAAGATACACTTCTCCCTGGCTGGGGGCACAGTGGATAAGGCGCGGGCCTGCGAACCCAAAGGTTGCTGGTTTGATTCCCAGCCAGGACACATAACCAGGTTGCAAGCCAGGTCCTTAGCTGGAGGCTGGTGAAAGGCAACTATATATTGCTGTTTCTCTCCCTTTCTTGCTCCCTCCCTGCCCTTCTCTCTAAAAAAAAAAATGGAAAAAAAAAAAAGATATTTCTAATGATGTGAAACAATTTCTTCTTAAAATTATCTCCCCTTTAAAGTAAGTGAATAAACAAATCAATCAAGCAATCAATAACTAAACAAACTCTACCAAATTAATTTGGTACAAAAACAAACAAACAAACAAACAAAAACTTCCCTTCAGCCCCGGCTGGTGGAACAGTGGATAAGGTGCCAGGCTTCCGACCTTTGGGTAAAGGTCTCTGGTTTGATTCCCAGCCAGAGCACATAACCAGGTCTCCAGCCAGGTCTGCAACCAGGTTCTTACGTGGAAGCAGGTGAAAGGCAACTAACTATACATTGATGTCTCTGTCCCCCTCTGCCTCTCTCCCTTCCCCTCCCTCTAAAAATAATAAATAAAATATATATATTTTAAAGCACCTCCTCTTAAAGTAATCCCATTCACCACTACTAAGCTGTTTCTCACTCTCTGCAAGTTTCATAGTCACATGAAAAATGTAAAACACTGGCAAATCCCCAAAGGATGATTTTTGAGACCACCCAAACCTGAATTTCATTTGCATAAACATTAAAAGGGCCCTTTTGTAAAGTGTTCACTCCGTATTGTTCCTCGCAAGATAGTATCCTAATATTTTTCATTTCTTCTTCAACTACACCCTGAAATGATAACATGCAGGTGAAAATTAATTCTTTCTCTTTTGAAAAAAAGCGTCATACAGAGTTTGATTCTAACATTTCTGCATAATCAAGTCCTTGACACTGTGTTTTTGTTTGGGTTGGTTTTGCTTTTGCTGGTTTTGCTCTGTTTATGGTAGGTTATAGTATTCAAAATATTTCCTGCCCTCTCTGGTGGAAGATTGTACATGTACTCCCTGTTCACTGATACCACCAGGCTGGCAGCCTAAACTGAGATGACCCTCCATGAAATAGAACCTTCCTGGATCATTGAGATCAGGAGTGAACATGTGACTTGCTTTGCCCATTGAATCAAAGAAAGAAATGACATGCACCACTTCTGAACAGAAGTTTTAAGAACTAGTTCATGGTTCACCATCTCTCCTTTTCCTTCACCTGAGACTACCAATTTCCACCCAGGGGCCACTCCACCCTCTGCATGCTCTGTTGTGCAGCCCATGACAGATTTGTCATGTGGGGGAGGTGTAAGTGTGTCTTGTTATTAGCCTCTGATTTCTGGGGGCTGCTTTTTTATTGCAGCATAACTTACTTAGCCTTGGTTGACTGGCACAATATCTTACAGTGATGGTTATAAAAATAAATGAACTGATACTTATAAAATACTTATGGGTGGTATATATTAAGCAACAAAAAGTGTCAAGTTATTAATGTCCTTGATCATTATTCATTCACTCATTTTACCTGCCATATGCATGACCAGCTACATTTAGGATTTATCTAATTTGCATTACAAAGTGTTGGCATCATGGGGAGATTTAAAATGAGATTTAGGGCCCAATAAAGAGGGTAAGGTATCTTCTACATGGAAAGCTCTAGAAAGTGTGGATGATTAAGTGCCATGACTGGGACACACATATTCAAGAATATTTATTGAAAATTAATGTTAATTTCCCTGATGCCACTACTGGGCTTTTGCGCCTTCTGCTGTTCAGAAGGCACAAATTTCATTAACTGCTAAACACAACCAATGAAAATAAATTATTTAACCTAAGATATTCTAATTTTTATATTCCTATCCCATTAAGTAATGTTTTCTCTCCACTTATGATAGTGAGTTCTTGGCATGAAGGAAAAGAAAGAGCTCACTCTCCGCCTGTCCTAGGGCAAAGTACCAAAGCCAAGGCTATTTGGTATGAAAATGTGGGTTGGGTAAAAAGTCTGTTTAGTTTTTTCCCTAAAGTGAAAGACCCTGTTTTCATTTTCACCCATAACTTCGTTGCTTTGGATACTTTGAGTAGGTCAGCTATCTCCCACATGTTATATCATTGATTGTTCTGTTATTACCTTAATTTGGTTATTATCAACTTCGCCTGGTTTACCTGCCCTTGGAGCATCGCCCAGCAGGAAATCTTTAGCATGAAACTTCGCAAACCACTTTTGACACGTTCAATCAGTCACAGCACCTTCTCCATGCACTGCACAAATTTTTTTTTTCATTTTAATTGCAGTTTTACCTTTCTTGAAATAATAAAGCATAATATGCCAAAAATGTTGCATCTTTTCTTCCAGCTTCAATATTATGGTTTTGATGTTTTTTAATGCACACTGATGTGGCAGTTGTCCCAATATAATCTAGCAAAATTGTTTTGAATAAAGTTAGACAACTAAGCACTACTGAGGCCATTTTATGGGTGGGAAAAAAACAACCAGTAGAATTATTTTCACACCTTCTTAGTGTTTCTGCAAGAATGTGTTCTAATGTCCCAAAGAACACAAACTTCCTTTCAAACTGATGACAACTTAGAGGTCTTCATATAGTTTTGAATAATTGCCTATTACCAGCCAACTTTCTGAGTGACGTAGCTTCTGACCTGCAGTTCCTGATGATAATTTCAACCCGGATCAAGCATCACAAACTCCACCCATCAGACAATTTACAATACTTCTTGGATTGGTCCCCTTAATGTAAAAGAATACATGGTTTTAAACAGTAATTCTTTCCCAGATGGGTTTGAAAGCCAATTTGCCCTGCAGAGCCTTCAGAGGTCCAGGGCTGGGAGGTAGGAGATACCCAAAGGCAGAGGGCAGTGCAAAAGATTGGTGGAAATTTTCAACGTGGGATGAATGTACCCCCAGATTCCCTCCCAGACAGCCATTCAATACAGGCCACTGCCACCATGCTCTGCCACCCCACCTTACACTGAAAATGTGCCCTAGAGACACTGACGGTCGGGGGTGCCAGTGTAATTGTTACTGATGACAGAAAGGTTGAAGCACAGGCCGGAAAAGTGGAAATTAACTGCAAGCCGACCTAATGAAGGATGACGACCTAGCCCATTTCTGAGAACCTGATGCCAAAAGGCCTTAGCCAGGAAGTACCCCCAACAAGATGTTGGTAGCTTCTCTGGAGAAATGGGTCCCTAATGAAAAGGCCAGTTGGCCCCCCTAGCCAAAATTTTAGTTTGGCACTTATTGTAAAACTCACTTATCCACAGCTCTGCCCACACACAGAGAGTTTGCAAGTTGTTTTCAAGTATGTGTCTTGATTATAAAAGGACAACCAAGAATCATCAGGTATTTAAGAAAACTTGCAGCAAGAGTTAAAGGAGGCTGGTAAGAAGGACTCCAGAGGAAACACAGATGGTGCAGGACCAGGGTGTGTGTGTGTGTGTGTGTGTGTGTGTGTGTGCATGCGTGTGTGTGTGTACTCTCAGGGCTATTAGAGAAGAAAGTTGATTCATACAATAAGAACAGGAAGATAGACATGAACGAGAAATTCCTTGGGAGTTAAAAATAGCATCACCAAGATACACATTTCAATAGAGGGTTAGAATATGCTGTGGAATAAATCCTAGAAGTAAAACAAAAATATCAAAAAATAAAAAACAGGAGAGAAAAGGAAATACGGAGGCCTGAAACAAGAGGAAGAACACTTCTGGAATTCCAGAAATAGACCAGACAAGAAGAAAGTATTAGAGATTTTAAAACATTTTCCCCAGAACTGAGGACCACAACAATTAAAAAGGCACACTAGGTTTCCAGCACAGTGAGTGAAAACATCGCATCATCTTGAAGTATCAGAACCTTGGAGATAAAGAAAAGATTCTAGAACTTTCCAGAGAGAAACCGTATAAATGGAATCAGAAATAGGGATGGAAGTGCTAGAAATTTAAAGTTCTAAAGAAAATATGTTCTTAATCTAGGATTTTATACCTAGCCTATCTATGTGCCAAAGGTAAGGGTAGAATAGACCTTCTCAGGCTTGTATGGACCCATCAAAATAAGGGTTCAAACCAGTGAGGAGCAGAACATGGGATCCCAAAAGGAGGATGTCCAACCCAGAGAGCAGGGAAATCATAGGAGAACAACAGTGCAGCCAATTCAGACAAGAATTGGTCCAGGTCAGAGCAAGTGAATGCAGCCCATGGGGTGAAGGTCTCCCAGTAAAACCTGAACCAAAAGATTATGTGATGCACTTGAGAATTTGGAAAATAATACTCACAGACACTTGTGAGAGCATCTGGAAGTGAAACACAGTGATAGTTTCAGAGATAACAAAACAAATGAGAAAATGTGACAACGGTAGGAAAAAGATTTATAAAAAGAAATGAGCTCCTATCCCCTAGTGAACTCAGTGGTAAACCATCTTTACACAGTTGTCATCATCATGTAAATATACTGAACAATAAGGTGTGACATGTTAGGAAAATGCAAGAATGAAAGGGAAGGGAAGGACGGGAAGAAAAGCCAACAGAGCACCCTTAGCAGAAACTCAAAAAGCAATGTCTGCAAGTGTTGATTCAAGAGCTAGAGGATGACCGTTAAAGTTTCCGGGAAACTCTCTGGAGACTCTATGAAGAAGAATCGGAAGGGAACGCCTGTAAGGATGGTGAAAAGAAAGATGGGAAGGACTGAGTAGGAAAACGGTGTTTTTCACTCTAAGCCTTTTCCTACTGGTAACGTTTTAAATTATGTACCAAAAAATACTTTTAAAATATTTTTAATTAAAGGATGATGAAATGCAGGCTCATCATCAAGGAAAAACCAATCCAGTTGGGGAGATAAGGCACAAGCATGTAATAGGGAGTATAGTCAATTATGTTGTAATAATTATGTATGGTGTCAGATAAGTACCCAGGCTTACCAGGGTAATTACTTTACAAATTATATAAATAGCTAATCACCACATTCTATACCTAAAATTAATATAATATTATAAGTTGAAGAATAAATTAAAAAATTAAAAGGATACAAGCATGTAAAAAATAGAATAATAGTAAGTTTTGATAGTTGAAGGCAATAATAGATGATATCTCACAGGCAATTGGACTAATTACTGAAAGATGCTTTCCAGAGTCAGAGAGGAGTGGTCACTGCAGCCTCTAGATTATAAGGGAAGATTGGAGCAGTGAGATCAGCCTGCATTTTCCTGGAAAAACGGAATTGTCCCTCTGAACGTGGGGAGGGCAGTCCAGAGACTCATAGTCATGTATTTTTATCATGTATATAATTGGTATATTGGTATTTATGTATTATTTATATACCATTAACTTTTTTCCCTTCCATTGTGTATAGAATCAACAATATTTTGAGGCCACTGTTGTAGATGATGAAAATTTTATAAGGTTTGGGGACACAGCATGCTGTGTTCAAAATTTTGCTGGAGCGAAAAGACATTATTAGTCATCTGGGGTTGGACTCAATGAATATTTACTACAGTGCAGGCATGAAGCAGTAATGAGCTAGAGGAGATTAATCTATTAGCCCTTGAATTCAAATGGTGGAATAAATTTGAGAAATACTGCACAGAGTCAAGAAAAGAGGCCGAATGGCTGGTTTAATGTAGGGCATTTGTCATTTCACTCTCTGCTAAAATGGCTACCAACAGATAAAACAGAATAATTAGCACCAGTTTTGCAAGTATACTGTTAGTTGTTCACCCCTAGCTAGGTATATATAATTCTGTTTAGAACCCTGTTTTCAAAGGTCACACAGAATTATGTACCCAGGAGGGCTTTCTTAATGCTCTTCTTAAATTATTGATAACCTCCCTATTTTTAAGGTGCTTTCATACTAAATGGATGTTTAAGGTTATAAACACATAAACAATAGTTAACATTTCTGTAGCACTTAACATGGTCCTGCTGCTGTTCTAAGAACTTTATACGCATTAACCCCTTAATGCTCACAAAAATTCCTATAATTGATAGAATTATTATACCCATTTCACAGATGAGGAAATTGAGGCCCAGAGAAGATAACTTGTCCACAATTAATTGGCAAAGCTAGGTTCCAACCCAGGGAGTCTAGCTGCAAACCACACACTAACTACTATGATAGCATAATTAGTGTAATTGCTCTAAAACACCTTCACGTGATTCCCGTTTCCTTTTGAAATGTCAAACTATTCAATTCTGTAAGTTTTCCAAGCTTCTGCTCCCAATTTTATGAATTAGAAAATCTTAGGCTATTGGAGGCTATATTAGTTTTCTGTGGCTACTTCAACAAATTACCCCAAATTTGGTGGCTTAAAACAACAAACGTTTATTTTCTCCCAGTTGTGGAGACCAGAAGTTCAGACCAAGGTGTTGGCAGGGCTGTTCTCCCTGGCGGCTCTAGGGGGCAATCCTTCCTCAGCTCATCCAGCTTCTAGCGGCCATCAGCGTTCCCTGGCTTGCGGCCACATTACTCCAATCTCTGCCTCCACTGTCACAGCACCCTGTCCTCTGTGTGTCTCTCCCATGTGCCTTTTATCAGGACACTTGTCATTGGAGTCAGAACCCACTGGAATCATCCAGGATGAGTTCTCCATCTTCAAAATCTATAACGTAATATATCTGTAAAGTCCCTTTTTTCCAAAGTAACATTTACTGTTCTGGAAACCAACAAACTTGAGTCAACTAGCTGAAAGACAAAACAAGGCAAATTAAAAGAAACAGACACACAGCAAATGGAACCCGGAGGAAGAGTGTGCAATGGGCAGCTCTCAAACAGCGCAGGATGGGGACTGCATTCAATTGGGAAAATGTTCGGATGTTGTGGTCCATTTGGAACAACACTTGTAACTTAATTTTTTTAAAAATCAAATATGTGTAAAATAAGGCCTTTCTAGAAAGGATAAAGGGTTTGAGCATGGCTAAGAGAAAGCTTAGAAGATAAAATAGCAGATCCCAGCCCAGCAGGTAAAGGCTTTTGAGAAAGAGATCTCAGGTTAGCTTTTCTTCAGCTCCCAGGGCCCCTCGAGGCTGAGGGAGTCGCTCAGAGATTCCGGGTAGATGGGAGGTGTGAGTCCAGAGCCCCCAGCCAGCCCAGCCCCACCCGTGCTCAGGAGCTGCAGGCCACAGTGCTGGTCTGGGTAGAGCATACGGGGGAGACTCTCCAAAGACAATTCTAGTAAATATCTGCATGTCTTTGCCTCCTTCACTTGAACTGGTGACTGACTGGATCATGGGGAAATTCAACCATGCGGTTTCAGGCCCATTCAGGCTCTGACGTTCTGTGAATTTCCTTTTGGAGGGGGAGCTGGCCTGAGTGTTGCAGTGCAGTGTACAAGGGTTCTTGAGGAATCCCTCCTCAGAGGCCCCGAATGAGCGCACGTCCCTGTCTGTCAGGGATGGTTCCCACGTGGGTCTGCGCTAACCTGGGAGGATTCACCAGCCAATCTCTTTGTTTTGGGCCTGTGCGTCCCCAAGAGTCTCTGAGGCCTGACATTCTCACATGCCCTCCGCAGCAAGCAGGGGCCAGCAGGCATCAAGTTCTGTAATCCTGTAACAGGGAGGACAAACTCTGTCACAGTTCATCTGTCCTTACACAGCAGCAGGGGAGGGCTGAGTCCCAGTTTCAAAGAATGAACACAGAGGAGGTGATCTGCAATTCATGCAGGGAATGTCCAGAGTTCAGGGGCAAAGTTCCCCCTCAGTCCCCAAAGCCAGTCACAGACAAAGTGCCAGTTCAGAACAAACCTGTCCCTCTTCCAGGGTGAAATGAAAAATAAGAAAGAACAATTGTCTGTGTGTGTGTGTGTGTGTGTGTGTGTGCGCGCGCGCGCGTGCATGTATATGTGTGTGTCTAAAACATTTTCCCTGGGAAGAAATGTGTTTTGATTATCTTTTGTATTAAGTTGTTCTTTCTTTTATGAATTGATGGTGATAGATGATGGGAGATGTTTTATTATTCATGAAGTCATTGCCATTACGTGGACATTTTTTTTTAATTATCAACTTTTAATCCCCCATTAAAAACTTTTCTTTTATTGCCTTGCTTATAAGATCTAAAACTCTGGGAGTTGCTACCATAGCTTTGTAATTACTTTAGAGAAGCCTTGAACACCCCCCAAGTCTGCGCCCTATTCAAGACAATGGTTACTGGATGGAATCCCTGCCACCCTGCAGTCTCCTGAAACCTAAAGGGCAAGGAAGTGAGGCCAGGACCTTCTCCACCCCGGTTATGGGCCAGGATGAGAGAGAGCAAGCATGACAGCTGGATGTCCTGGTCCTAGCTGAGGATGTTGGGGATAAAATCATAGTCAGGACATCCTTGCGCAAAGCAGAAAGAAAAGTGGCCTTTATCTGGGGACCCGCTGTTTCCTCCCCACCCACTTGTCACAATTCCTCTGGCATCGAATAGATGTCAGACTCTCACTGAATAAATTCATCTCCCTCTCCTGCCCGAAAATGTTTTAAATCTTGATAATCTAGTTTTAAAGCTTCACGATAGCCATGTTTTCAGCATGTTAGTTCTCTAGATACATGTAGCATGTTACCGACCACAGTTCAGTAGCCCTTATGGTAACTTTCTTCAGCATCCTTTCTTTTTTTCTTTTTTCTTTTTTTCTTTTTTTCTTTTTTCTTTTTTTCTTCACAGCTGCCTTCCATCCCCTTTCCTAAAATGAGGAAGAGGGGACGTGTAACAAGTTTCATGTGAACAATCAGAGGATTATATACACGATTTAGTCATGTTTTGAAGTGAACCTCAATTGGAGGAAAAAGGAGAAGCAAAATATGGACCCCCCTTTAGAAAACCTTGAATGTTAAAATGCTTTCTGTGATTTCTGTGTCGCTTTGCTTGAACACAAGAACGCTGTGTGACATCAAGATGTCCACCAGGGGGCGCTGCAAGGCAACGCACACAACAAGGGACAAAACCTAAATTGGGTAAACTCAGGTCCTTTCATGAGTGTTGTCAAAAGTGAATTGTTTTCACAAAACGATAGGCTGCTATTTTTACTTTTTGCTGAAGGGGGGAAATTCCACTTGCTGACAGCAGGAGCTAGAATGTCGCATACTCTTTGGCATCCAGGGTTGGGCCTTTACTCAAGTTGACATGAATGCACGTGTTCAGAAAAGTTGAACCCCCTGGACATTGTGAATGATGGTCAGGCCGGAGATAACATGCGGGTCTCATGATTGTCACACTGCTGGCGATGTCCTCCCTCCCATCTTACTCTCCCTCCACACTTCCCATCCCCTACTGATAGCCAGAGACAACATTTAGGTGTCTCGCGGACACTTTGAAGTAAGGTTTAGGAGAAGCGGGAGAGTCTTAAATTTCGTGATTCATCTGGTATCACCAGCAGACTCTGGCTGAGTGGGGCAAAGTCCCCAGGAGCCACAGAGGGTCCAGAGGAGCCTTCACCGTGGCCGTGGCTGTGGCTGTGGCCACAGCAAACACCTAGCAGGAGACTGGGGTGGGGGTGGGGGGCTGCAAGCCGCTTAGACACACGTTAGACTTTTGTGTTAAAGTAACTCCACTTCTTAAAAGCACTTACTGGTTAAACTAAAAATAAATTCCTTGGACTGGAGCGTGACTGGGGGTTAGGAGAGGGCACGGTGAGAACCCAGGAACGCAGCTAAGGCACATACAGCGCAATTCAGGCCCCTGCGACCCAGTGGCTAGCTTCCTGCCCACCCTGGAAGACAGCCGGCAAAGAAGCAAAGAAGCCAGGACACGACTGGGAGAGGTTTCAGAGCCTGGGTCTCGAGGGGCAGGGTGCAAACTGCAGATATTTCTTTTACTTGGTCAGTATTGTGGGTTGAATTGTGTCTTCCGCAAAATATATTGAAGGCTCAACCCCCTTATATGTGAATGTGGCCTTATTTGGAAAGGTCGCCCAGATGTAATCAAGATGAGATCATTGGGGATGGGCTTCCACCCAGTATGAATGTTGTCCTAATAAGAAGAGGAAATCTTAATACCGAGATGCAGGGAGATGCGAGGTGACCACGGAGTCCATTGTTTGAAGCCACCCAGTCTGTGATATTTTGCTAGTGCATCCTTAGGAAATCATTATTGTGACCAGATTCAGAAACAGTAGGATGGAATCCTGGGAATGGCGATAAACAAATATTTAGCTGGCAAAGCACAAGGTTTTAACAAATTTTTTCTGTTTTTTTTTCCCTTCCTCTCCCTTTTCTTTCTGTCTACCCAATACCGATATCTCAATGCTCTAAACAGCAAATATTACCTTGATTTATCTCTAAATGCTCAGCTCTTAGCCATTTCTAGAAATGTGGTCATTTTTATTCCCAATGCATTTTATAAGTCTCCTCAAATACCCAGAAACTTTATAGTCCAATTGGCATTTTTAAAGCACTTTGCTCCCTTGAGTTGCTTCATGACATCTTAAAGGAAAAAAAATACAGAGCCAAGTTCATCAGATTGCCCAAATCAGTCTTTTAGTGAATGACCTGGATTCAGGAGACAGGTTTCCAAATTCCTTGTACAGTGTGTATGTTAAATATCATGCACTTATATTTTATTTTTAATATCCACCTATAAGAAAACAGTTGATAAATCCTCCACAATTATGGTTGCCTTTTGAATCCCTTTTCTATATTTTGGATAGAAATGTCTCTGATATTCTGGGAATTTATAAAACTTCAAACCAAATGACACAAATAAATTGTCATGTTCTCGTTTCCCAATCTCCACAAGATTTTTTTTCCACCCTTCCTTCCCATTCCCTTCTGAGAAGAAGTCACTCCACCTCTTGGAATGATGGAAAAGGTCAGGCACAAGTCCAGCTAAGCCTTCTCCCCACCTTTCCTGGCTCCCAGTGACATCCCTGGGACAACAAGATCATGAGTTTGCTGACTAGGTGCTCCGAGGGCATGCAGGATGCCTTAAAGGGCCCTCAGTCTGATTCCCTCTACCATCACCATCCTGCTGCCCAAAAAAGAGTGTCAGCTGAAAGGTCTGGCCCATGCTAGGAAAAATTCCTCTTCTTGCTCTGACTCAGCAGAACTGAGAGCCTGGAATTCCCAAATATACCAACAACAAAAAAATTGTTTTCGAAGAAAATCATGGAGATCCATAAAATAGAGCTAAGTTTGTCCCACAGCTCATGGGGTTTGTCCCCTTCTTCATCCAGATGACAATGACCACCTGTGGCCTCCTGCTGTCCCAGTTCTGAGTCATGGCCATGTGAAAGGTGTCATCTCACCCCATGCCAAGACAGTTGCTAGACCATTTGTCCCCTGGCCTAAGACCCAATCTCCAAATAAGAAGTCGACAATGAGATTTTTCACATGTGATCGACCAAAGAATTATGAAAATGTAACCATAGAATAACCATGACATTCATACATGATGAATGACATGTGCTCACAGCCTGTGTAGATGACAGTAAAAATAAGACATCTGACTAAGGTTGGTGGGTCCCCAGTTAGTGTTACAAAAAGATAATGATATGATGGAGAAGAAGGAAGGGACCCTGCATGGAAGAGCATAGAGACCGGGGGTGTCATTAGAAAGTGGGGTAGGTATACAGTGGGTCACACATCCCAAGTTAAAGAAGACTTGAATCTCTGTTGGGGACCAGGTTCTGAAGTTCCAAACAACATTGAAGCTTCCCCAAATGAGGGTGGGATTTTAGAAAGAAAGCAAACAGCCAAACATGGTACAGTTAATAACTATTGAGTTATGCCAGACATGAGCCAGGCACTGTATATGAATCTTCTCATAACATCCTCACAACAGCCCTACAGGATAGAAAATTCTATTATTCTCATTTTACGGAAGTGCTAACACACCAAACACATTCAGTAACTTGGCCTAAATCACATAAACTAGTAAGTACAAAGCAGAAATTAGAATCCAAATCATCAGATATTGCAGCCAGGGCCTTGACACTGTATGTACACACATGCACATACACACACACATAAACTCCTGTTAATTGCATTAGAAAGATGGAAGGGATCAATCACCAGGAGATCTCATGGCGAAATAGTAAGGAAGAAGGGAGGGGGAGAAGAATCTCAAAATGTCAACAGAGAGGGGACATTTTACAAAAGCAAGAAGAGCAGTAGATTGCAAGCAATCACAGAACACGGGTAGGATGCTGAATCCCCAAACCAGTTGATGAAATGTGGTAAAGTGAGAAACCAGGATACTCTGGAGAGAACCTGATTTCGTGAGGGTTAGATCCTTCAAAGGCTCTGAGGACACATGGGGATAACCCACCATGGAGCCCAGACTGCCCAGCAGGGAGGGTGGTCATGGGAGCAGAAGAGGAGCCAGGAGTTCTCAGAAAAGACCCACGAAGCAGCAGGTGAGTGAGAACAGAAGGAAACATTACCCAAGGGACCAGAATTGGGTGACCCCTGGAGACAACAGAATGCCAGGCAGGATTGGACTCACCAGCCTCCAGGAGCCCCACAAGTGTCCACCAGTTTCCTGTCCTTTGAGCCTTCAGGACACTGGGGCCTGTGATCAGCCGGAAGGGGCAGCAGGTACAGGGAACAAGGAAGGAGTTTGGCTGCACCCAGCTGATGGGCTGGGGCTGCCAGTCCTCGCAAGAGAATTAGTTGGGCAAGGAGGCTTGCGCAGCTGTGAGGGCGAGCAGGTAAATAATCGGCCTACTAGACATTCCTTTTTGCAGTAGAAAATCTGGAACAGAGAATACTTTGCTCTAAGCATGCCCCTTCTGCTAGTCTGGACGGGGTGGGGCGGGGAGTTACCCAGCAGAGTGAGACTTGTAGCCATTATCCTGATTAATAACCTAAAACTGAAGCACTGTATTCCAGCCCCCAGGTAAAGTCAGAATACCCGGCCAATGCATGACTGGTGTCAAGATCCCTGGTGTCAGTCTCTTTCTAGTCTTCCGGTCACATTTTTCTTTGGAAACGCTCTCAGCCAGCCACTAACTATGTGTCAGAACTTTCTCAACCATCTTGTAATCTTGCCAACTCTGACCCCTGCCAGCCTGCAGCATGTTGAAATAGTTTTTGGGTGTGTTTTTAAGGTTCCAGGAAAACAGTAACAAAAAATATATACATCTCCTTGGAAAGTGAGTTTGAACTAAATGTCATTCTTGCTTCTGTTTCACTCAATGGCACTTACAAACAGAAAACAGCTCAATACTAAAGCCATGACCATTTGTCTTGGCTTCTGTTTCCCTTTTCTTTTAAAATTATGGACAGTTTCAAACATACACACCCCACTTCAATGATTATCAACTCATTTTGGCCATTTTATCCAATAGACAATGTTCCTTTTTTAAAAAATACGTTAAAATGGTGCACACAATTTGGAGCAAATTCCCCACTCCCTCCTTATTTCCTTTTACATTGGAACCCAGATTAAAATAGCTCTCAGTACAAATAATACACAGTCTGTTTTTGCAAACTCTTCTTAGATTCCAATTTCAATTTCAATTTCAGGTTATAGGAATTGGGAATTTCCTAAAATAGGAATTTCGGTCACCATTCCTTATTATTCCAAATATGACTCTACAACAAAACTGATTGTTTATGCCAAGCTCACACTTCACTTGTTGGGGATTTTAACCACATGCAGCAAATTACAGTAAGAAGCTTAAGAAATTTCCTAGCTAAAGAAACACTGGCATAGGCAGGGCTGGGGGTGGGGATGAGGCAGGGAAGAGGAATGGTACATTTGATTCCTGAGAATTCCAGCCAAGTCGTGCAAGTTTATGTTTTGGGCTCTTTAAAGAAAAATAATTTGTGGGAGATCATTTTACGGGGAGTCAATGGAGACTGTTCTAGAAGGACTGAGAACCATCCACTATTCTCCAGTCAGAATGAGATGGCCTATGTGTAGGAAATTTTTTCAAAGGATGTTTGTGATCTCGTTCCTTTATCCCTTTCTTCTTTTTTGTGGTTTGTTTTGTTTTTTAGAAAGCATGGCCTTATTGAGGGGAAAAAAAGAAATTATATCATCAATATTAGCTGTTACAGAGCCACTTACCAAGGTCTTCTGTTTTCTGTGAGCAGGTGAAAGTGAGAGAAAAAATATGAGCAGTAGGTACCAATTCCAGCTCACGATCTAGACATGGTGTTTATTATCAGGGTCACCTGAAACCTCCCATCATGGGATCTGGGGGCCTCAAAGGACTGTCCCGAAATACTGACCATGTACATCACAGCAAACAAGAGGTTTGGCATGAAATAGATCGGGCCCTGAAGACTTGGCTGGGGTATCTTCCCTTCCACATGTGCTTCTCCCTTTGAACCAGATGCTTAAAGCTGATATGTCTCTAAAATACATTACCTGCAGTCCCATGGATGAGATGGGAGAGGAAGGGGGTCCATAGCTTACACACACACACACACACACACACACACATATGTGCGTATGCACCATACACAAACAGAACTGAGGACACCCAGTTTCTTGGGGCCTGAATACCTCGGCAAGCCCCTCACTGTCAATCAAACATCCTAAAATTGAGTTTCCTCAAGCACCCCAGAGGTGACCTGCATCCACCTGGGACTTCTTTTCTTGTTCTGGACCATCTGCCCAAGTTCAATAGGCAAGACCACTGTCAGGAGAGTTAGTGGCCTAGATTGTGTCTGCATTCCATCAGGGATGGCCAAGTACTTGGAGATTAGGGGCCTCATTTCTTCAGCTCCAACATAAGAGGGATGTCGATCAGCTGATTTCTGAAGGGCTGAAGGCAACTCTAAGTCCCTGGTGAACTAGGAACACGCAGGAGGGGTTGGCACCTGCCACCTCAAACCTTAGCTCCAGGCATCTCAGCTGTGTGAGCAGAGGAACATCACTTGATTTCTTCTATAATCTATTGAGAGGAATACCTATGTCACAGGTTAGGGTTGAATTCCTTAACCATATAAAGCACCTGGTTTATAGGATAAGTCGTAATGTTAGAACTCTCCTTTCTAAAATGCTGTGATTTCAAACATGAAGGAATCTGGGAAGTTTACCTTTCTGGAACACAACTAGATAATTCAATCCAAAATATTTCTCACTCTAACTTACTCTTCATTGCAGGACAAAAATGATACACATCTGGGTCAGTATTACTGGAATATGCTTATGAGATAAAAGTATTGCATAATCCCTCTCTTATGTGAGATAGTTCACATATTTTTTTCCTTAGTTGTTCCAAGTCACTTAGAAGTAAAAGAAATGGTATATGTTAAACCAAGCTGGGAAAGAGAAGTTTTCAGAGTCTAGTTTGCTAATTAAATTAAGGTCTCTAGCAGATCAAGGACAAATGACTGAGTTGAACAGAATATTTCCTTTGATCTCAGGATTTTTCACTTCAAAGACTAGCCAGCCTGGGCCTCCTCCTCTCCCTACAATGAGGGGTTGGTGGTTGAAGAACTTTCAGGGATCTCCCTCCAAGTGTGTGAACAACTGCTGTGGTTGGCTCTGCCAGCGGTATCTTAGGAGAAAAAAGGGAGTCAGAAGATGTGAGTTCAGGCTTGGGTCTGCCACTTACCCACACCCCGTTACCTCTGTACTGGACCTCAGTCTTCATGTTCTCCCATATGAAATGGGAGGCTAGAACCTCAAAGGTTTGACATATAAATAATATTGGGCCTGTGGCACATCACGTACTAAGAAAAAAATAAAGAAATCATAAACCCCCAACAGGATCCTATGGCAGGTTCTTTTCTTTGCCAGGAAGACTTTTTCTTCCATTGTATCTCCAGTGCTTTTCTTCCTTTTTTAAAGATTTTATTTATTTATTTATTTATTTATTTATTTTTAGAGAGCGGGAAAGGGAAGAAGAAAGGGAGAGAAACATCAATGTGTAGTTGCCTCTTGTGCACCCCCAACTGGGGACCTGGCCTGCAACCCAGGCATGTGCCCTGACTGGGAATCAAACCAGTGACCCTTTGCTTTCCAGGGCCACACTTAATCCACTGAGCCACACCAGCCCAGTAGTAGTTTTTTTAGTAGTTGGTGCACAATAATTCTTTGCTGAATGTGCGAAGGGTTAAATGAAGAGTGTGGTGAAGGATGGGACCCCCTCTTGAACCCCATTCATTCTGCTATTGCAGTCCTGGCTCTACTTAACCTTGTGATGTGGTAAAAATGAATACCAGAGTTGGGGGCAGGGGTAGGATCAGGACAATGAGAAAGGGCCACCCAGCAGCAAGACAGGAAGGAGGGCAGCCGGGGGACAGAAGGGGATTTTCTGCAACACCTGCACGTAGGAGCCCATGCTGTCCAGCTCAGTGTGTTGCGTGATTTTGTGGACAAGAAATTTTCAGTATTTTCCCCTTAAGTGCATGTTTACTCCTGACTAACTGAATTGAACATTCATGTATCATCAAATATTCATAAGCCTGAAGAGACAGACACCTCACTTATCAATGAAATACCACGTCAAGTCGGCCTGAATTCTTAGTCACAAAGAGCCTGCAGGACTGGGAAACCCAGACGTTGACTCCATGATGACAATGTAATGAATAAACTTTAAGAATAGGCACTGCAGCCTTTCACAGATGTTTTCCAAGTCTTCCTACATCTCTGAACTTCTCATTTCCATAATACCTCTGAACAAACATTATTTATCAGAGTTAGTGAAAATGCGAGGTTGCTGGAAGGCTGGTCTCTGCTGGAAGCTCCAGGGCTGGGCATGGGTAGACACCTCGCCCCCCAGGGATGACTCCGTCTCAGTATTTCAACATCAGTGCTCCCAGGCCTTGGGCTGCTCTTCCTCTGATGATGGGATGGTGTCCTAATCCGTGAGTGCTGTGAATCAGCCCATGATAGGGGAGTGACTCAATGGACTAAAATGGTCGGGTGCTCCAGATTAAAGAGACCCACTCAAAGAGGCTGTGTAAGTCCAGATGTTTGAGGCTGCAAGTCACAGGAAACCCACCAAAAGTGGCTTTAAACATAATGATGTGTATTCATTTCACATAAGAAGAAGTCTAGAGGTAGGTGGTTCCAGGGTGATGCAATTCTCTTGATTCCAGAGAGAGTGTGGTGCAGTGATGGGGGCCCCAGCCTCTACCATTAGTTCCCCTGGGCTCAATCTCAGCTCTGGTGCTCCTTGGATGTGGGACTTCTGGCATTACTTAACTTCTCTGAGCCTCAGTTTTCTCCTCTGTGAAACTGGAGATACCAATGGCCCCTCCCTCCCAGGGTTCTTATGAGCATTACATTACTTAGCATATAGGTAGACTGCTTAACCAGGGCCTGGCATATAATAAGCACTATATAGGTGTTAGTTCTTACCTTCATTTATTAATATCATTGGCATGAGAGCTCTCAAGGCACCAAGTTCCACACTGCACATGACAATATGCAGGGCCGGAAGGAGAATGTGGGAAGGGGATGGGGCAGAAGATGAGAATGACGCAAATTCTCTTGTGCCTCTCTCCTCCTGTCATGAGAAAAGTCTTCCCAAACGCCCCTAGTCCTTCATGTTGGAGCCTATAGGTCAGGATGGGGCCACATGTTGATGTCCGGCAATGCTTGGCAAAGAGGACTAGAATGATCATGATTTAGAGTCTTTGTCTTTATAATGATCATGATTTAGAGTCTTTCTATCTAACATGAAAGCCACCAGCCACATGAAGTGATTTAGCATTTAACTTACATTAATTGCAATAGAAATTCAGTTCAGTCACACAAGCCCCACTTCCAGTGCTCAGTAGCCACATGGAGCTGGTGGTCTCCCTAATAGACAGTACAGATATAGACCAGTTCCACCCTCACAGAAAGTGGTGTTGGACAGCACTGCAATCAGAGGTCATGCATGAGGGACTCACCTTCCCTGAGCCCACTTCCTCCCGGTGCCTGAACAAGAGTAGGACTCTGTTCCCAAGAAGGAAGTGGAAGTGGCTGTTGGGTTGGTAATCAACAAGGAAGGAAGGGCAGGAAGAAGGACCATCACAGATGTCAGTGAGGTCGGAACAGTACGCAGTAGGCAGGGAGAGACTCAGATGTTAAGTCTTATGAGACTTTAAGTTTACCACATTAGTTTCTCACCCACTAAGTTCCCTTAGACACAGGAACCCAGGTATTTCACGGTGGTGAAAACTGGAATTATAAGGAAGGATTTTTTTTTCAGACCCCGATCTGAGGAGTTTGTTACTAATGGACAAAAATGAACCTGGAGCCTTCAGCCTGCCTGCATCCTGGCCCTCAACCCAATGTGAGAAGGTTTTGCAAATCACCACACTGATGCTGGCTGTTTTTTATGACTGTCATGTAAAATGGAGTAAGAAAAAACATTTTCCACCACATGTAATCACCAGAAGACCTCAGGAAGGTCCTGCCAATCTACCTGCAAAGCCCTGCACCAGGATCATTACCGGCGCACCCTAGGGCCGTGGGGAGGAGTAAACGTCCTCTGAGCTCCGATAAGTGTTTGAGGTGTCCGCTGACTGGGGCAGAAATGTGGCTGCAGTAACAATAATAACTAGTCTGCATTTGTGCTGAGCTATAGGCCAGGCATTTGCCTAAGGTCAGGAAATGGCAGAGTGGGACTCGAGCCCAGAAGTTTTACTGTCAAAGCCAGGCACTCTGCCCTATTTTCTCCCCAGAACTCTAGACAACAAAGCTCTTTGGGGATCAGTCAAAGCAATGGTTCTCAAATTCCAGTGAGCATCAAAATCATGCAGAGAGAGCCAGTTGAAATCCTAATCTCTGGGCCAGTAATGTGCTTAGCAGGTTCCAATTAGCAGTTAAAGAAAACTTGTGTGCATCTCTTCAGAACTCCATGTTCAATAACATTCTTTCAGTAGCTTGAAATCTGTCATCTTGGGAGAATTTAAACCACATGCATCAGCAAACTTTGGAGAGTTCATCGACAAACCCTTACCCAGCACACTATAGACTTGTCCCCGTCTTGGAGGAGGCCTGGGAATTCACTTTCTGATAAGTTCCTAGGTGATGCTGCATCTGCTGATCCAGGGAGCACACTTTGAGAACCACCTGGGAAAAGCTGTCAGAGAGCCCTAAAATGGACAACAGGTTTTTTGTCTGGGTGTAAGTCGGCATTGGGAAGAATGCTGGTAGTGTCATCGAGAAATGTTGGCTGCAGGTGACCCTGTATCAAACCAATACTAATAAGAGCTGATATTTACAGAGTGTTGACTGTTGTCAGTACTGTTCTAGTCACTGAGAAACACCAATATATCTGAATAATCACTTCACAGGAACCAATGGGAAACTCCTCAGAAGATGATCCATTTTTCTAATTTGATTATAGAAGATTTTGAATGGTTTTAGATTATTACAGTAGTTCAGTTAGGTGGATAATCATGCTACTGAGATAAAGTTTCACAACTCTAAAGCTTAACTTTAATTCTCTTGATCAAGAGGAGGACAAGGGTAGCAGGAGAGGATGGCCTCTTTTGATCACAAGTACATTAGGACTAAAACCAATTTGAATTGTGCCTTATAAGTCAGCCATGTCATCTTTCATAAAAAGATAAAACATTTATACCATTTTATAAACCAACAGCAATGCCAAAGAATGCGGTAATGGTCTATAGGGGTTTTGAAAATATGTCCCCTTTTCTCTTTAATTGTGAGATTGCCACCGTTGTGGTAAATGTCCCATAACTTTCCTCCTAGCCCTGACCTGCTCTCCTTGCCTCAGAGTTCTCATTACCTTAGGTCACTTCCCTAATGCGCATCCCTGATCCTTTTGTATTCAAGGTCAAGAAATTCTCTCCGGATTACAGTTGCATACTGATTTAAGGCCAAACTCCTCAGCCTGGCCTCCAAGACCTTGTATGACCTAGCTTCATTTTTCTCTCAGTGTATCTCAAATTTATCCAATTTCTATACCCACCCAATCACATCTTGAAGGCAGTTCCAAGGACTTAATCAAATGAGACAAGTGGTTCAACTAAAACGACAGGAGCCACATAGCCATGGGAGAACCGTAATCACAGCCAAGAGAAAGACAAAGCTGGAGACAAACAAGATACCCTAGAAACCAAAGGGAGAAACTTGGAAGATGTTTCAGAAATCAGGCAACAGAGCAGGACATTCCTCCTCATCTGTGGTGTCTGGTACGTGGTGTCTCAACAGATCTGGGGCCTTAAAAGAACAGGACCATTGCCCTAGGTCAGTGCTTTCCAGCTTTACCTTTTCATTAGACACACCTCGGTAGCCTTTAACTGGACATATTAATAGTCCTCATCCAAGACCCAGGAAAAGAGCCAGAAAATCTGGATTTTAATAAATGCTTATGATAATTCTTACGATTGTTCAAGTTTGGATAAATGCTGACTTTACATTAAAATCACCTGGAGGCCATGCAGGGAGACCCAATGGAGAGATCACGTGGAGGTGTGCTGGCTGACAGCCCAGGCGAGGTTCCAGCCAGCAACCAGGCTCAATTGCCAGGCTTGTGTGTGAAGATGTAGCCAGATGACCGCAGGAGAGCCCAGCTGAGGCCCCAGACATTGTGGAACACAGACAAGTCAACCTCTCTTTGCTCTCTGAATTCCTGGCCAACAGAATCCAGGAGCCCAATAAAATAGCCATTTTATAGTTTTTGGTTTTTTTTTTTTTTAATCATCTGGAGAGCGTTTTTTAAATGTTGTAACTTAGGCCCTGTCCCTAAGACATTCTAATTTATTTAGTCTAGAGCAAAATCTGATGTTGATTTCCCCCCTACTCTTTCATTAAAATTTTTAAGCATCAAGAAGAGTTGAATGAATAATATGTAGAAATGTGTGGACCCATCACAATTATGAATATTTTGCAATATGATAGATATAGATATATATAGGTCTGGGCTATTGGAAAATAAGTTGAAGGTATGACACTAGAAGTACCCAAAAATAAGGGCATTGTCTTGCATAAACACATACCATTATCATGTCTAAGAAAATAATAGCAATTCCCTAATTTCCCCAATTTACTTTGAAAAATCTCCCTTTATGCTCTTTTTAGGAAAAACATAAGTGTCCAGTCAAATTTCATACATTACATTTGATAAGATTGTTAATCTATTATCTCCTATTTATTTACTTATTTGTTTACCTTGGCTTTTTAAAGCAATCAGGCCATCCATCTTGTAGAATAGTCTACAAACTATATTGGTCTGATTGTCAATTCATGGTGTCATTTAACTTACACATCTGTTCCCAGTAGGTCCTAAACTGAAATATAAATCTAGAGGCTAGACTCAGGCCAAGCATTTGGAGCCAGTGTAATTCATAGGAGATATGTACTTCGCATCACAGCAGGTGGCACATCACATCAGGTGTCACATTATTAGTAATGCTGACTTTGGTCCCTTGATTAAAGGGGTGACTCATACCTCTCCACTAAAATGCATTTTTCTATTTGCAATTAGCAAGGAATCTGTGAGGTGGTATTCTGACACCAACAAAATTCCACCCAGTAGTTTTAGCATCCATTGCTGACCCTAGCCAGAAAGAATTATTTGATTGGAATTTACAAAATGGTGATTTCTGTTTTACTTTTTGTATTAAGGCATAATTCACATATAGTAAAAGTTCACTCTTTTTTTCTGTGCAGTTTAGCAGGTCTTCACAAATGTGTATATATATATACATATATATATGTGTGTGTATATATATATATATATATATATATACCATGTTTGGGCAGCTACCACAACCATTGGGAGATAGAATAGTTCCACCCCCTCTCCCTGATATTCCCCCAATGCCAACCCTTGGCAATCATTAATATGTTTTCTGTCCCTTTAGATTTGCCTTTTCCAGAACGTCACACACATGGAATCATACATCATATAGTCTTTTTGAGTCTGGCTTCTTTCACTTAGCAAAATGTGTTTGAAGCCCATCCATGTGTTGATGCATCCATTGTTGAGGCCCATCCATGTACTCTTTTGCTGACTAGAAGCCCTTTGTTGGACCGTGTTAATTTCTTATTCACTATCAAGTTGAAGGACATTTACACTGTTTACAATTTAGGGAAATGGTGAACAAAGCCACAAAGACCTTCTTATCCAAGTCTTCATCTTTGGTTCATAGGACAATGCTCCAACCAACTGAGCTACCCCAGCCAGGTTCCAGGTTAAGTCTTCATCTTTAAGTAAGTTTCCATTTCACTTGGGTAAAAGACTTAAGAACACAATCTCTAGGTTGTTTAGTAAATATTTATATTACTTTATTTTTTTTAAAAATTAAATTCTTTTTTTTCCACAGTAGTTACATCATCTTTCATTCCCACTCAATGCATGAGAGTTAATTGGTCATTTAAAAACTTCTGTCATCCTTCACATTTTTAAACTGGCAATCTCCCATGGAAAAAGAATATTTTCCTATCAATTTGAGATTAACTATAGCTCTTATTATAAAGGTCAAGTAAATACTAATTCTTCTTGCTTACTTACCAATTTTCAGAGTAAAGAATTTTCATAGCAGCCACCTCCAGGGGTGGGCAAGAAGGTTTTCTTTTTACTTCTTCTGTTTCATGACTTTTTTCCTGTATTTATGGATATCTGAATATCTATTTATTCCATATTTTACAACTAATAACGATTATCTTTTTAAGTCTCAAAGTGCCTCAAGTTTATCTAATAGGAATGCTATCAAATTGGTCCTATGAACTTTTGACATGACTTCAGTAGCCTTTGACACTTTTCTTTTTCTGGCACAATAGGATTCCCATTCTCACCTTGAACTTCCCTGAAGTAGGCCTAGATTTAGCCATTTCTCCCAGAGGACAGATTCCTTGAAATGATATTTAGAAACGATCTAGGCGTAGGCATTTTGTGGTTACTGATGTATTGTTGCTTTTAGGTGCTTTTAGTGGGGATATACACAGACACTCTTCAAATCAAAAACTAAGTTTACAGATGCATATAAACTATGAACTCATATCAGTCCTTCCAATTAGAATTTAACTATCTTAACTTCTTTACTTTTTAATTTATATTTCTTTTCCCCGCAACTGGAAATCTTGGTTCTTAATAAAACTAACATGTTAATTTCCTGTATCCCATCATACAAATTAGTATTAAAATCACCATGCCACTATTACTATTAATAAAGCTGTTGGGGAAAGTTTAAGATTTCATTAGAATTTTGTTACATTTTATTTATTTATTTTGGCGAGAGGGAAGGGGTGGGGAGAGAGGGAGAGAAACATCAATGTGTGAGAGAAACATCGACTGGCTGCCCCTCGCAAACCCCCAACTGGGGACCTATGCCCTGACCCAGAATGAAACCACAACCTTTCAGTTTCTTTGCAATTTCATTTATCCTTAAAATATTTCTCTTTAGGGATGTCCAGTCAAAGTACTGAGTTCAAACGTCACTTGAAAATTCTTTTCTCTGTGGTTTTGTTTCCAATGTGATATACAGTCAGGTGTATTTATTCCCGTTTGTTTTCAATTTGTTTTCAATATATTTTAAAAGCTCCCCCAGGGATGGATTCCACTGAGCAGCCAGGAGTTGACAGGCAATAACTAGGTTGTTTTTCTCTCTCTTCTTTTCCTCCCCCTCAAATGGCTTCTCTCCCATTTCCTTTCTTCGAAACACCATTTTTTCTTTAGGGCTCACTTGCCCTATCCTAGACCTTCTTTTGATCCCATTAGTCAAGAGTAGCATTTCTCCCCTCTGTACTCATAACCTTTTGACCATTCCTGATAGAATTTAACTGTTCTACTTTTCATTACAGTTCTTGTGTCAAGGGTCAGCAAGCTTTGCTATAAAGGGCCAGATAGTAACTACTTTAGGCTTTGCAAGTCACATACCTCTCCATCACATACCCTCCTTCTTCTTCATAGTTCTTCTCCTTCCTAGCCAGCAGGATCAACAAAAACAGATGTGGCTCTTGGACAGTTTGCCAACACCTTTGTTGTGTCAAGTTTCAAGTGCACACCTTGGGGCAGGAAAAGTCTTCTTTATCCCTAAATGTCCCACTTAAAGCAGAGCACATGGGAGAAGGGATGCTCACTAAATGTTTGGTAAATTTATGAACATACAGTGTTATTATATGGCATTCTTACAAGAGTTTATCATCGATCCACAAAATTGAGCTGTACAGAACTATAAAAACACCATGTACAAACACAGAACGTTGGTTACAGACAGTAACCTGCAGATAATACCATTCTATGTGTTTAGTCACTCACCAAGTCTTCCTCCAAGGGTGAGAGGAGGATGGTGGTGGTGTGTAGATGCTGGCAGTCATGGAAATGAAGGTTATTGGAATTAAACAGAAGTGTCCAAGAGAAAGACGTTAACAGTTTCAGATGTGCAGGAATACGCAAGAGCATGGAGGTGGTGCTATTAGCGGAAGTTGGGTTCTTGTGGTGTCCAAAGGAAAGGAATTTCCTGAGACCCACATGGGAGGATGTGGCTCTGTGGTGTGGTTTACTGATGTACAATTAAGGGGATTCCCCTCCTGACTTCCCAATGTCCCACCTCCATCTGCCTCACCATGGAAAAAGTCCATCTTGTCTTCAGTGGGCCAGGATGAAGGCTACTGCCCAGAGATTATACTTCACAGTGAGTCCAGTCCAGTCCAGCATCCAGTTAGTTTAGCATGTTTTTAGTGTAGTCTACTGCTATGCTGCAGGATTTGAGCTGCCTTCTAGAGACCATGGGCATGTGGCTTGTATGGCCACATGGCCATGGAGAGAACAGGTGCAGATAGTATTCAAATGTGGGTCACAAGTGAGAGAGAGTGAGAGAAAGAGGGAGAGAGCTTCTTTGCTCCCCTGGGGTTCTAACCAGGAGCTTGGGTTTGGGGCAGACCAGGAGCTTTCAAAAATGACCAATCAACTTCCCAAGTTTTCCTGGTCTTTGGATGGTTTTGCACCCGCAAGATAGACGGACAGGCCTCTATGGCCCAACACCTCCCCTTGTGCCCCCAATAATTCCGTCCTGGAAGAGAGGAAGGAGGAGTGTTAATCCCCTTGTTGGAGCAATGCTGTGACCTCTGGGGTATGAAGCTGCAGCTTCCTGGTGAAGCAGACAAGCTCCTGTTTTCCAGTTTATTAAGCTCAATGTCTAGTCTCCTTTGCCCTCCTTCTCAATGTCTAGCTAAACAATTACAATGTTTACACTATAACTGTAACATTGGGAGTAATTCAACTTCCAGTCTTCTAACCCCAAAGTGGCTCCCAGTGCCCATGAAAGTACAACCCTCCCCCCCAGGGAGGAGATGCCAACAAGATGAGAAAGGAGCGCTGGTCTCTAAAAGCCTGACTCCATTCCCATCTTCCTCTGAAAGAGGAATAAAGATGGGTACCATCTGGAGGAGATGGGAATGGCCTGTTCATTTCCAACTCTTCGGCACTCTGAGCTCGTTGGGCAAAGAACATCCATCACGACTGACAGTGAGAAGATCAGAGGGCTGTGCCGAAATAGCCACCCTGAGCATCTTCCTAAAACAATGCCTCAGTTTGCACCATCGTGCAAAACGCCAATTTTATCAGAAGAAAATGCCTTTTAAAAATGTGCTGTCTTGTGTTCCAAGCTCTTCCTCTAGTCACAAAATTTCCACTTCCAATCTGAACCCTGGGGTCCAGGTGAGGTTACTTCCTACTTCAGAGTCACCACCCTGAGTAACTTCCATTAAAAATTTCATGTCTTTGTGATCATTGCCAAGAAATTTGAGTCCATTTGAGGCCTTTTTTAGTCTAAGAAAACTTATTTCCATATGTAGTTGGGATGAAAACTATATGCCATCCATTAAAAAAAAAAAAAGGTGCTTTATTATAACAATGTTTGAAGTTACAATTGCGTTTCTTCCTTGGCTAATCTTATCGCAAGCCATATGCTGCTGTAAATTAAAAGGAGAGGGTATTTACACCAAATGGTTTCTCTGAAGAGCATTAATCCTGTCAAGAGTAGTTTGTGACAAAAGCTAAAGGTTGTGCTGTTGCTGCCTTTTAAGCACAACCAAGTTAAACATCTAAACAGTTTCTGCCGTCCCTTAAATATTAGGACGTAACACATTGGAGATATTTGTTGACATTTGTTATACTTCTGATGAACAATTAGCCTGCAAGAATATTAACAGGAAATTCCATTCATGAGATAAGCAGCTGTTCGTGCAAAGCTTCAGCCAACAGATCATGGGACTGAAAATCTTCTTTATGCAACTAATGTTGGTTGAATAGTCAGCATTCCTTAGGTATCCAAAAGGAAGTGCTTTGAAAATAACTTTTATGGCTAATTTTGACTCTTATATTTTAGTAAGGAAAAAAATAAGTCTTATTATTCATTTGGACTCTTATAGTTTTCAAAACATGAGTATTTAATATTGTCCATAATCACCATATAAATTTCCAATAGCAGGCATCAACAAATGACTAGCTCCACTTATTTCTAACCTATAATCCAGAATCATAAAGCCAGTCTTATCAACCTTAATTCTATAGCATATTATGGTAGGCTTTTATTTTATTCTCAAAGCAACAGCTTAGAGTGCTTACTATTATATGGAACACTTTCTTACTCAAAAATATGCCTCTTTTCCATTTTTGAGCTATTAAAACATTTAATGTAATTTTCACAGTGCAACACTTATTTAGAATCCACTAAATTGCTAGGAATACAGCTTCAAAATTCTGAGAGGAAAAAGACTAGTAAGTATTTAGATTGCAATGCTATAAGAGAAATGATGGCAGTTCTGTGAAAGTACTAAAAAGGCAATAGATTCTCCACTGAAGGGTTTGATCAAAGATTCACTCCCAAGCCATCAATCACCAAATTCTAAATACCATTGCCATCCGCCTCTTCCTCTTTCTTTCCAACAGCCCCTCCTCCCCCTCCTCTCTACCCCACCATGGATAAAAAAGGAAATCTGAAAGGGCCTGGCATTTATTTTAAAGTCAAAGCAAAAAGCTATAATTGTGTCCCTGTCAGTGAAATATTTCTGAGCACACATTCCCATTGTGTGTGCATTTATTTATAAATTATACACATGCCCTACTCTGAAGTAGCATATTAAATATCAGTAGAGTTTAGTCTCTCTCTTTCTCTCTCTCTCTCTCTCTTTCTCCCTCTCTCTCTTTCAGATTAAAGACCACATCTGCATCCAATCTTCTTCTAATATTTTCTTGCTTTTTGGGAAACAAGCCTTTCTTGCAACTTGTGAGATCACTACTCAAAACAACCACCAGAGCAAGCTTTTCGAAATGCCATCAGATCATAATTAAGATTCTTCCTAAAGTTCTGCAATTTATGGTCTATAGCTTTTACTAGCTTATTTTAATAAACAAAAGGCCTTTCTGGATTTCCTTTTTGCCCATTATAGCCTCAGATCTGGCTGTAAGGACAAACAGGCATCTGCCCAGATAAACAGATCCTACACTCCCCCATCCTGACCCTCGTCTTTATTCCCCTCCTATCCAGCTCTCTGCTCTGGCCCTGCTGAACCTTTGGCATTGAAGGAGTTAAGGTGGAAAAGGCACTGCTTGCTCCTGGTGGCTCTGGACTGACAGATGCCACCTGGTTTTCCGGTTGGGAATACCCTGTGGTTAAATTAAGGTGAACTACAACTTTTCAGAATTAAGAAGTGTCCCTTTTAGGAAAGGTGGTCAAAAGGTACAAAATTTCCAGTTACAAGTCCCAGACATGTAATGGACAACATGGTGACTACAGTTAATAATACTGTATTATACATTTGAAAGTTATTAAGAGTGTGGATCTTAAACACTCTCACCATTAAAAAAAAAATGTGTAAATATGTGGCAATAAACGTTAACTAAACTTATTGTGGTGATCATTTTGCAATATATACATACCTGTATATTAAGACATTATGTTTCACATAACTGAGTTATGCCTCAATTTTAAGAATAAATATTAAGAAATAATAAACAACAATAATAATAATAAAGCATTTTAAAATCTGGGAGTGTAAGGTGAGTCGCATTATATGATAGGAAATGGCCCATGGATATTTTGACTGTCTCCAACTGGCAGTAACAACTATATAAATCTTAAAGGTGATCCCACTATGCACTTAAGGCCTAACCCATTCCATATTATTTACATCATTTCAATGCATTTCTCTTCAATTTAATAGAACCAACATGGACTCATTATCTGAACCCCAGAAACTAGTGTCACCTCCTTAGTAAAGTTTTCCCTCATTGGCTTCACCATCAATGGTGACTCCCATGCAACAAACCCAACATTTATGCTCCATTTCCCTTCCCCTTCATGCCCACATCCATTTGCCAACACCTCACTCTCCACTCCAGCCTTTCTGTCCTCTGCCACTAATCCAGGCCTCCAGCATTTGTCACCTGAATAATAACAATGACCTCTTTTGTCCACCACCCTCCAAATTCTCTGTCCATTGGTTCCAGCTCAGCTGCTCCAATATATATATATATATATATAGTATATGTATATATATATACATATATAATATATGTATTATATGGAATATATGTATAATATATAAATATTATATATATATATATATATATATAACATCAACTATCATGATGGATGTGGTTCAGTGGGTTGGGCGCCATCTCACAAGAAGAAACTTCACTGGTTTGATTCCCAGTCAGGGCACATGCCCAGGTTGTGACCAGGTCCCTGGTTGGGGGTGTGCAAGAGGCAACCAATTGATGTTTCTTTCCCTCTCTTTCTCCCTCCTTTGCCCTCTCGCTAAAAATAAATAAATAAAATCTTTAAAATAAATAAATAAATAATAGTTAAATCAGTCATCAGTTTTCCTAATTAACAACTTTCATTGCTGCTGTCTATAGAGGTCATCTCTAAACTTCTGTTCACATGACTCTGTTAGTAAAGACAATTTAACTGCACATCTTTAAAATATGATGACTTATTCAAAATTTATGAACATGTGTTACTATGTTAACACATTATGCACATTCTGAAAATACACTTATGAATGTGACATAATTCCTCATGTATTTTGGAGTGATGGAATTGTTCTATGTCCTGATAATAGTCATGGTTACACAAACCTACCAATGTGTTAAAATCTAAAGAATTGTATACCAACAAATAGTTCATCTTACTATGTGGAAATTTACAAAATAATTTCAACCATACTTAATAATAACATATTTGCCCACACCCAGCTGGATTGCTTTTTTGTATCTTCTGAGTATACGCACCCCATTTGGGAGTCAGAGTACGACATTCAAATGCCTTAGGTTGCCATTGTTGGCTGCTCGTGTAAAAGAAGCAGCAGGAAAATCTTCAAATCATCGAAGGGCTTTTCTAGTTATTTTATGATGACTCTATGTCCAGCTACGTGGTGTTGTGAAAATACTGACATTGTCTAAATATTATAGAGTCAAAAATTATTTATGTTACTCTTCCAGAACATACATTGCGTCTACCTATAGTTGCCTTTGTGACCTGCCCCAAGTAATGATTAAAAAGGCACCAGCGGGGAAAGCATTATCTGCAATCTTGGGGAAAGCATTATCTGCAATCTTAAGTAAAAACCACCTGCCAAAGTAGAGGACCCAAAACACCAAAAATATGGATTGGGAGAAGCTGCATAGTAGAAGGTTATGGAGGAAAGATAGCCATGGAACCTCTCCCAGGCAGAGGATCATTTTACATCAGTTGTTTCCCTAAGACACTAGGAAAACTTCCCCAAGGTAGAGCAAAGTCAGGCAATCCACCATACATTGCACCAAGGTAAACCCATATGGTCACCTGTGTACCAAACTGAGGACAAAGTGTGGAAGATAAATAAAACTCAGGGCCCTCTCTAGCTACACTTTGAGGTTATATAATTTTCTAAATCCTCACTCAAGGATAGGTGTTTTTTTTTTATTGATTTTTTTAGAAAGAGGGGGAGGGAGAGAGAGAGGTGAAAATACCCAAGAAACATTTGAAGAGTCGGGTCTAGTATTCAATCTTAAAACGATCACTCTATGGCTTTGCAATGTAACCTTTCCTTGTCATCAAATTGCCAGCAGAAATCTACTGCATACAGCTGCATTGCATGCACTGTGTTTTAATGAAAGGAGCAAATGAAGAAAAAATGGAAGGCTCAGGTCCTGTGTTTGAGCCAACGCCAAGGAAAAGATAAAGGAACAGCTGCAAGACATAGAAAGGAGGACAAAAAGTCAGCAGAAGCTAGAAGCTGAAAGCAGAGGGAACTGGGAGTATGACACAAGGAACGTACAGGAGTTTTGGCAACAACATTGAACTTCTTGTTGTCTGGGGAACAAGGGGTCTGAGCAGATCTGATCTAGACCTAAGAAGGGTGTGATATGTAGCCCAGTAGATACCTGGTTTACTCAAATATGTGACTCCATTCTATCTGAAATTATTGTGATCTGGAACTAGGAACTCTTCCAGTGTAGGAGGATAAAGCATTCATTTTCCCCTTGCAGAGCTAAGTGCCTGTTTCTATGAGAGGTGATGACAGATTAGTGCATCACTTCATAAACTTTAACAGATAAGTACTAAGATATCATTTTTCATAATTGGTGATCTAAGATTCTATGATTGCTGGCCTAAGCTATTTTTTATTTAAGGGCTCTTCTGGTTTTTCTATTTATTATATCACTATATTCACATTACTACACTTTGGGGGGGGGCGGTTAAAACATTCTGTATTCTTTGATGGTGTCAAGCAGTGTGTCAACTCTTGATGTCACCATTGTTCTTCAGTGTAGTCATGAATATCCTCAAGTTCAGGCCCCAAGTAACTACAAGGGTCCAGAAGATACCCAGTTCTATAGGGACTTACAGACTGAATTGTGCCCTCCCCCTAATTCATATGTTGAAGTCTTACCCCAAGTACTTCAAAATATGACTGTTTTGGATATGAAGTTTTTAAAGAGGTAGATAAGGTAAAATAATATTGTATGGTCAGGCCCTTATCCAACTGGATCGGTTGCCTTATATAAAAAGGAAATTAGCCGTGGCTGGGGGCACAGTGGATGAGGCACCAGCCTGTGAACCTAAAGGCCCCTGGTTCAATTCCCAACCAGGGCACGTAACCAGGTTGCAAGCCAGGTCTCCAGCCAGTTCCATAGCTGGAGGCAGGTGAAAGGCAACCACATGTTGATGTTTCCCTCTCTCTCTGCCTCTCTCCCTTCCCCTCTCTCTGAAAAATAATAAATAAAATCTTTCTAATTTAATTAATTAATTTAAAAAGAAGGAAATTAAGACACAGGCATGTGCACACACGGAGGAAAGACCAGGCAAAGACACAGTGGAAAGGTGGCTATCTACAAGCCAATAGAGAGATTTCAGAAAAAAACAAAACTGCCAACTCCTTGATCTTGGAGTAGACTTCAGAACTGTGAGGAAATCTAATTTTGTTGTTCAAGCCATGCACGTTATGCTAGTTTGTGCTGGCAGCCCTAGAAAACAAATACAGAGACCATATTTTCCAAACTAAAAATTAGGACACATGACCTTACAAATACAAGTGGTTTATAGAATCAGTATATATGAAATGCCTTATATTTGAAATCCAGCCATGCCTAACCCATAGTTTTACTTCCAAATAGAACTTGACTTAATCCTAGAAAAATACTTTTATTCAATTCTTTAAAAAATCTTAGAAAGGAGGTTCTATTACCACCACTGGAAATGTACCAAATCCCAATTTTAAAACTGAAGTTTTACTATCATGCATTATTTTGGCACCATTTAAAAAACAAGCCCAATGTATCTTAAAGAGAATTAAAGGCAGAAATCCAAAGACTTCTTGTTCTTAACATATAAGTGTAGGCCAAATTACTATAAGCAAACGCCATTCTATTTTTAGGAGAAAGGAAATTGAAGAACACTGAATGCCTTCAGGAGAACAAATCCTGTAAGAGGAATAGTATAGATCAGCATTGGCAGACTCTTAGTCCAACCAGATACATAATTAGTCAACACCCGAGGGTTGTGGCGGGGGGACGGGAGGCAGTTTGCAAACAAGAAGGAACTTTTTTAAACTAAAAATTCTTTAAGATCTAAATCAAGGAATGAATTGAAATCTGGCCATAATTGTTGATACAGTGCCTATTAAATACAATGTCAGCTAACTCCCTCAGAGCAAAAATAAAAAGGCAAAGCTCTTATTTATTCATATGATCTACACAAAAATGCTAGCTTATATATGTTTAAAAGCCCATTGGGAATTCCAAGAACATAACGAAGCATATGGAATCCTCATCAAAAGCAAGCCAGGTGTGAATTCTTTCTGCCTTTCACCAGAAAACTTCAGACTCACAGGCCTCATAAGTCTGCATTTCTATTCTTTTTACAGATTAGAGAAATGCAGCTAAGTGATAAGGAAAATTAAGTTAGGAATCTCTCTGGAAGAAATATAATTATTTGGCTTCTGACGTCAGATGACAAAATGGACCCAAATTATAAAATTGCTCAATTTATAAAAGCCAATGAAGAAAATGAAAAAAAAAAAAAAAAAGCATAGCTAGGGAAAAATAAAAAGGATCAACTTTCCAAACAAATGATAAGGGAAAACCCACATTAAATCATTGAAAAGTGTTACCCAGAGAAACCTGTGCATTTTCAAAAATGAGATTGTACCTCCAAGCCTCACCAGGAGCAGTATCAAAACCAAAAAGATGAGTGGGGAGAATGTTGGGAGAAAATCTCCTTAATTTCTCCCAGCATGAAGGGGTAGGTAGGCAGTCCAGGAGATTTGGGTAGACAGTCTCTATAGAACAGAAGTTTCAGCCTCTCTGTCGGCTAACTCTTCCATCAGGACTATTCAGAAAAGAGTAAATGTGCATGATTGTCTCTATTCAAGATAGGGGTTTCTAAGAGTGAAAGACTAAAGAGTAAAATAAATAACATAAAACTACTGAGATCTGGAGGGTAGAGGGGATAAGACGTGAGACTGCATAGAAGCCTCATTCAAAATCCTCAACCTTTCTTCAGATTAAAACTGCCATCACAGTAGGTGGTGTATAGAAGACCCTCTACTACTTATTAGTTGTATGACCTTGTCCAGGTTACTTAACATCTCTTAGCTTCCATTTCTTCATCTGTAAGATGAAATTTATTGTAACAGCTAAAAACAACAATAAAATGAGTTAATATACATAAGTTACTTAGAAAAGTTCCAGGCACATAGTAAACACTATTATTAGTGTTACCTCTCCTTATTGTTATTATTACTGTTATTGTCAAAGTCTGTAAGCCTCTCTTTTCTTTTCTCCTTCTGGATAGAATGGACGTGGGAGGTACACACTGTGGTCCAGATACCACCTAAGTTATTACTGATTAAAAATCAAAAGATTCAACGCTTGGCCCAATGAAGTCCTCAATCTACTGAGAGGGAAAGGGCAAATGTATCAACAAATGTTCCATCCAGGCTCGCTCAGTGCCTGCCCAGTCTAAATATGACCAGGTACTCAACCCCTGTGGGGAGATTTATTTGAGAGATCCCTACTATTAACACCAGGCATCAACTCCATGAAGATACAGGGAATCTCCACTTCTCTTTCAGTGGCCAATTGTGTTTTGGTCATTTTAAAATAGTTTGTGTGCCCTGGCAGGTATGGCTCAGTGGATTAAGCACGAGCCTGCAGACCAAGGGGTCAAGGTCAGAGCACATGCCTGGGTTGCAGGCCAGAGGCAACCACACATTGATGTTTCTCACCCTCTCTTCTCTTTCTCCCTCCCTTCTCTTCTCTCAAAAAAAATGAATAAATAATTATTTTTTAAAAATAAAATAAAATAGCTTATGTTCTTCCAGCTCTCCCTGTTCTGATGTTCTGCATGAAAATCACCACCTCAAGCCAATCCCTCTTGTCATGTCTCTTGCACAACTTGCCACATAAGTATGGTACTTCAAAGGACAACAAAGCTTATCCCTTAAGCACCTGCATTACATGCGTAAGTATCCTGACTCAGCATGCACCTATGTCCTGTCTGATCTTCATCCCTCTGGAGTTAACATAGCAATCCTGCACATGTAGTATATTCCACACACCACGTTCTTAATCTTCTTTTTATCTCTTGTTCTCCATTCCTGTGATCCTTACCAACAAAGAATGGAAAAATCAGCTCACAAGCAGAGCCATGAGGTATGATGGTGCTAATCATGTACCATTTTGTGAACAAGGACCCACAACCTGAACAACCAATGCAGCCCTGTCAATATGTGATCTAACAGAATGTACACAAGGCATATTGGGAAAACAGCAGACAGACTGTTTAACTGTCTTTGGGAAGATCAGAGAAAGCTGTACAAAACAAGTACTCATTGACCGTGACCTTGAGGCAGGAGTAGGGGTCTTCCATTTTTCCAAAATCCTGGGGAGGATGTTGTAGGGAGTAGAAGCAGTATGTGAAAAGGCACAGATGCATGAAATAATGCAACATCCTGGCATTACAAGATTACAAGACTGGAGAATAGAGCAGAGGGGATAATGGGAAGAACAGCTGGAGGTGAAGCTGAAGATACAATCATGGGATTTGCATTCTATGCCAAAGCATATGGAGCCTATGTGCAAGGGGGTGGTGGTCTTAGAACTAGGGGAATGGAATACACATGATCAAATGTGTGCTTTAGAGAGATCACTACAGCTATGTAAACTACATACTAAAATGGAGCCAGCTAACCTGGGACACCACTTGGATACATCCAAGGACTAAAGATGAGTATAAGTATTAATTAATGCAGAGATTCCCAAAGCATTTAAGAAACACATTAGATGAGACATATTAACTTATTGGAATCAAGAATAAGTTGAAGAAGACTAGGAAAACTATCAGAACCCCAGCTGTGTTAGCTGAATGAAGGATACTGCTTTTAACCAGTGCTAAAGGAATAGGGGAAGAGTGGACTTGAAAAGATTGATAGAGATTCATGTAGAAGAATCTGTGAGATGTGCATGTAAGTATAGGGTGCCCACAATCAATTGGCAAAAACTTTGCATCTCCTTATTTCACATGCTTCTTATTAATTTTGAAAAACTACGTTTCTAAGGTTATGATTTAACATCATTGTTTCAGATATAAAGTATTAAATTCTGAGAGCAATGAATTTAATTAAAGTATTAAATTCATGTTGAAGGAATACGATGTTAGAGCAACCATAATTTCTGGACTGTGTGCAGGGTGAACTGCTAAGGAAATTTCAAACTTCAAAAACATCCCTTTATATGCATACATACAGTTTACACCATGAAGAAGGTGCATGATGCTGATTCTGATGTCACCACACCAGCAAGCAAAACACAAGATATGCAAGGATTGCACAAGTCCAAATATTCTACACAGAACCCAGGAGGTCATCATTGAAGATCCAGGATGTTTGCCTTGACATTTTTTAAAAGATTTTATGTATTATTTTTAGAGAAAGGGGAAGGAAAGGAGGCAAAGAGGAAGAAAAATATCTATGTATGGTTGCCTTTCTCCTGCCTCCAGCTACAGACCTGGCTGGAGACCTGGCTTGCAACCTGGTTATGTGCCCTGGCTGGGAATCAAACCAGCGACCTTGGGGTTCACAAGCTGGTGCCTTAGCCACTGTACTACCAGCCAGGGTTACCTTGACATTTTGAGAGAAGTAGTTGTACCATGGATGAAGCAAGTTGCAAATGGATGTCATTTTATCTTTCAACAAGATGGTGTACCAGCACATAACGCCAAAAAGGTGCAAGAATTTCTCAGTGTCAATGTTCCTGAATTCCTGAATTCTGGTCAAAGGAAATTTGGCCGCCTAGTTCACCAGATGCAAATCCTTTAGACTATTATGTATGCAGCATTTGTGAGAGAGAAGTTAATAAACAACCTCATTCCAATAAAGAGGCTGTTAAAGCTAAGATTGAAAACGTGATGATGTCCATGGATAAAGGAAAGTTAATGAAAGCATACTCAAGATTCCCAAGTTGAATTGAGTCTATTATTGCAGCAAATGGAGACTTTTTTGGACAATTTAAAAAATAATGACTATGTTTATGTATTTACATGTAAGAATAAATTTATTTCAAAATACAACACTTTTGTGGTATGTTGCTTATTTTACTAAAATTTTGATCACAGGCACTCTATCAAGTCCCTAGTTGGTAATTTGGGTCTGAAGTTCAGGAGAAAGATTTGACCTTTACTTCAAAGTCATGACAGAAGATGTCAGCACATGAAAGTGAGAAGTAGAGATTCTAGTGTAGGGTAGGTATGATTTGGGGGCTTTTGTAAAGAAAAGTAGACAAAATGCAAGGTTGAGGAGAGTATTTTTTTCTAATGGTACTTAAAAATATCAATGAACACAAGAAAAGAATAAGGCAAAAGGGAGAAATTAAAACATGAGAATAACAGAATGACTAGAACTAGGTCAAGAAGGGCATTAAGAGCACAGTTGAGGAGGTCATCTAACACAGAGACATCTCTGAGACTCCATGCTCAGTAAGGCGTTGACTGGGAAATGAGGGCTTCCACATCGAAGAACTCAATATTCTCTAGGAAATTGTCACCCTTTCAATAACTATTTTCCAAGCACCTACCAAGTAACCTGGCACCACCATAGGTATAATCCTTGTCCTCTGAGCTTTAAATCTGATGGGGTGGCAGACATTAATCAAAAACATCATATAAAATTGCAACTGTGATAGATGCTATGAAGAATTACATGGTACAATCAGAGTTTACAATGAGAGAGGTTGACTCACTAAGGTATCACTGATATCTTCCTTGCTGAGGTAACACAAGCAGGACATGTCCCCTGATGAAGAGATGTGACTCCAATGTACAAGGTAGAGTCAACTGGAAAAGAGACAGGAGGAGGTTCAGCATGTGCAAAGGCCTGAGCCAAGGTGATGAGAGAGTCAGTGTGAGTGAGGGCAGCAGAAAGAGAGAGGTGATGTGTGGTGAAAGACAAAACTGGAGACACAACTGGGACATAAGTAGGACCAGACCAAAAACTGTTTTCATGGAGTAGTAAAGCCAGAAATCACACCAGGGCAGGTTGAGGGATAGGTGGAAGAAAAAAAATGGGGACAGTGAATATAGGCAATACTACCAAGAAATTTGTCTTGAGTTGGTGACTGAGAATAAAGGGGATTTGAACTGAGAAGGTGACTGAGGGAGAGAGGGGGACAGTTTAGACAAGCAGCTGAGGGTTATTAAAGAGAGAACTGACCTAGAACATGTAAAAAAGCTATAATGAACTGGGAAAACAGACTCCATTAATTTGTAGTGGCACCAGTTTGCCTGAATGGGCAATTATTTCTAGTTTCAAAATCTGAACTTAGTTAGGAAATACCAAATTGTGGTTAAAAAATAAAAAGAAAAGAGAGAGGAAAAAAAAAAACAAAACAAAACATGAACAACAAGGAGACAATGAAGTTGAGAGGCTTTAGAGGATGATATTCAAATTGGCGATGGGACCCAGGCTCCATATGGAAGGAATTGTGGTTCCTAGGAGCCTGATCAGTTAGCATAAAATGAGAGAGTCAAGCAATTAGGTACTTCAATGAAGACAAAAGGGAAATGCAGGGGAAATGCAGAGTTAAGAAAGCTCAAATAGTAGGTGAAGCAGATGCTTCCCTATTCTATAGCCATCCCTATTTCTGTGCATCTACTCTGGCCAGACTGTTGCTTACTTTTGACTCAGTGCCTTTTCAGGCCAGAAATACTGAGCAGTTATGTCTCCTAGAAGCATCCCTCGACTGATGACAGTGGAGATGGATGGATGATTACACAGCCCACCAAAGTGAATACCCTGGGGGATGTTTTACTTCCTTTCTCAGTACTCGGTCCCCCTGCCTCCTCCACTCCCCTGCCAGAATTAGCTCCCAATAAGTTATTTGTACTGGAGTCTCTCTTCAGGGTCTTCTGATAGTGAGACTGCAACCAAGATAGCAGGCAATTGCTGTTGATGTTTTTAGAGATGACTCTGGGGATGAAAGGGGTGCAGGGTGTGCTAGTGAAAGAGTTCTGCTCAAATGCAGGAGAGGTGTATGCTATTGGTTCTGAGGTTAAGAAACCTTAAGAGCCACCGTGTTCAGGGGTATGTATTAAATATAGATGTCAACTTGACCCTACATATTTTACATGGTGACTTAGAGGAGACCATGAACCAAGTGCCAAGGTTTTCTGTAACGTGGGAGAGAGACAGAAGGCCAGTAGATGACAGTGATCCCTATGGGTAATGGGTGGATTAGGAGGATAGCTTGACTCCAAACAAAAAATATTTTTAACCAAGGGAAATGGAGTAATATTTCGGTCAAGGAAAGGAGATTGAAAACAATGTGGACTCCCTCACTCAGATTAAGGATATGTAAACTGTAAGAGAAAGAACAGCCCTCACTGCAGAGTGTCTAATGGAAGAAAAACAGTGTCCACCTGGGAGGGGACAACAGATTTGTCCATCATGGGGTGAATATGTAAGAAAAGTCTTTACAGGAGGTTCCAGGTGGTTTAGGATGGAGGTCATCGGGGAGGGAATAAATCAAATAGGGCGAAATACAGAAAGTGTGTATGTGTTAAGGAGTAGAACAGAGGTTGTACATTTAGATCAATGTCTTGGAGTAAACTCTCCAACCCCCTTCTGAGGCAGAATCCCATGAATCTGAAGCCCAGGGTCACATACCCGTGTGTGGTGAAACTGGAGAAACTGAACCAGGAAGTTCAGCTCCAAAGACCACTAGCCATCATTCAGTGCTGCTCCTGAGGTTTAGGGACCCCAGGAGCCCTAAAATCATGGGCAAGAATTTTTACTTATACTGGTGCTATATTCACTTTTCAAAAAGTGTGCAAAACATGATTGTGTGGAAATATGCAAAATAATAAAAAACAATCAATTAATAATAACTATGCCTGTATGCTGGAACCATTGTCTCCCCCACCCCTTAATCCAGGCTTCTGTTTTTATCACCAGTCTCTATCAAAGTAAACAGAATTAGCATCCAGAAGGCTGATGTTAAAAGAATTATTATCTGTTCAAGGTTCATTCCAAAAAAAGGAATCTGCTATAGAGCAACTTCTGAATGGGGTTCAGTCTGTGTTCTTTGATGCACCACAGATGTTAGTGCAGAGCAACTAATCTAATAATCTCCTGCCCTGAAGAAAGCAAGACTCCTGGAAAGCTGGGCTGTCACATGGCTCAGAGTGCCCTCAGGAAGGAAGGCCTCCCACTCGCCTCACCCCTACTCCTGTTACTGATAATGCTGCAGGCCCCAACCCTCAGTGTATTGTCCCCAGTGGCAATCGAAGTAGCTCAAGGACTTTCTCCACCCAAGGTCACATCCCCTTCCCTGGGTGCTGTATCCAGTAATTAATCGGCTGGAAGGGGATGACACCATATAAAGATTAGCTGAAGCCTTTATCAGGGCTGGTCCCAGCTAGAATTCTTAATCTTTCTTCCTTCCTCTCTTTTTGGTAGGTGTCAGTCTCAGAAACACCCTCTAATAAACATCCTTCATTTAATCTCCACCACAGACTTCCGTGGAGCCACCAATGATATGACTCCTGAAAAAGGGAAACTTCAGAAAATTTGACCTGACAGTGTAACATTGGTTTGTAGAAAAGATAGCACCATTTGCCAGGTATTGAATGGGGAAGGGGAAAGAGGTCCTGCTAAGTCATATGAGCTCAGAATTACATCCTCACCTTTTATTCATTTTCTCAAGAGAAGGTTCTCAAATTCTTTGACAAGAGAACTATTTAATGCTCAGTATTTCATTTACAGAGAAGGGTAAGATAACTGTCCTGATTTTTGCAGGTCTTGGAGGGGTGCCTAGAATGCATGACTTCCTCTTAGGACTAAAACTGGGACAGCTTTGGACAAACCAGGATGTTGGTCAAGGTCAGTAATTTTGGGGGTGTTTGGAATTGAGGAACAAGGATTGCTGACCCTTAGAAAGAGAGGAGGGCTGGAGTCTGCTACTCCCATCCCTGCTACCCCACCCGGCTGCCAACTTCTATGTATGGGCTAGTCTTACAGCATCTGTAAGTTAGACTAAGCTGTGGAGGGCCTGAACTTGCCCCGTTATGTAATATTGATGACATAAGAAGGAAATCCAACATGGACAACAGGTGGGATTGACTTTGGGGGGAATGGGTGGGTGGGGAGGGGGACAAAAAAAAAAAAAAAAAGAAAGAAAGAAAGGAAGAAAAGATTTACATCAATGGTAAAAAAAAAAAAAAAGAAGGAAATCCATGCTTTTCCTCCAGAGAAACTGAAGCTTCAGAAATGTGTGACCTACCCAAAGTTCTGAAACAATGCTCGAGTCAGAAATCAATGATCAGTTAGCAGTATCCCTCATTTCCCTAGTTAACTTCTGTCTACTGTGATGACTGAAATATCTAAAAGATAGCAAATGACCAACATAGGTAACAAGTCTGTCTCAGCCCACTCAAGGATAACCTCTCCACCCCTGCTGAGCTTTAGAAACTGTCTCACTGTAAACTAGGATGACTTAACAGGCTGAGCCTCAAGACTGATTCCACAACAATCCCCTACACCCATGTACATGTCATGTTGTCAGGTCTGGGATATCAAGTTGGAATGCATGTGCAGCTAGAGTGTCCTTAATTGTAACTTACATCCCCAAGTAGGGGCTTTCTAACTCATGTGCAGGTTTTATGACTCACGGGGCAGCAGGACTTGACTTTAGTGCCTGGGCACCTGCCTCCATGCCCATCGCGGTGCCTGCCTCCCAGAGTCCATGCCAGCACACACTGACTCAACAGGACCTTGGGCTCCAGGTGTGGAGCACAAAGCCCTCACTTTACATTCGGGACCCAGGACACAGCCCTTCCATGCCACTGGCCTATAACAAATAAGCATTTTCTGAAAGTGATGTAGCTGCACACTTGGTTCTTGGGCTTGCTGTAATGAACTTCATAGATGTTTAGATGACCTGTGGCTAGTTACCAAGAATAGATTAAATCAGGGGAAAATGCAGACAGATCCAAAAGGAATGCTGGATTGGGGAATCCTGGGTTCTGTGCCCACCAAAACAGAAATCATTCACTAGCTGAGCAGGGGATCCCAGAGCCCAGAGGAAACTGTTTGTGAAAGATCTCCCTGTATAAGTAATTATATCAGCAGCCTAATTTGTTTCTCAAAGGTCTGTAAATGGAATATTGCATCGTCCATGCAGATTCCTACACAGATGTGCAACATGCACAGGTCACAGTAAAAGGAGGCCGAGGACACTGTGGTCAAGTGGCTTTCTCTCAAGGAGAGAAAGGTATCACTCCAAGGGATGAATCTGGGAAACTGAGGCTTCAGTTTCAATCGCATAAGTATGTTGCACTATCCTTGTTGAGTCATGACACAGAATTTTTTGCAAGTATCCCATCATCTGCTTCTATCAACCAGCCTAAGCTGTGAGAAATTCAAATTTAGGGCAGCAGTGGGTGTTCATTACTCTGGATAATTGGTCTCTTACACATAGTGACCACAGAGGCTTTTGCCAAGCTGCCTTTAGCCGAAAGGACATAAACTGACAATACTTCTTGTTTCATTTCCACTCACTGTGTAATACCCCTGACTTGCATTGCTCTTTGTAAAAGTCATCTTACTCCCACACAAGGTGCTAAGAAAGCCATAGAATTCTCTGGGTGTCAGGTTTAGTAATAAGCCCTTGGTTATAACTCATACATTCAAAAGAATAAGCCAGCTTGAAATAAGGATTAGAAGAACACTTTCCTAAAGAACAAAAATAAAGAAAAACAGGCACCTCATAAATTATTTTGCTAATCTGACAGTTTATACTGAATGGTGTCATTGACACTGCTCCTGATTCGTGGTAAGATTTTGCTTAGTCCCCTGGTTAAAGGGCAGCATGGAAGCATAGTTTTTCCGTGGAAGCCTCTGGGATGTTTATTAAAAGGTGATAGATACACACATGCACACATACATGAACACGTGTGGTGATTGTTGTCCCTACATTAACATAAAATAGGTTAGCACAAGCATCTCATGTGTTTCTTATGAAGCTTTTTGTGGTTGGCATTTCCCAATACATTTTACTCCATGTTGTTTTATGATGAGAAGATGAATACTGCCTATGTGGAAACATTTTTGACCCTGGACAACTTCAATGCCTTTAAAGTTCAAAAGAAAAGGGTGGCATATTTTTTATTTTGCCTCCAGGTTTGAAGAAAATTAAAAGCAGACTTTCTGAGCAGATACCACGATTTCAGAATGGGGACAACAAGGCACTTAGAATGGAAAGGACCCCTTGGGAGCTCTTGCACTTTCTGAAACAATGGTTAGGGTGGAATTCGGTTTTCTGCATGTCTAATGTTTAAAAACAGCTGCTTTTGTTTTGGGTGGTTTTACTTTTTTCCAAAAGAATCTTGCTCCCCTCCCCAAGGTTCCCTGGTATTCATAATGGCCTTTGTCCATGCCATTTGGGAAATGCACTTCTGATTTTCCAATTTTTAATAAACTTTATAAAATACACAGGGCACTCGTTTTTCATTATTACTCATATCTGGTAGAAAGGCAACTCTAATTTTCATATCCCGACTTAATATTGTCCGGTATTTTTTAAGGTTTTATTTATTATTTTTAGAGGGAGGGGAAGAAAGAGAGACAAAGAGGGAGAAAGACATCAACGTATGGTTGCCTTTCACCTGTTTCCAGCTGCAAACCTGGCTGGAGACCTGGCTTGCAACCTTGTTATGTGCCCTGGCTGGGAATCAAACCAGTGACCTTTGGGTTTGCAGGCAGGCCAGTGCCTTTCTATGGTGCCACCAGCCAGGGATCCAGTATTTTTTTAATATTGTTCAATAGAGTGCTGAAAATGTTCAGAATTTCTTTTGAGATTAATGAGAGAGAATGACCTTTCATTTTAAACCACTTCACCATTTCTAAGGTAACATGTTTGGACAGGTAATGGTGAGGCCCTATGGGCTAAAATGCAGTTCTTCCTTCTAGTGACTTTAAGTTTTATCTGCATTTGGAGACTACAGATTAAAATATTTCAAGAAATCTACTGTCATAATGTTGAGTCAAGGGTTTGAAAATCTCAAGGGTTTGCCTTTGTGAGTCCTTTGTTTTGGGGTCCTGAAAATATAAACCTTTTTGTAACTAGATGTGGTTCCTAAGAGTAATACAATCAAATAATAAAACCCGCCCCCATCTGTGAGTTTTGGGAGTTATTATCATTAAAAAGGTAAAAGACTTGAAGTTCAAATTATAAAACAAGATAGTCTACATGCACATCATTGTAGTGAAAGAAAACTTAATCTAATGAGTAGAGTTAAAGAGAAATAAATTAAATATGGTTATTTGTTGTTTTCCAGCATAGCAAATTATCTCAAAACAGTATCATCCAATCCCAGTTCTTCATTTAGCTTGTAATTGTGTAGGTTAGTGACCTGGGTTGGGTTGGTCTTGTGATTCCTCTGTGTTCTCAGCTTGAGTCACTTATCTGTGGATCAGCTGTGGCCCAGTTGGTGGGTGCTCTAGAGGCTGGTTCATTCCTGTTGGCCTCATTTACATGTCTGGCAGTTGGCTAGTTGTTGACTGGGGCTCCTAGGTTGTCTGAAAGCCTAGATTGAGAGAGAGAGAGAGAGAGGGAATGAGAATGAATATGAGATTGATTTTGCTGTACACCATTGATCAAAGCAAGTTACAACTTCAGATTCAAGGGATGGAGAAAAAGACTCCACCTCTTGATGGGATGATCTTTACTGTCACATTACACGGGCACAAATGCAGAGAGGGGCAGAATCACTGGCCACTTTTCTAATCTACCACAGTATCCAATTGCTTGCTTGAACTCAAGAAGGAGCAGGGCTTAGGACGTCTAGAAGCTACAGTTGGAACCATTAAGTTTCGCTTGGCTTTGGCAAGTTAAGAAATCCATTATTGCTTTAATTTCTCTTTCTAAGTAGTAGTCCTGCTGCTAGTTATCACTCACAGCCTCTGCTCAGATGAGCCCGAGAAGGATCCCGCCCTGTGCAGCTATGCAGGTAGCGCCTGTGTGCAGGAAATGGTGTCCCTTCTTTGGTTGAACAGAGCAAAGGCTTTCCTGACAGATTTGGGGGCCAGGTGAGAAAGAGGAATTTGGGATGATGCTAAGATTTTCAGCCTGAGTGTCTGGAAGCCTAACACTGTCATCAACTGAGATGGGAAAGACTGTGAAAGTGGTTTTTAAGAAAGATCAGAAATTCAGTTTTAAATGCCTCACAGTCAGTGGTGCTATCTATGAGGCATCCACATGGGGGTGTCAAGTAGGCCCTTGGATATATTAATCTGAGGTAGAGGAGAGCAGTCAAGGCAGAAGGTTTAAATTTAGGAGTCATCAGTTTATAGAGGGTACTCAAGGGCATGAGACTAGATGATGTCACCAAGAGAGTAGAGGGGAAAAGAGGTTCAAAGTTGTGGCTCTGAGCACCTCCACTCTCCCAGGTCAGAGGAAAAAGATGAAGTTGGCAATGGGGGCTGAGTAAGGAGGAAACTGAAGAGAACAGATGTCCTAGAAGGCAGAAGAAGAAATTCAGGCCTTGGCTGTATGGCTCAGTTGGTTGGAACATTGTCTCATGCACCAAAAGGTTGCAGGTTCAATTCCCAGCCAGGGCACATACCTAGGTTGTGGGTTCCATCCTGGCTTAGGCATGGGAGGCAACTAATTGATTCTCTCTCTCTCTCTCTCTCTCTCTCTCTCTCTCTCTGTGTGTGTGTGTGTGTGTGTGTGTTTCTCTCTCTCTCTCTCTGTATTTCTCTCTCTCTCTGTGTTTCTCTCTCTCTCTCTCTCTCTCTCTGTGTGTTTCTCTCTCTCTCTCTCTCTTTCTCTCTCTTTTTCTTCTTCTCTCTCTCAACTCAAAAAACAAACAAACAAACAAAAAAACATATCCTCTGGTGAGGATTAAAAAAGAAGGAGATGGGGAAGGGACAGAGGGGAGTAAAAAGGGGATTGATGTAATACAACAACAATAAAATTAAATTTAAAAAATTTTAATATAAAAAAAGAAATTCAGGGAGCAGACATCTAAACTTCACTATTTTGAAGTGTACAATTCAGTGACATTTCGCATATTCACAATGTTGTGCAACTGTCACCTCTATCAAACTCCAAATACTTCCATCAGCCCCAAAGATGACTTCCCATTATGCGGTCACCCTCCCTTTTCCACCCTAGCCCCTGGCAAGCACCAGTCTGTCTTCTGTCTCTATGGATCCATATCTCTCCAGATAGTTGAGTAAGAAGTGAAAATTTGTGTCATTTTTCTTTCCCTTAGCATAATATTTTTGAGTTTCCTTCATTTTGTAGCTTGTGCCAGAACTTTATTCCTTTCTGTGGATGAAGAATAGTGCATGTATGCCTATGCCATGTTTTATTTCCTACTCATCATTGATGAGCAAAATTTTCCCACCTTTTGGTATTGTGAACAATCCTGCAATGACACTCATGCACAGGTTATTTGTTCGACTACCTGTTTTCAGTTCTGCGGAGTATATACACCTAGGAGTGGAATTGCTGGGCCACTTACCTACAGTCTTGAGAGCAGAGAAGAAGTTTTAGAGGATATGATTTTCCACAAGTTCATTCCACAGCAAGCTCTTGAAGCTTCAGTGACCAGACTTAACATCGCTTTGCACCCGCAGCCCCTAGCACAGTGCCTGCTACCCAATGGGTGCTCAAGAAATGTCTGCTGCACTCAGTAGAATTGTTGCCCTGGAAATGGACTGTTGTGCGATGTACTAACGTGGAACATGAGAGGAGACACTGTAACACCTCTTCATATCTTGGCTCCTGGTCCATTGTATAGTTCTTTAAGCCATATTATAAAAAATTAGCTGTTTACAAATCCTGCATTATAATATGGAGACACACATACAGTCTGTGTTTCCGGAGAAAGCGCTTTATTAAATTCAATAAACACTACTGTAAGCACTTACTCTGAACACACCGTGGGCATGGTTTAATGCCCCTTCACGTGAATCTCTACTTCTGTGCATGTTCACGCCTCGTCAGAAGTGAGGCAGGACTTTCCTCCTTGTACCTCGTGCCATGCTTCTTCTCCCACTTTTCCTTTAAGAAGCCAGAGAACTGAAGGTACCAACAGTGAGTATTGCTTCCCATCTAGGGTTTTTTCAAACATTTAAGAAATGGACAGCCATTGTCTCAACTCACAGGAGCTACACAGACCAGAGGAAGACCGATTTTACCCAGGCGCAGTAGTTTGCCAAACGCTTATGAATACCCTAGCATATCATGTATTCTATTCTCACAAGTATTAAAATGTTAGAACAAACTTTAATTTTACCTTTATGAAAAGACTAAATGTGTGCATTTTCACAGATGGAGAATACACCTTGGCAATGCGTCTTGGGAAAGGCTGCCTCTGGATTACACCATATAACCATGACAACTGATGATCACAGATGCTGTCAGGCTATCACCTGATCCCCAGTCCCAGAAACAGAAATAATAGAGGCAAACACGTGCAGTGTAGCGAATCTAGGGAATGGAGCGAGGGGGCAAGCAGCTTTGAGTGGGAGTGGGAGCATGAGTGCCAGGAGGGCACCAGAGGTAAAGAGGCGTCTGTTAGGTACAAACACCCGCAGGAAACCCAGCCTTACAGTGGAGCCAGAGAGCACAGGCCAGAAGAGCACGGCTCCAGAAACAAGATTTGATAAACATCCTAGATATCAGTGAGTAAATACCCATTTGTTTGAGCTAAAAATAAGAAAATTGCGTGACTTTTCACTCTAGCTTTTACATTCTTCGCCCAGAGTGAGATCCGAAGGAAAACAGACCCGTTGGCCTGGAAGCGAGTTTTAGAAAGAACATCTTAATGACAGACTCCTGGTGTTGTTTTCCTTCGGACCTCCTGATGCCCACCCCATTCTCTCCTGGCAGCTTTCTGCGACAGTCGGTTGCTGTGACTTTTGAGAACTTGTTATGAATGTGAACTCCCTCCTCTTTAATTTAAGACCAGGTCCACTAATTTCGTCCGATGAGAAAACTGGCCCTCTCCCCACATCAAAACCTTGTACTTATCTAAAGATTGTCATTAAGCCTCCCTCAGCCTGCTTTTCCTTTGAACCAAATAGACCCATGCACTTGAACCTTTTCTCATAAAACTAATTGTCATCCTTTGCAACGTCTTTTTGTGCTTCTGGTTTCTTCCTATCATTTTGTAACAGCAGAAACAAACAAAGCCAAAAAGAAATGTTGTGTAGTGAAGTCTGGACTGAGAAGGAACAAAAGGAAGATGACACAAAGAAGAGGGATGTCCTAAAGCACTCCTGTCATTCTTCTGGCATCCATCAGTATATTGTCATGATCTTCATTCCTCATATGGAAGCTTAAAAGCCTAAACTTTAAATTATGTATGTTGAAAGGAACAAGAGCTAATGTTAGGCACTGTCGTTGGCATGTTACATACCTTAATTCCTTTATACCCCTCTACAGCACCAAGCAGTGGGTGCTAATGTTCCTTCCAACATTACCATTTGAGGCACAGAGAGGGTCAGTGGTCGCCCCAAGGTCATTCATCTATAAGTTCAGCCCCATGTCTTTTACAAGTAGCTTTATAGTAAAAACTATTCCGCATGTGTCTTGTCAGCGATTCTCTTTTAAACCAACAATCTCTTTCTAAACAGGAAGTTTAGGGGAAAAGTTGGATCTTTTACCAAATGTTATTCATCTTTCTACTAATGTAATTTAGGTTTCTAACCTTTTGTTATTTGGGAAATTTTTTTCTCTACAACTATTCGGTTTTCGTTGTTGTTTTTGTTTTGGGAGATTTGTACATGTAGACTAGCAAGTGGAGCCAGAGAGCACAGGCCAGAAGACCTGTAGATACACCTGTACAAGGCAGAACATGTGAAGCAAGGTCGCTCCTGGGTCACCATATGGCAGGTGGCACCCAGGAGGCGCAAAACACCACCATCAGGGGCACCTGAAGTGGAGCCCATCATCTTGAAGTATTTGGACCGTCCCTGACTGTTCCATCAATAGAAAGACAAGGATCCTTTCCTGCCTTCACAAGTTCAATACGAAATCATGGCCTTGACACGCAACCTTTAGTAGTTATTGGAATGAAAACAAGCTTGAATGCAACTGTTGTTGTTGCTGTTGTTGTTTTCGTTTTTTAAGTACATGGAAAAGACAAGATCTTTAGTGAAAGCAAGAGCTGCTAGGTAAAGCCAAGTCCTAACAGACAGCAGACTAAGAACCAGTTTTTCAGAAGCCCAGTGAAGAAGGAAAAGTGTTCCATACATTCATTTTTTAAATCCAGAAGTCAGCACCAGGAGAGAAGTGACTGGTCTGGCGCAAACCAATTCTGACCACAGCGCCCTGTGCCCCAGTTACAGGAGCGCACTGCACTGCCTTCCCATCCCACAGAAGGTGTCTGTTGGATGGCCTTAAACAATCAAGCTGTAGGCTGCTCACCACCTAATTTTAAAAACCCACAGGAGAGTATTGGCAGGGAGGGGTCAGTTATGAAGCCTATATCCTGTGATTATTGTTCTGCTTTCCTTAAAACTACAACTTAAAACAAATGTTTCCTTTTAGGCACTCAATTCTATCTGACTTCATGCTGAAACATTGACTTTTTATTTGTGTTTTCCTTTTCGTAGAGGTAAAATGTCGGTAGGACCCTGAGCTGAGACTCGAAACAGGAGTCTAGTTAAAACTAAACCCTGACACTTGGCCCAAGGCAAGCAGACTGCTTTTTCATCTTAATCTGTGCACTTTCTGACCACAAGAGGGCTTCTTTCATTCTCAGTTGTAAAAACCAGCAGAATAGTCTGTAATTTGGAATTTACAAACATCTTACAAGGGAAAAATAATTAAAAACCCAACGTTCCCTCCAAGTAGAAGACTCGACTGACTATACAGTTTTGTAAAATGTGGACTTCATTGAAGAACTCTGTGATATGTACTTCAAAGCTCGGTCTCCTATTTTTAAATTTGGCATTCTACCTGATGGACACTAGCCAGCCACTTATAAAGCATGTTCATGACTTCATTTCCCAGTTGGTGAATGAAGTAGGGCCAAGTGCCGTTCTTATTTTTGTTCGTTTTATTAGGAACATATAGAGCTCAGCCTAATGCTGTGGTTCAATAAGAGCGCTCCAGTCCATCGCTCCTTATTCATTATTTAAGATAATTCTGTCATGCTAGAAAATGAAGTTCCCCAAGTCACCCCTCAGACCCTTGCCAGTAGATGTCAGTCCATTTGGTTGCAAAGCAAATGTTTGGGAAGAAAGCCTCCTTTTCCCCCTGAGGAGGAAAGTTGAGAGTCCTAGTTCCTGGAATGCTGAAGCAGAAGCTCTTAACAGGCATAGAAGACTTTGCAGCACATCCTTGTTTTGGGGATTTTCTGGCTTTGTCCTCAACCCTGTGGAGGGTTGTCCTCACTCCATACATGCCATTCCTGAAATTAAGTCCCCATTCCTCTTATATGTGACTACTGATGACCGCTACTAATAGTCACCCTACCCTGCTAAACCAGAAGTTGCCATTACTTATTGACTTGTTCAATTTGTGGAACAAACTGTTTTTAGGTGTATTTTATTGATTATGCTGTTACATATTCTTTTTCCTTTGCTTCCCTCTATCTAAGGCCCCCATCCCTCCCGCAGTCCCACCCCTCCCCTTAGTTCATGTCCATGGGTCGTGCATATTAAGTTCTCTGATTTCACTTTTTCCCCTATTATTTTAACATCCCCCTGTCTATCTTGTACCCACCAATTATGTTTCCTAATCCCTGAACTATTTCCCTTTTTCACCCCCTTCCCTTTCCAGCTGATAACCCTCCCAATGATCTCCACATCTGTGATTCTGGTCCTGTTCTGGTTGTTTGCTTAGTTTGTTTTGGTTTTTATTTTTATTTTTTAGGTCATGTTGTTGATAGTTGGGAGTTTGTTGCCTTTTCAATGTTCATAATTTTGATCCTTTTTCTTAACTAAGTTCCTTGAACATTTCATATAATAATGGCTTGGTGATGATGAACTCTTGTAGTTTTACCTTGTCTAGGAAGGACTTCATCTGCCCTTCCATTCCAAAAGATAGCTTTGCTGGATAGAGTAACCTTGGTTGTAGGTCCTTGCTTTTCATCACTTTGAATACTTCTTGCCAGTCCCTTCTGGCCTGCAAAGTTTCTTTTAAGAAATCAGGTTATAGCCTTATTGGAACGCCTTTGTAGATAACTCTCTTCTTCTTATCTCTTGCTGCTTTTATGGCTCTCTCTTTACCTTTAAACTTTGGCATTTTAATTATGATGTGTCCTTTTATCTTTTGTTTGTTGGGCTTTCATGCAGCAGCTCAATATTCTGGAATTTCTGGTTGTCACTTATTTGAGGTAGATGTACCCATTTTTGGTTGTGGAGGGAGATGCAGCTTGTCTGCCTACGCCTTCATCTTGGGTTCTCTCCAATTTGTGGAATTTTCTGAATTCTACTAAAGCTTTGCAAAGTACGTGCAAATGAAATAGAAAACACTTTTTTTTTTCTTTTTTCTTTCTTTCTTTCTTTTTCTTTTTTTGCTAGGCATCAATCCCAAATTTGAAAGAGGTTTCCATTGAAGTCTTTTTAACTAGACAATACAATTGAGAAACAAGTCAATGAATATTCTGCACTATCTTTTTTTAGCAGGGACCTGGGATTAACTGTCCCTATCCCCACATTGACCTTCTCTGTGAGAAACGTACATTAGCTGGCATCTTCTCTGCCTCTGGCCTTGCTCTACCTCCCAAATCCAAAGGAGAGAAGGTCAGAGGACAGTAGGGACATTGGACCGGGATGAGCCTTGGCTGGAAGTGCCCCCATCTTACAGACTACATGTTGAGACAGTCAGGTGGGCTGTTGGGAAAATTAGCTTTGGGGAAGCATGGGCCTATTAAAACATACAACCTCTAAAAATGAAATCTGTGGTTGGTGCAAAGGGCGCCTGATAGGGAGTCCTGAGCTCCAGGTCTGAGGCCCTAGTCACCATTACATGGCTGTATGATCTGACTTCCTTGCCAGAGACCAGTTCCTGGCTATGTGAAATACAGAAAATATATAAAATTAACATGGTACATCATTTCTAAAGCTTGTCTCAGAACCAACTTCAACCTAAGGTTCAGTTTGTGATGTCCACAGATCAACAATTATTGGGGCACTTCTGGAAAAACAGAGCCCTTAAGCCAAATTCTCTTCCCCTGTGATTAAAAGAAAATAGTTTGTGGTAAAGACTAATCTGAGAACCTCTGCTAGAATCTACAGGACGTGATTTTTTTAAGCTTAAGCATATGACTAGAATAAATCCACCAGCCCTCTTATCCCCCAAGGTACATAGTTTGAGAGATGGGCCCAGAAAGAACTGAATGTGGGTATTTGTTATTTCCAAGGGAACATTCAAGTTTCCTGGTCAAGTTCAGTCCCATATAAGTGAGAAATGTCGGAATTTATTTCTCAAGTTGGCCTGATTTTTGTGGAGATTAATAAGTATGTTTTGTGTGTTCCAGTGTACAATGAGCCTAGAGTATTGTCTCTATCTTGAAATAAAAAGCAGCAGCCATTTGAGTGCCTGTGGCAGGAATGCTGAGCACTCTGTAAGCCACATCTTTATGCATAAAATTAAATCACTGTGAGCCACTTCTGTAGCTTCAGTGAATGCTGGGAGAATGCCTGGGGACAGTCTCTCTTGTGTGGCTTTCCCCACGGATGTGGCTTCTCTCCTCCCTGGCCTTGTCTGATGACGGACCCCTTCTTGGACTCAATTCTGGACTGCTTGTTTTTCTTCCATAAAGTCTACATTGCCTTTAAAAAGAAACTTTATTTTTCTTTCTGCCATATGTACTAGGAGTGGGCTGGTCACCCTCTGAAGAGACGTTTCCAGATTGGAATCAGAGAGAAGCAGGGCCAGAATGACACGTAGTAAATGAGAAGGGGCTGCTGATAGGACTGGGCACAGGATGAAGGCATCGCTGTCCAAGCGGTGGGGGTCCCACCTGGCCCCTGCAAATGACAGACCCTCAGCATTGCAATGTCCTCAAGGTCACCCAAGGGGTCATGTGACAGTCTGAAGCAAGGCCTCAAATTTTTCCTTAGCAGTAATTTACATAAAGAAAGTAATAATTTTTTCTTCCTGGGGTTCTTAGCTTTGCAAAAGAAAAAGCCATTTTTATTTTAAGGGGTTCTTAAACAGGCACAGGAAAGTGAAATGATTGGCCAAAGATGACAGAAAATCTGCTAAAATTTAAGTGTTTTTACTTTTTCACATAATTTCTTTTAAGAAAAGGTTTCTGGTTTCTTTGCAATACGTTGTAGTTTGTCATGTTTATGAGACTTATTTTCTTATTGGATCAGAGGATGCTGGGAATGGGAAAAGAGAGGTTTGGGGAATTTTTAAAACCCTACTTAAATAGTTTGGGTTATTAATTCTCATGAAAAGAAATATTTATTTAAATAGCTGATTCATTATATTACAACCTTGTGAATAAACATACCAAAGGCCTGAGTCTGGGTAGGAAGTACAGGGAATCAGCAATGAAAAGGATAGGAAGAACAAGGGGCTGACAGTTGACAAGCACCCAGTGTTCACAGACATTATTTCATTTATTCCCAACCACAGGTAAATAATGCATCTCCATCTAATAGATGTGGAAACAGAGGCATCAATACAGTAAGTAAACTGTTTTGAGTTCCCACGGACAATAACTGATAGATGAGAGGCTGGAACCTTTGTTGGGCCAACAAAATCCTCGTTCCTACACCACATACCTTGATGGAAAGAAAACTGGGCTTAGCAGGAGGGGTGAGAGAGCTGGAGTTTGAAATCAAGTTCCGCCACTGGTTGATTGTATGGAGTTTATACGGCCTAAGGAAAAATTGCTTGGTTTACCTGGGCCTTCAGTTTTCTGAGACATTAAGGTTCTTAACTTCAGTTAAGAAACAAGCCCACCACTTTTTTTTTTTTTTTTTTTTTTTGAGAAATACCATTTTTCCTAATATGTTATTTTAAAATTACAGTTTATTTTCAGTTCCTCCCTAATATGTTTTAGCAGTTTCCAAAACTTGTCTTTTCTCTGTATTAGGAGGGGGGAGTCCCATGGGGCACTGGGATCTGGTTGGAGACAAAATAAGACCCAATGGGGAACAAGCATACTTGGATGGAAATGGGCTTTATCATACATGCTCAGCTCAAGCATTGTCTACTAGTTGGTTGAGGTGTAATTTAAAGATCGGGAAATGCACACATCTTTATAGTTCAATAGGGTTTGACAACTGCATACGCACCCACATCAAGTCCAAAAAAATGCTTTGGCTGGTGTGGCTCAGTGGATTGAGTGTCAGCCTATGAACTAGAAGGTTTCTGGTTCCATTCTGAGTTAGGACACATGCCTGGGTCACAGGCCAGGTCCCCAGTTGAGGTTGTGCGACATATCTCTCACACATTTCTGTTTCTCTCCCTTTCTTTCTCCTGTTCTTCCCCTCTCTCTGAAAGTAAATAAATAAACTCTTTAAAAAAAACTTTCAACAACACGATAAGTTCTCTTGTACCCCTTTTAGTTAATTCCACCCCTTCCTTACCCAAAAAGCAACCACTGGTCTGATTTCTGTCACCATGGATTACTTTAACCTGTTCTAGAACTTGATATATGTGAAATTGCATGCAAGAATTCATTTTCAATTCTGGAGAAACATCTATGTCCCCAGGAAGTTGATGGCAATAGGAAATGATTTTCCTATTGACTGTGGAATCAGGGGTTTGGGGTGTGTCTGGTGGGAGAATGAAGGCAAGGGAGGGGGTTATCAATATTTGTTTCTTTCCCAAGACACTTATAAATTCCTTAAAAACAGGACCTGATTCTTTGATAGGGCCTACCAATACCATTAAACACATTACTTTTTCAATTCATATTGATTTAATTAGGTGCCAGTTTTACATCCTCTGCATTCATTCATTCATTTATACATTCATTCATTCATTCAAAAGAAATGTGTTATTGTCCAAGGCTATGTGCCTGAGACTGGGTAGCAGGATCAGTTACAAACAAGATTTTCAGAGTTTGTGTCCTCTATGGCTCACATTCAAGTCGGGGAGACAATCAATCTCACAATAGAATATATGGGATCATCTGCAGGGGTGGTAGATGCTGTGAAGAAATGGGGGAGGGAGTGACTAGTTTCATACAGTGCCTAGCTAGTAGGTGATTTCATGCCACACTTAACCTGCTACCATTTGCAAGATGCAGGATTAATACCACTCCTTTGGCTAGAGCATGAACCAGAATCTGAGTCTTGGGCCACATTTCATGACTCCTCACTTTATTTATTCATGGCCTACTGTGTGCCAAGCACCGTTCAATACTCAGACAATGCAAAAATAAATGAGGCATGGATGCTGTTCTCAAGTTTACTTTTTAGGAGTTACTGATCTCTGGCAAGTCTTTGCTCTTAAAACATCAACAATGCTTTCTCTGGTGTCTCTGTGCGCTGAAAAAAAATTAGTGCATCTAATCCACTTTGATAACTTTTAACGAGCCATGCCTCAAGCCAATCGGAATGAGGGTCACTGCACAGCGTTTAAAGAGGTGTAAGAAGCTCACTCTGCTAGACAAAGGCTGAAAGACTGCTTTCCTGCAATGTTCAGGACCTCACGGTCTCTAGGTCAGTTCGCTGACAGCAGAAGCTTGAGAAAATAAATCGCACACAAGAAGGCTTACTTCTGGGATTTTGACAGTTCCTCGAAAATACAGCCTAGCATGTTCCAAGTTAACAAAATCAACGCTCCCTCCTCCAACACACACACACGCATTCTCTCTCTCTGTTTCTCTCAAGGTTAACCACTGCTGCTACCGGGGGACAAAGGTTTCAGATGTGTTCCACAGATGAATGTTTGATATCACGGAACAGGACAGAGAAAGAACAATCGGCTCCTCTTTGGCCAAAACTTTCCCATTAGTGTGAATCAGAAATGCGCAGGCTCTGATTGCAGAATAAGTAAACAGGACATAATGGGTTTTCAATAAACTCGGCCCAGCCAGACTCCAAGTCTATTTGGAGAGGTTTATTTGACACACAGAGCCAGCCAGGGGAATTAAGGACAGAAAGGTAAATGGAGTTGAAGTTCATGAGTGAAAATTGGTGAAGGGGTGGGTTGTGATCATACCTGTGACTGCAAGCAGGTGTTACTATTCTGGTAGGAATGACCTGAGAATGTTTAACAATACCTCTGTCTGAAAACTACCAGTTTAATTGTCAGAATAATTAGAAGGACTTACAAAGGTTTTAGATTTCTTTTGTCTGGTTAGTTTGGGGGGAAAAAAGGAAGGAAAGAAGAATGAAAGAAAGAAAAAGAGAGAAGGAAAGGAAAAAGGAAAAGTCCCTGAAGCTAAGGGCAGTTAAGGACCTAAAATCTCACACCTAGTTGAGTTAGAACTTGACCCCGGATCATTCCTGAAGCCACTTGTTCCTTCATTTCTCCCCCATGTATATACAACCATAGGATATAAATAGGGTACAAGCAGGTGGAGAGCATTTGGCATCTAGAAACTATAAAGTGATAGCTACGTTCTCATGGACTGAAATTAGTTTTAATCATTTCTTTCTGATTTTAACCAGAAACAAATTGATTTGTGTACATTAGTACTTATTATAAATTCGATCTAAAACAGTTGTAGATTCTAAAAAGACATGAAAGGCTAAGGCACTGAGAAAAAGAGAAAGGCTCTCGTCCGGGATGAAACTTGGGGATCCCCTCCTTCCTCTAAAACTTGGACCAGCTCCAAAACAGCCTGACCTTGGGAACCCTTGGTCAGCCTTTCTGCTTCCTGGGTATTGACTCTCCACTAACAAGTTAATAAAATAATCAACAAAGGACTGATACATTTAGAATACAATCCAAACATTTTTTCCTCAGCACTTTGGAGTCCTGGGTCACGTTCCCAGGAAGCAGAGCCTGAGACGGACACCCCAGCTTTGGGTTTGTTGGGGGAGGGGGAGAACTCTTCAGGAAAGTCATGTCAGGGAGCATGTCAGTTAGCTCAGGCTGCTGTAACAAAACATCACAGACTGAGTGGCTTTCACAGCAGAAATCTCTTTTCTCACAGCTCTGGAGGCTGAAAGCCTGGAGAAGGTGTTGGCAAGGTTAGCTTCCCCTGAAGCCTCTCTTTTTGGTTGGCAGATGGCTCCATTCTTGCTGCCTCTTCACATGGTTGTTCCTCAGCACACAAGGTGCCTGGACTCCCCTCTTCTTACAAGGACAACAGTCAGATTGGATGAGGGGCCATTCTAACTGCTTCGTTTTGACTTAAGGCCCTACTCGAAATCCAGTCCCATTCTGAGGTACTAGGGTTTAGGGCCTTGATGCTTAACTTTGGAGTAGACACAATTTGGTCCATAACAGAAGAGAAGAGGGACAAGGAAACAGAAGGAAGGACACAGCATGTGGTCCCCGGGAAGGTGTAGGGGTCCATGGGGAGAGGGGGTTGTGGCAGCATTAGTCACACCACAGGGTGGTACACCTGGAAGTAAGGAGGCTGCATCTCCCTAGCACCATTAGCTCACTGGCGGGGCCCCAGCGTGTGCCTGGGGAGAGGGGATGTTCGAGTACCTGTCCAGGTATCATCTGCAAGCCCCACAGCAACTGTGAGTCAAGACCATTTCTTCAGAGAGGGCCACGTGCCTGTAAACCTCTAGCCATTCAAGTGTTTACACTGCTGGGGGGTGGCACCTCCACACAAGGAGGGCCTGGGCAAGGCACCCACATCATCCTTGACACAGGTCTTCAGGGGTCCCTGCTTATCACCGAAGCTGAGTAGTCATCCGCCTCCATTAGCTGAAGCTCCTCCCAGTGCAGGTTCAACGTGGGACATGAGCGGGTTGCAGGGGGAAAGGATGAGAGGGCCTGGCCTGTTCCTTCCCTCCCCATGTAGCCACCATCAGCCAGCTGCCCTGGCTGAACCCTTGGCTTCCAGTCAACCATTAAATCTAACAGCCATACCTCTTTATTAGCTTTCAGATCCTTCTCCCCATGGGCATGCCTACTGCCCGAGTTCAGGAAACCATTTTTTTTCTCACTCAAATTACTGAAGAGTTTCTTCTCAGATCTCGCTGCTTCTACTCAAAACCCCATTCGATTCGCCCACAGCAGCCAGATGGGAACAGTTCATATTCCCACTCAGTACCCTTCCTTCACTTTGGCGATCAAGTCAACTCTGGATTGTGAGGGAAAGGAGCCTTCGCCAATATGGCTGCTGCCTCTTACATCAGACCGCAACCACCACCCCACCTCGGTCGTAAGATCCCAACCACATCAGCAATGTCCTTTCTCAGCACACTGTTTACCCTGCAATCCCTGACACCTACGCCCCACCAATCAGACGCAACTCATATAATATTCTTTCTGGGAGGCATTGCCTAACCCACCCTATTTAGTTGGTGGCCCCTGCTAAGTGTTCCTTCTCTCTGGCACCAACCACGTTTAATTGCAATTGAGTGTTTAATGGTCCATCTCCCTTCCCAGTCTATCAGCTTTCTGAAGGCAGGATATGAGTCCATATCCTTAGCCCTTATTCGCCCAACTTTGCATGTCTGCCCTGCTACGTCATAGCATGTGACCTTGAGCAATTAATCGTAACCTTTCTGTGTCTCAGTTTCCTTCTTCGTAAAATATGAGTACTATAACACAACATTTCTCATAGTTTGGAGGGTGAAATGATTATGTGTATGGCAGGTAGTACATACAACAGTGTTTGGTGCATAGTAGGCCCATGTAAGTTCTGGCCATCATTATTTATGTTACTAGGAGACACAGTAGTGACAGCAGTGGTATCTCTGGCCCCCAGCAGAGGTGTGAGTACATCAGATAAGAAAATCTGTAAGTGTTGGAAGTGGCCTGGCAGCCAGTTTGGATTAATATCACCTTCATTATTTCTCCTAATAGTTTCGCAGAGGGTGAAACCAGGAGCCTGAATGATCCCAGTTTCAGTCTTATCTCTGACTTGACTGGCCTCCAAGGCAAATCTCTAATGCTAGCTAAGAGCTTACTTTAATATTAGATAGATAAGGGCAAGAAAACAAAACTCTTCTCACCAGAAGAGGCGGTTAGGTTACAACAAACCACAATAGTTACACCTGAAGTTAATCATTTCACCGGGTAAAAATGCAGCATGGGAATATTAGCTACTTCTCATCAAATCCCTGCTCATCTAGCTGTTTTGTTAAATCGAGTGCAGCCAACAGGAAATTGGGCCACATAACTGCATCTTTCCTGTGGCCCCAGGGAGGTCATCCATCCCCTCATCCTGCTCCAGCTTCCTCTGACCATTTTTAACATCCGATCAACTCAGACCCACAGCTAGTCTCTGCTGGTTCACCAACCAGGCTGCTGGCTTCCCTGGAGGGCAGCCTCCAGCAAAACCACTTCTCCCTCCTGCGGACTCCTCTCCCCTCTTTTTCACACCCCTCCGCACTCCCCTCGCATAGTCCACCCTACTCCCCAAGGCTTACTGGATACTCTTGGCCAGGAGGCTAGCAGCTAATTAAAACATTTTCCCCACTGAACCTGTCTGGGCCCATAACTCAAAGCAGAGCCTGTTAGAACTAAACACCAAACCATCTCCTCGAGATCCACACAAAGGCAGAAATTACCAGAGCAAGAGTAACTTTTTACATGCAGTTCCATGCGCTTAACATTTTTCTCAATGTTGCCTCTATGCGCCTCTTTTCTTTCTCTGCTTCTATCACCTTCTTTTCCACTTTTTCCTCCTTTCATTTATTTATATGTGCTTAACCCAGTCTAGTCTCTCCGCCTGAGTTCTGATCTCATTTCCTGTTTCCTCACTGGTTATTATGCTATTTGAACACCTAGCCAGAATTCATTGAAAAGGTATTAAAAGAGAAGCAATCAGATCGAATAAGTAAAACTGCCCACCCTGAGAACCCTGGTTCAGAGCATTCTACCATCCATCCACCCAAAGTTCACAGACACAGGAACCTGAGTCATCAATGAGACACTGTTACCACCCACCTTTCTTCCCCAAGCTACCCCCCAAAAAGAGGAAGTGGCCTCTGGCATTGGGATGTATGAACAAGAATTCCACACAAAGCATGAGAACTTCTGCCACTGACTTCCGCCCTGGGTATAGGATGCTGGTCTCATGTTTGCTTTGCAAACCTCAAATCTAAAGAAAAATGTCACTGGAAGAATGATTTGCAGGGAGTAACATAAAGGCTGATTCAGAAGGAAAAACAAAGGCCAACTAGGACTGCTATTATATGACTTCTGTGATTTTTTAAAAAATAATTATATATTTTAAAAGGAATATTTAACCATTGAGAGAATGAACATGAAAAGCGCTATAATTGCCCTTAAAGCACATAAAGCAATATTATGGTGGGGGAAAGATCAATTAGTTACACTGGTCAATAAAGCTGGAGAAGAGGTAATTAAGCTTGTTCAAAGAAAAGTTTGATTACAGATTACAAAAAGCTCACTAATTATGAGGAATGGAAAGAAGATTCTGAGGAGTCTGACAAAGGAGCTTACAAACTTGTTAACCCTCAGATTGAAATGAGAAACCCAACAATTAGAGATGCCCTGGACAAAACAACATTGTTCCTAAAATGGAATGTGCCATTCTCTGGTCAAAAGAATCCACAAACACTTTTTCAATCTTAATCACATTCTTTCCACATATCTTAGAACCATATAAAACTAGCCCTCCACTTCCTCCCCTCTGCTCGCCACTCCTCAAGGGAAAAGACCTTGGAGCTTTTCTTCTTCAATATTTGATGCCCAGAAGCCAGACAAGACTTGCTGATCATTTGTTCAACATCCATACAGTCATCCTGTGAAAAATGTGATTAGGGGCAAATAGAAAACGGAAAGAGCTAGAAATGTTTAGACAACTGTAAAATCCATCTGTGGTTAAAAACGATATTTCCTTTTTATTCCTCCAGTAATCTCGGAAGAATTGGTTTCCATCGTTTGCTGAGAAAATGTCAATGTTCAGAATGGACGCACTGGATGCTGTTTCCTTTCCTGGCCTTCCCTGCCCTGGAGAAGACACACCGCTGACATTCACCACCTTCCAGCCAGCAACTCTTCCCACAACCACATCTCCTGCTTCGGGGACCTGCCGTTCTCACTTCCCCCCTTGTCTAAGAAAAGCAGGTTTTTCTGGACTTGGCATTGAACTGGCATTTACTCTACTTGGGTTCTCAAAAAAAAAGAAAGAAAGAAAGAAAGAAAGAAGAGAAAAGAAAACAGGTTTTCCCCTGTTGCATCTCCCCCAAAGGGCATACCCACACATGAATAGACGGATCTTAGGGTCTTGTCATTCTCACCAGGGAGGCAGACTCAGCACTCCAATTAACTAATTAAACCAATTAGCCAAATGTATAATTAGCCTGAAGAACGGAGGTATCAACAGAAGCACAACAGAGAAGTCACCCTCCTTCTGGAATAGCCTAGTGGCAGTAAGTTTTGTTTTCCTCTTAAAGGTATACCACAGAGGGAAGACATGTTCCAGGCACAGAATTAGAGACCAAACAACATCACCACATAGGTGGGGTGAAATCAGTGCCAAGGGCACTGTTTTCCACTTGCAGCCCACAATCTGAAAGTGAATACATAGAGTTTTGAAAGACATCGTCGGTGAAACACTGGACAATCCAAGGTCATCTCTTTTTAAAACACCCATGTTCATTATGAAGAACAGGGCAATAGCTAGGCATTTCCATACAAGCCCCTACTAGAAGATGGTCAAGCAACTGGTCATGGAAACAACTGATTGTAGCAGAAACAGAACCAAGAAAGGGATGACAAAATGTTGTAGAGGTTTCACCTGCAACAGAAGTCTCTGGGAAGAACCAGTTTGTGTGACAGTAGGTTTACCTTGCTCTGTGCAATTCTGACCTGTGGAAATTCACCTTTGCCCAAACAATAAATTAACTCCTTGCCAGAATTACATTTCAGTAGCTCACCTTATAAAATCTGAGTTTTCAAGTAGCTTCAGGAATGTTATTTCAACAGAATGGTGTGAAAGACACTAAGATAAGCCCATTATCTTTAAGTAGCTTTTATTTAGGGGGTGTGAAACTTGCTCAGAAAAAAAAAAGCAACAAAAAATTATATGTTAAACAGCAAATATATAATACAGACTACAGTCAAATATCGAATGACTGAGGGAGGCAGATTGCGACTCGGACATTCTGTTATACCATTTCAGAGCTCACATTGTGGTGGAGAAGTACACATGATCAGCTCATTAACAGGGGGAGTGAAAGCTACAGCATTAGGAAGCTTATCAAGAGAATAAATATGTAGCTGAAATCTCATACTGGATTTTCCTGTTCCTCTTTCATAAAAGATGCAGTTTTCGATGCTGACCTTGGGCAAGATCAAAGCTCACCTGTGCTAAGTCAGCACACACTTTCTAATCCCTAAGTAAAAAGATACACTTGTGAACAGTAACACTCCGCCGAGCTCACAGACCCTGCACATAATCAGGGACCTAAAGTGTAATTTATATAACCAGGCAAGGATGTTTGAGGAATCACGTTTCATTCCCTAAACCAGGGATCCTGTTCCTGCCCCAAGCAAGGGCAGAGCAAGCAGTTGGTATTACTTCAGTTAACATTTCTGGGACTCCATTTCCTCATCTGAAAATATGAACAGGTTTTGGAATAGAAAATACCTATGACCCCTCTCATGATTCGGGTAGGTTGGGTTTTCCCCCGAAATAGGACCATGCTCTCTGACAGCAAAAACTTCTGCTTGTAACATTTTAGATCAACCAGAACACTGCAGATTTAGTATGAAAAGCTTTTCTTAAGATAAAGAGATAGCATAATTGCCGGTCTCCTTGAAACTTTAGCCAGAGAACTTATCAAATAAAGAAACCACCTAGTTCCAGACCATGGGCTGAGTCCCAGAAAGTCAACCCTAAGGCCTCATGGGAATGTAGAATTACACAGTTGTTGGTCAAGATGAGAGTAAAGAATGTGAATTTGTTTTTTTCCAAGATCACATGAGCTGGAGCTCAGTGTTCTTTAAATCAAATGATTGAAGACAGCAAACTTCTAGAGAGACAGATGTATAATCTCCTCAAAGCCACATATGCCAATTAAGGGATTGGTCCCCACATAATGTGCTCTTGTTGATGTCTGCCTGGAACCCCAAAACCAGCTGCTGTCCACACAGGCTGAGCCCTGGAGTTGGATTTTGGTAATAAAAGGCTGAATTCCAATTCTAAATAAGGTGCTTTATACAAATAAAATAGATTTCATTCTGTCTACCCTTGTGCACATTAAGTGTATTAGGACTGACATGGCATGGATTTGTTAATAATTGTAACATTTGATACAGTGATTTTCAACTGGTAGGCCACAAGAGGCATACTGGTGTGCACAAGAATTTTTTAAACCTGCCATTCCTGACTGTTTAGTCTGGAATACTGACCTCTTTTCCCTTCGATTGTCAAATTAAAAAACAACAGCTAACACAACAATTACCCCAGTTGTGAATGAATCAAACATGGCTTGGTCCATTCAGATTGCTATACACCATATCTTAGAGTGGATGGCTTATAAGCTACAGAAACTTATTTCTCACAGTTCTGGAGGCTGGGAAGATCAACGTGCCTACAGATTCAGTGTCTAGTGAGTGGCTGATCCTTGGTTCTTAGACTGCCAACTTCTCACTTTGTCCTCACATTGTGGAAGAGACAAAGGAGCTCTCTGAGATCTCTTTTATAATGCCACTAATCCTGTCTATGAGGGCTCCAGCCTCGGGACCTAATCACCTCCTCAAAGCCCCACCTCCTAATGCCATTTCTTTGGGGACTAAGATATCAACATACGAATTTGAACAGGCCATAAGTATTGTCTATAACTAACATGTACATGTAAATGCCATTTCTCTTGGATGTACAGTACATTAATTCCCAAAACAATGACCTATTGAGTACTTGCTAAGTGCCTGCCTAGGTCTGAAAATATGGATAGAAGTGGGGACACACTTCAGTCACAGTTCATATACTTAAGGATGTTGTAAACTACAATTATGTAAGATATTTGGGTAATTCATATAAAGCTTCTGTATTTAATGCTGAAATAATCTTGACTTTATTATACTCTGAATTATCTGGGAATTGTATTTCTTTTTTTAAAAGCAACAAATGAGAGAAAATTCAGATAAATTTGGTAATGTATTCAAGTATATTATAATGTACACAATTTAAAACAATCATTTATAAGACAAACAGCAAATTGATTTTTAGGACACTGAGCCCTGAGGGCTTTGCAGCATATTGGGCTAGAAATTAATGTTTGTCACCACAAAATAAAATTATGGTAATATTTTAAAAGACATTACACAGCTCCAATTTGCTTGTATCTTAGAGATTTTAAAAAATGCTAAGGGGTTTATTGACGAAGCTGCCCAGATGCTACTTTTTCAACACAGGGAATATAGAAACCAAAGCTAGAAAGAAAACATTCTGAGCCTTTGCAAATGGGGAGTCTCTAGACTAGAATCTCATCTCTGAAACTGACCAGCCACATGAAGGTCAAACTACTTCCTCCGGGCAGCCCAGAAGCTTGAGAAAATTCCCAGAATTTCTGGACAATAAAGCCAGTTTCCCAGAGGAGGAGGCCACTGTTCCTTCTGCCTGCCATAGCCCCTGACCCACACCCATTCCTCCCAGCGCCCACCCCGGAGCTGCTGCTGCCTCACAGGGGGCAGAACGTTTTCATACATTTATTCACATAAATGTATGTGAATTACAGTGAGAAAAGGCTGAAAGTTGTGACGTAATGTGAAGCTCCCTCCTCACCCCAGCATGTTTATAGACCAAATGGCCTTTACACATACTGCCATTATAATACGTAATTCTAGCTCCTGTTAGCCTTTTTGGCAAAAACTGTAGTTTACTCATCTTTCTTCCCTCAACGGGTAGATTTGCACGAATTTGCGCTAAGAAACGTCGACCACAAGCGTTCCCTTTAGATTCTGCAGGCTGAGTTAGGAATCAGACTAACTCAGGTTAGTAATTCATCGTTAACAACTTCTGGAAGCAAAGGCCTATTTTCTCCTCAATGATCCACAGTTCTCCCCGCCAGAAGCTGGTTCCATGAAGCTCACGCTGCATTTAGACTCTGCCTCTATTGTTGGCGGAAGCTTCTGGAGAGGATGTCCGCAGACAGTGCTGTTGAGTGTGTGAACATTCGCTACAATACTATTTCCTGCAGTAACACACATAGGTGTGCTGTCAGAGTGTACCATAACTTAATCTTGTGTTCCTAAATAGAAAGAAATTTCTGGAACTTTCCTTCAGGAAGGATCACCCTGCTGCACAAGATGCATTGCATGCATTGATTGGTTAAGCCGTTTCCTGAAAAATTACCCCTTTTATTCATAGGATTTGGGAACCAGTGTAAGTAAAAGCGCTGGCAGACAAAGCTTGAAATAATTTTTGCTCCGTATAATCTCTTTTAAATGGACCGGTTGATTTATAAATAAAGTAATCATGCTGCAAACCCTGTTCAGGAAGGAACATATGTTAATGATTAGAAGCCATTGGGGGCGCCTTCATGGTGTGTTAACTCTGATGTATGAGGTATTCCTAGCAGCTACCCGGCTGCAGTTTTCTCTGTGGCAGAGCTGCCCTTTGCATACTCCGCCGACTTCATCAGCGGAGCTGGGGCATCTAGAACTGAAATTTAATGCACAGTGCAAACCTGATCTCTTAGCGACATGCCACCCTGATTGAGAGGAGAGATGGAACCCAGGAGCAAGGACCACGCTTTCTTCGGCTGGCAGAGCTCACTGTGAGGGAAATGCTTGCTGACTATCATCTTTCTCCTTCTTTAATTAAGAAGACCATTACAACCACTCTGTCAGGGTACAGAGCATGGGAAGATTTTTCTAACCAAAATACAACCTTCCCAGAGGGCCTAAAGGCTTTGTCACTGAAGCCAATCAGCATAAATAGCTTTCTTTGAAGAAAATTAGTTTGCCTTTGTTGTAAGCTGACTACCTGGTTGTTTGGCACAGAATATTATTGATTCTCCAAAGAAAAGTGGGTAAAATGAAGAGTTTTCTAGAATTATGCAAAAAAACTCCCAACTTGTACCATGGACGTACTGACTGCAGATAAGATACACTGGAACTAATCTGAATTGCTGAAGCTTTTGAAGATGGTTGTAATTCTTTACAGTCATCATTCCTGTAGTCCGCTGTGCATTGTGTCATTGCTAATTCAACTGCAAAGATTTTGGGCTTGCCCAAAGTATAAACTAACCATGTGTATGCTGGTTTCATTTGAAATAATCTTTTAAAATATTTGAGGAAATGCCTATGCACTATAAAAAAAATCAACAACTGGAAAATAAAACTACGAAAAAGGGGAAGAAAAATAATTCCGAGTTATCCAAGGGGCAACCCCATCTAGAAAGTATTTTAACACGTCCACTGCCTTTAAGGAAGAAGATTGAGCAAGTGATCAGTGTTGAAGTGCACCAGAGAAGAAGGTGTGAAAATAGAGTTTGCCATCAACACCAGGATGCCAATATCATCAGGTCCTTGGGAACCAACAGGGTGGGGGTAGGGAAATTTATGTTCCATGTTAGACTGGAAACCAACCACATCATATTGTGCACATGTCACTTGAGTCATGGCATTTGCTCCATCTGAACTTAGGTTGGTGGTCTCAGATGAAGGGCACTGTAATAATACTGTGACAAGTTTGTACAGTGACAGATGGTTACTAGACTTAGTGTAGTGAGCCCATGGTAAGGTATAAATGTTGAATTACTGTATTGTACACCTGAAACTAATATAATATTGTAATCCAACTATACTTACATGTATGAAATAGATGAAAGATGATAGATAGATAGATAGCCTGTGTTCAGAATTAAGTGGACAGACATACACTTGATAATCTCCCCAAAACGAGGTTCTAAACCATCCACTGAATTCACCTCTCCATCCACTGCCTTCAGCTTTAGGGCAGAGGGGCGCATTTGCTAATTCCACAATTCTCCAGGGTAGCCGTCAGTTGCGAATTCTGAGAATGTTCCCCCATTTCTGGCTTACATCCCCAAAGATTGTTTCCTAGCTTGTGTAGCCCACATGCGTTGACAAAGAACTCAGGGGTTTACCTGCCTTTTCCTCATTCTCCTTTCCATTGCTAGTCTGTCCATAAGTCCAAAGTATGGATGGATTAAACAGTGTAGTTTGACAAAACGCAAAGAGAAATCCTCCCATTTCCACCTCTTTTGATCTCCAGCCAGTTTATTAACAACTTACCATCTATAGAATATTTGCCACTCAAATACCTCAGAATGGCCAGACTAGAGAAAGAATCCCCATGTCATGAAAGTGATCCAGACCTAAAACCTGATGGAGAGCGCTCAGGTTCCCCTGTAGTGAACTCAGTCATGGCCGAAAGTCCCCAACTTGGAAAACGGTTGCAACAGGACACATTCACTTTGAAATTGTAGTGCTTGACTGTCAACGCCAGACTCATTGGTCTTTATCCCAGATAAACCATTTCACCAAAACCATTGACTGTCCCCACTCTGAGAGTCATCATTTCTATTGATCACAAACACTATTTCCATGGATAAATGTAAATTGTACACAAGGTGCAATATTGAGCCCACTATTTAAATGAATACTTTGGCAAGTCTGTGGAAAATCACATTTTTTAAATTGTGGTAAAATCATGCCCTTCTAGTGCCTATTCTGTAAGTCTATCGTTTCATGTTACTAGGTTTGCTAAAACTTGGGCTTACATATCAGTTGTATGCATTTTCTCCCACTAGCTTAATACCTTGTTACTATTTATTTTCTGCACTGAGAGCGGGAAGCTCTCATACTAACGCCAAAAGTATGCCAACACCTAATAAAGGGAAGCCAGTGAAAAACAAACTCTGCACCATGTAGGCGACTCCTCAGGCAAGATATTGGCAAGTAACAGAGAGTGTGTGATCGTTTCAGTGTAACACAGGGTTCTGATTCCTTGGCTTTGAACCCCAGTTCTTATGAAAGTCTTATAAGTTTGAGTTCTCACTGCTAACCAAAAAATATGTCAATGATAATAATAGCACCTTCTTCCTTGAGCTTTAGTGAAAATTTAATAAGGTTATGCATATGGTAAGTTTAGCATAGTGCCTGGCATAAGGGTTAGCCAGCATTACCAGCATAAAGACCTGCCAATTTTTTTTTTAATGGAAAATGCTCACAAATGGCTCTAGTGGGGCATTGGATGCCCACATACCATTTATTATGGCAGCCTCAGCACCGTCCCATTAGGTCCTTTCCCCCTGGCTAGCTGCAGAAGAGTTGAACTGAATCAGAAAAAAGTCTTCCCTAGCTTGGAACGAAGGTTGGCAGCAGTCACAAGAACTCCATTACACCCTCCCCCAGCAGCCCCGCCACCCGGCCTCGGTGACTCCCATCCACACTGTGTCGAGCAGATCAACAATAGGATAGAGAGTCATCTTCCGTGGCCCCAGCTGGCTTTGGCTATGCTGTGATGGCTTGGCTATTGCACATGCTAGACTGAGTGCCTGTGTCAACCTCAGCTCTTGAATGCACTGGTGTTTATATTTGCCCAGGACTACCCCCTCCCCTTGGGCCATTTAAAGATCGTGCCAAGTGCCTCATTTCTTTTATCGGGATAGAGTCTTCCATAAAAATGTTGGAAACAGTCACTCTCTTTAACATTTTGCAGATCTGGAAGGGAGTTTTCATAGCTACATGGTGCTTCCCTCCCCAAAGGCTGGCTTCGTGTAGAGCAAAAGTGATCCTTCTAAAATCACTTTGTTCTAAACCACTCACTGCCTTCATCACAGAGTGAAAACCAAACTCTGTTGGTGGCTCATGAAGCACTTCACAATCTTCATTCACCCCCCACCTTTCCTTACTGTCCTCCTTGCTCCCTTGCCTGTTTTGAACACCCCTAAGTATTCTTGTGCCGTAGGGCCTTTGCACCTGCTGTGCCTCTTCCTGGAATGCACTTTGCACCAAATAGCTGCATAGCCCTGTTCCTGGCTTCCTTCTGGTCTCAACTCAAATGTCACCTTTTCGGGCAGGCCTTTTATAATTCTACATAATATAGAACTCTTCCTCTCACTCCTATCTATTTCTTTATTCTATATGCATCAACACCTTACATATCTTATTGGCCCTTGCACTAAAAAGATCAGTTTGTTTGCCACTTTATCACTAGCACTTAGACCCTGAAAGCACTTAGAAGATGCTCAGTAAACAGTTATTGAACGTTGCAAGAACCATTCTCTAAGAGATTCAGTAGCAACTAAGCCTGTCATTCTAGTCTGCACATTTACCCACCAAATGAACACATTGTTAACATCTTTTCCATCAGACAGATTATTGTTTTCAATGTGTTTGTGTTTTTAAGTTTTTTTCTGTGCCTTCCATACATGATTCCACATTTCTTTTTCACCAATATTCTGGAATAAATTATATCACTCTCTATTTCCTGAATCATTTTTTTATTTTTAGTTTTTGCAGTAAGCTACACAACACAAATTGTGGAAACCAATCCAGCTTCCTGTAAATGCCCCTATAAATCAAAATGTATGCATGAGCTGAGCTTAAGAAATGTATTTCACTCAAACTTAGCACACTATCCTTACCTCATAAGGCCTCAGAACCACCCCATTCGTAGCAATGGATATGTGAGTTTGCATACTTGATGTTCTTGGTGTGCATAGGTAGCAGCCTTCCCATGAATTAGCCTCAGCATTATGAGGGTGCTCTGGAGCTCTGAGCACCCACAGAGGTAAAATAGGTGGAGGTAAAATGTGCTCCCAGCAAGATGCACTATCTGTACACATATAGCAGATCTTGCTGGTAAAAAGCCAAGAAATTGGATATTTGAATCTAGTTGTAGCTTGCCTTCCTGTTCCCTCTTAAAAGCATTGATGCAGCATAAGGTCAGGGGCTAATATGGAAATTAAATTTCTATGAGAAAGATAAGGAGAGAACAAACTGAAAGGGCTGACAGGGTGCCCTTTGTTAAAGGAAAGAATGCTGAGAAAGACAAACTTGCCCTCCCTACACTTTCAAATGAGGATGAAAAGAAACAAATCCGGAAGAATGATAACGAAGAGAACAGGGAAATCTGGAAGAAGTGAAACATATAGTATCAACTTTGGTTTTATGGTTTTAATTCGTAACATGCCAGAACATTTTGGATCTCATTCTCTTTTGTTCTACTCCTTCCATTGGTAAGAGTGCCCTCTTCTTCTAGAACCTTCATCCACCTTGGGGAAGGAATAAAGAAGGGGGAAGACACTCATTATCTCCAGGCCATGAAGGGCTCCCTCGGGCAGAACCTGGGGCTCCCTACCACAGAAAGACTCCCTACCACAGAAAGATAGAGAGCTACTCTCCTGCTAGCTGTGCATCTTGAGCAAGTTACTCAACTTCCCTCTGCCTGATGGAAATAATAGCACTAGTATCTTCTTCTTAGGAGTATAGAAAGGATTACATAAGTTAGTGAATGCAAAACCCTTAGAATAATGCTTGGTACATCGAAAATAAATGATAGCTAGTATTCTCAGCAGCTTAGAAATGCCTCTTTCTTATTCATTAGGTCAAGGACCTGATGTCTGCACTGACTTGAGAGGAACAGAAGCATTCTCTCCTCCTAACTTCAGCAAAACCACCCAAATACTCTCAAGACCAGGGATAGCTCTGCTCAAATAGAACCTCTCTTCCAGGACAACCAATTTGTCACGGAAAACAAGTCTTCGTTCAGATCACGTACATATGTGCAAAGGGCAGCATGCTGTTCAGAATACTGACAATGAGACAGTGTTGAAAGTGGTTGAGTCCGTGGAGTTCACCGGCTTACTACATCTCCTTCTCACCTACTATGACAGGCTGGATCCAGGTGTGTCTCTGTACCGGGTCCCTTACCCATCAGGAAGTACATACAATTCCAGAAAGAACTGTGTTGAGGAAAGTCTTAGCTTAGTTCTTTCCTCCACAGTGTGTTTTCCCCTGACCCAGGTGGTCCCAAGTGGAATGAATGAGTGGGCTCAGCCTTTGTGGGCAAAGTAGGCAGGCGCAGGACCCTTGCAGCCAGAGGCACTGATGTCATTTAGTAAAAGTGGCTGCAGAACGGACCATTGCAGGGAACAACCACAAAGCCACACATGAAGCTAGGTATTGTGTTGTACAATTTGTTAAACAGTGATCCATAGATTACTATTTTTTTAAAAAGTGAGGGAGTGGAGGACTATATAACAATAATAATCATCTAACACTGATACGTTGCTATTGAAGATGAAAATGCAAAAGAAGCATCTGTGGATGAGAAAAAAGGGCACACATTAAACCTGACAACTCAGGGGAGATCTGAGTGGTGGCCCTACAAACCCAAAGACCTAAAGTAACCACATAGGCTAGGCTGAAATTGAAACTTTTTAACTAGAGACACTTCATGGTGTATCTAGAAAACTTAGGGCAGTTTTTTTACCCTAAAAAAAAAAAAGTCAATCTTCACCTTAACTGAGCCTGTCTGTTGTCTTTTTGCATCCAGAATGACACACCTGATAACATGCCTCTGGAATAACAAAGTAATTTCCTTTTACCAGACCCTTCAAAACAATCCGGAGACCACAGATCCCCTCGTTGGTATTGTTATTGTGTTCTCTGTTGACTGTTAACTATCCTGTACCCACTATGTAAACAAAGTATGTGCCTGTTCATTTTATTTTTTTATCCAATCCCAGAGATTTCCCTGCTTTGCTTTCTCCCACTGCCCTAATCTATCAGCAGCGGATTTCAGGTAACCCTCTTACACCTCCTCATTTGATTGTAATGTGTAAAGTAAGGTGCAGAACTGTCATTTTCTGGAACATTTTTTCAATTCGGTGAGGTTTTGCTTCCCAGCAGTTGTCCTCAGTTTGGCTCAAATAAACTCATGAAACTTCTTATAGGTTTGGACATTCCTTATGTTGACACATGGAATGCCTTCTTTGTAGGAGAGGATGGGTTACTGTAGGTACTTAGCTAATTAATCATAAGGAGGGGAGCAAAGGGGATCAGACATTGAGCTTAATAAATGGGGGAGCATAAACCTGTTTGCTTCACCAGGAAACTACAGTCACACCCAGGGAGTCACAGTATTTCTCCACCAAAGGGATTCACACCCCACCTTTCCTGCCTCCAGGACCTGATTATTGGGGGGACAGGGGGTGACGCTGGTCCATAGAGCTCTGTCAGCCTAACTAGGGGGCAGAAGCCCATCAAAAAGCCTGTGAAAGCTTGGAAAGTTGATGGGTCATTTCACACAAAGCACCTGGTCTGTCCCAAACTCAAGCTAATAGAACCCCGAAGGACCAAAGAAGCGAGCTCTCTCTCGCTCTCTCTCTCTCGCTCTCTCTCTCTCTCCCCCCTACCCCCTTTCCCTCTGTTTCCTCCCTCCCTCTCCTTAATGCAAGTGCCCCCTGCATTCATGTTCTCTCTCACTTGCAAGCATGTACCCTTGTAAGTCTAGCAGCTACCAGGTTCCACGGCAGACTACATGGGTTAGAAAAACTAAGCTTTAATGTGAAGCAGACACTCTAGACACTGGCTTGTGTTGTGGCCTTGCTGTCATGGCAGGATAGGCAGAGAGGGGACACAGAGGCAGCCTTTAGCATGAATAAACCTTCCGCACACCATGATCTCCCCTTAGAATGTTTTCCTCATGATCCCTTAGAAGAGCCTGGTTTCCACTGACAGCAGAAGGAAAACTATGCAATTCCAGGCAACGTCTCCACGGAAAGAGCCACCCACTAGGAGCAGCCACATAGCTGACCAAAGAAGGGGAAGTGACTTTATCTCAATTATCAATCAATAGTATAAATTAGCTATTACTATCTCCACTGTAGTAACGAGGACTCTAAGCTGATGCTTCACTGAGCTGCCCAAGGATATAAAGTGGACGTATGACAGCCTGAGGCTGACATTCTTCACTACAAACACCAGGCCCCCCGGGGCTGAGTGCCACACTGGTCCTCATGGAAGGTGCAGAATTTTGACATTAAAGGTGTCCACATCTTAACCAGTGCAACCTGGGAATGTGCTGTATCACATGGCAAAGGAACATCAAAATAAGGGAAATGAAAGTAAAGCGGTAATAAACTGACTTTGAGGTGAGGAGATGATCCTGGACTGTCTGTGTGGGCCCAAGGTCATCATGATCCTCCTTATAAGTGTAAGAGGGAGGCAGGAAGGCCAGAGTCAGAGAAGCAGAAATGGTAATAGATGTAAAGATGAACCCTGCCTGGTGTGGTTCAGTGGATAGGTGCTGGCCTGCGAACCCGAAGGTCGCTGGTTCAATCCCCAGCCAGAGCACATAACCAGGTTGCAAGCCAGGTCTCCAGCCAGGTCTCCAGCTGGAGGCATGTGAAACGCAACCATACATTGATGTCTCTCTCCCTCTCTGCCTCTCTCCCTTTCCCTCTCTCTAAAAATAATAAAATCTTAAAAAAAAAAAAAAAAGATTTAAAGATGTTCCACACCGTCACTGAAGATGGAAGACCAGCCATAACCCAGGAACAGGGAGGCCTCTGGGAGCTGGAACGAGCAAGCAAACAGACTCTCCTTTAAGAGCCTGCCAGAAGTAACGCCACCCCCTGACACCTTGGCTGTAGCCAGGAACACTCTTTTTCAGACTTCTGTCTTCCAGAACTGTGAGTTCATAAATTGTGTCATTTTGAACCACGGAATCGACTATAATTTGTAACAGCAGCAAAAAATAAAAAAATAAAAATAAAAATAAATAAACGTTATAACTACATTGCCATTTACATCAGGAGTCGGCAAATGTTCTCTATAAAGAGCTAGGTAATAAATATTTTAGGTTCTGTGGGCCAAGGGGCCGTACAATCTGCTATTGTAGTAGGCGAGCAGTCCTGGAGAATGCAGTGTGAGGCTGGCTGAGTTGGCGAAGCTGCAGAACGGGCTGAATGGGGACTCTGCTTACAAGCCTGAGAGAATGGCACACAACAGGAGGGAACCTTTAGAAACCTGACCTCTTGAAATGAGATAGCGTTTTTAGTGGCATTCTTATAGTAATGTACAGCTTATTCTCCTGGAGTTTGGCCTCTCTGGGAATACAGCATATTCCCGGGTGATAGGTTGGGGTGTAGGGAAAGCACTAGACTGGGAATCTGCACACCTGCTTCTAGTTCTGGTTTTGCTAACACCTGCGCCCCTGTGTGACTAGGGGTCGGTTGTTTTAACCCCTGATGTCATTATTTTTTCAACTGTCAAATGAAGCAGCCAGACTGGAAGGTGATGATCAATAGAATATCCTTCAGGTGTCTTTTTCTCATGATTTCCAACAGTGTCACTGATCGGGACAGGTCAACCAGGACCAGTGTGGAGTCTCAGGATGATGCAGTTGATCTTTCCAAGGGGTGTTTGTAGGGTTGTTCATCAATGTCATGGACACAGGAGGGATCCAAATGAAGCAGAGAGCTCCTTTAGTTGTTTGACCACAATTAAATTTATAGACTTGGCGGTGAAAGAAAGGGTGAAACGGATGGATAAAACTGCAGCTAAAGCAAACAATGAGAGGAAGCAGAAGCCTAGAGAATCCGGAGTTGAGAAAATAAGCTTGATTGGTTCTTAGAAATCAAATCCTTGGACAGACAGACCAGCCCAGTGTGTAGCCACTTGGCAGGGTGGTTTCGGTCCACAGAGAGAACACTCAGGGGAAAAAGGCGTATATCCTGAATCGCTTTGCACTGAACTTTCTTATAGGCTCCCCAAACAAGTTGTTGACTGAAGAATGAGAAAAAGGGACGGGGCACACAAGCTGTTTTGTTCCAAGCAAGAGAGAAGAGCTGGTGCCCGTCACCTCAGGGAAGGGGAAAGCAGTCCTTCCAAGAGCAGCAGATGGTGCTACATCATAAATAGGTGACTTTAAACTTCGCTGGGCAATACTGTAGCCTAACCACGTGTGGCTTTCCTAATGTAAATTTAGGTTCATTATAAGCAAATAAAACCAAAATTTTAGTTTCTCAGTCACACTAGCCACACTTCAAGTGCTCGGTAGTTAAGTATGGCTAATGCTTACCATTTGGACCTGAAGAAATGCACGTTCCCAACCTTGTATAAAGTCCTGTTGCACAACGCAGCTCTAGCCCTGTTTGTCTCAGTATGGTAGCAGTTAATTGCATGTGGCTATTTAAATTAATTAAAATGGCCCTGGCTAGTGGCACAGTGGATAAGGCGCTGGCCTGCAAACCAAAGGTTGCTGGTTCGATTCCCAGCCAGGGCACATAACCAGGTTGCAAGCCAGGTCTCCAGGTCCATAGCTGGAGACAGGTGAAAGGCAACCATACATTGATGTCTCTCTCCCTCTCTGCCTCTCTCCCTTACTCTCTCTCTCTAAAAATCATAAATAAATAATTTTTTTTATTTTAAAAAAGTGAATAATAATAATTAATTAATACAAATGACAAATTATGTTCCTCACTAGCCACCTTTCAGGTGCTCGGTGGCCATGTGACTAGTCCCCGTCATTGAAATAGCACAGATAAAGGACATTTCCATCATTGCAGAAAGTGCCATCAGACAACACTTCCTGTTAGCTAACTTCCTGGATCTTCTTCTGGCTCATCTGCCTGACTTTCAGATCAAACACCATAACTATCTCAGAAAAGGGACATGGTTAGATGAGCTGGACATCAAGACCCTTGCTCCACGACCCCCGTGTCATTTCCTTTCTGTACTTTTGTTTTTGTCTCCTAGGTTATAGCAGTACCTCCCAGCTGCAGTAGGTATTATGACAAGCGCCTCCTGGTTCAAGTTTCAGATGCTATTTCCAACTGAAAGAGGGATAGAGGTCACTCCCAGACTCCCCCTCCAAGTCCCAGCCCAGCTACTCACCTTGAAACCCTGTGTCAAAGGAATTTCCCAGGAAGGGCGTAGGGCAGCAGCTGGAGTCTAGGGAGAGGTGAAGAGATCTACTTGAGTTTATTAGGCTCACGTGCCCTGCCGATCAGGCATGAATGCCCCCTTCTGTGATGGGAGAGGGTCTGTACTGCCGACGGGGGAGAGGGAGATGTCTAGATATCCCCGTACCCCATCCTCTGGGCACCGCTCACATCACATACAAGCTCTGTGTGGCTCCATACAGAAAGGGGCAGAGGGGAGAGACAGAGGGAACTGTTTCTGTGTGTGACAAATTTTTTTCAAATTATAAACTCACACCTTTTGAAGCCCTCTGTTCCTCCACAAACATCACTGCTCACGGCCACTGAACATCCCCCCCAACAGCTTTTGATTGGGAGCTGGGTTGGTAGAAATATGTGATACGTCTCTGCAGCTTGTCCTCCTCTCCTAGTTAAGAACACTTCATTAGAGTTTGGGTTTAAACCAAGGTAGATGGCAGTTTTCAGAAGGGCAACAAATATCCTACTAGAGAAGGCAAAAAAAAAAAAAAAAAAAAAAAACCCTGTATTTTACGTCATGGGTTTTCACATTGGCTCTGATTCATTAGCCACATTTATTTAGAATTTACTGTGGTTTTCAGAAGCTCATGGGTTGGGGTAAGGGACATTGGGAAACGTATTTCCAGTATACAGAATGCAGCCTGTAGACATGAGGACAGAAGGAAGTCCCTGAATGGAATTCAAACAATCTGAAGATAAGTAGTATTATCTAGTCCAAATCTCCCGTGGATACAGGAATCCCCACCATGTTCCCAAAATGTAGCTCTCTAGACTCTGACTAAACATGACAAGAGACTCATTTGAGTAGCGATTCAAACAGCCAGGGATCGGAACAGATCTGTCCCATCTCTTCCCCTAAATTCAGGAATGATATACCGATGGGTGAAAAAACCATATTCTATGTTAAGTATCTATTATGCCCTAAAAATCAGTCAACCTTTTGCTGGATTGTTAAAGTTTTGACATTTCCCCTCCCACTACTGGGATAAACCTCTCTCCATCTATTGCATAATTCTAGAAACTGATTCAAGTTTCTCCCTGCTGCCAATATTCAAAAGCATTGGGGATAGAAGTAAGTATATGCAGCATTTCTACAGTAGCAGTGACTGCCATTTTTATGTAAGAAGCCAACTCCAGTCATTTAAAACAGCCTCAGGGGCCAAACCCTAAGCAAAGCAAAGCGGAGGAGGAAGCAGGAAGCTTAGAAGGTCAGCAGCTCATGAAATAAAATAGGATGTTTGCGTCTCCTCCCAAGTCTGGTAAACTGTACAAGCTGGTCCATTGCCCCATTACAACTACATGAATGACATGCATTTCAAACAAACTCCAGTATTCAAAATACACTGGCTCTCCTTGGGAAACAAAGAGGAAGAAACAATGAACTAAACTGACCCTGCTTCCAGAAGAGGCACAGGGTATATATAGTATATCAACAAGAATAAATGTTTTCATAATGAAAATGAAAGAATTTGGGATTATCGAAGATGGTCAGAATTAGAATTTATCCTAAAACTTTAAATTAAAAAACAAAAAGTTTAAACATCTAAATTGAGTAACACTATGGACTCCCTTAATGTTAAAAGATAGACTAGCATCTAAATTTTTTTAAGGTTTACCCTTCCAAATAAGGAGGCGGCATATGTTTAGTGACAGCTATTCTTAAGAGAAATAAGACACTGCTCATGGATTGCTCTGTTTCAAATGATTAATGATTATGGAGGAATTTCAGATTCCCTTCTGACTGAGGTCTAGTGATTTTTTGTATGAGCTGCAGTCAACTTTGTATTTATATGATTCTATTTTCATGCCTTGAAGGTGAAAACTAAATGACCAAAGATCTTAGGTAAAAGATTCAACACTGGATTTGTTTGTTTGTTTGTTTGGAGCTTGGGGTTTTCTATTTTTTTCCTCCCCTGATGATGGGGGCAAAACATTCCTCATTCTAAATTCTTCTAAGCTTCCTACTTCCTCCTCCACTTCATTCATTTGTCTCTCCCTCTCTTCTTTTCCCTCTGACTCTCCTCTCATGAGTAAACACCCTAGTATGGGTCAGGGCCTGTAAAAGTCCCAGAGGCCATATGCAGGCCCTTGAGGACAGGGGGACCACCTTTGAAGACCACCAGTGCACAAAACATGTCAGCTGACAGCATGGTGAACACCCCACCTGCTATAACCCAGAAAATGCATTTACTTCTCCACCTTCTCCTCATAAATCTTAGCTCTGTCCACCAAGGTGACTTAAATCCAAATCTCCTAACTTGGCTCTTCATTGTAAAGAGGGCAAAAACCAGTTTCGGATCCCACAGGAACCCTCTGCCTCCTGATTTGTTTCCATTTTTAAAATCAGTTTGAAACACTAGACATTTGATCCACTAAATCAGGCGTAAGGAGTCCAAGGAACTGGTCTCACGAGGTTGGTTTTCAGGCCACATATTATGCTTACCCTAGAAAATAGGAGATGTTGTGCTAACAGATTCACTCTGGGAGTAGATGTGAGGGCAGAAGACAACTTCCCTGTTATAAATTCAGTCAGAACTTGCTCCCCAGCTCCTGCCTCTCCTCTGGTGGACAGGCCGGTTCATCATTTTTAAAAAATCCTCCCCCAAATAGATGCTTATTGCTTTTAGAGAGATAGGAAGGGAGGGAGAGAGAGAGAGAGAAACATTATGTGAGAGAGAGAACACCCGCCAGTTGCCTCTTATACACACCATGAAAGAGGATTGAACCCACAAACTAAACATGTGCTGTTGACTGGGCATTGAACCCTCAGCCTTCCAGTTCACAGGATGATGCTGTAACCAACTGAGCCGCTGGGCCAGGGCAGGCCTTCTCATCATGTCATCATACCAAGGATGGGCCCACAAAACACACCTCCAGAGCTTCCCGCATGTGAACCCTCCAATACAGTTATGTGTTAGGGGCCCTGGACAACTGGGTGTTACAAAAACTGTTAACCTTGAAACCTTTCTTCTGCACACCACTCAACTTTTTTCAAAGGGCTTTCACAGACATTAGGCTTTCACAAGGTCTCATGGTCTGACAGCTGCAAAGAGATGGTAAGATGTCCATCATTGGAGGTGTCCTCCAGGCTACGGTGTGAGCTCTGGGGTCAGACTGACCTGGATTCAAATCCTGCCTCTGCCATTCATGAGCCATGTATGTAGCCTTGTTAAATGATTTCATGTCTCTAAACCTCAGCTTCCTCATTTGTCAGCCTGGAATAGTAATAGTACCTTCTTGAAAGAGTTGTTCCAATGTTGAGGGTAATGAAGAAGCCACCTGAAAAATGCAGCCTAATACAGGTAAATTGTCAATGTCAGCTATACTTATTAATAAATATGTTTAGCTCACATAAGAGCAGTCTGCAATAGAACATTCAACATGGATATTCTGTCTATTCATTAATTGGCAGGGACAAAATCCTGAGCTGACAGTGGAATTCAAAGATGCAGATTGTAGCATCTGTACTGAGATATCTTAGTAATTTGTGAGCAACTGATGTTTTCAACAGGCTCAGTGCTGCAGAGGGGGTGTATCATTTGGTCTAGTGATTAAAGCTATGCTGATTACTTATCAACCAGTATTTAGAAATAGTTACAGTATTGCTGTTTCACTTTTAGCTATGCATTCATCATAAACACAAATCATGTTTACAGAGATTGTTTGTTGAGGTCACTATTCTCTGGCTTTCCTAGACAATCAGCTGTTCAGACAACATTAATGATATGCATGCCTGCCCATTCTACTTTTCTAAAAATTCTTGCCTAGAACTGTAAGCAATATATGGCAAGATGTACCCCTTCTCTAAAATGAACTAACTTTGTAGGTAGAATAACAACTGTGAGAATTATGTATGTTAAAGTTTATTCATGCATTAAAATGTACTCCATTCCTTTGATCCATGCCTGCTCAGCTCAGAGGGGTGAGCTAGACTGAAATAGCTCCAGTGGGGACACAGGTGTCTTTGTGTATGAGACAGCTTTTGTTAAGGTAGAAAAAATGTCATGGGATTCTAAGAACAAAGGTTTTATTCTTGCTTATTTTATAGGTCAACTGAGGGTTGGGACTCTACTCTGCATCTTCATTCTGGGATCAAGCCCATCTAGGTCATGTTGATCTCAGAGAAAAAGGAAAAATCAATTGTCGATCCACAGGACAGATCTTCATTTTCCACCAGAAAGAAGCGTACCACATTCCCACTTACGTTTTATAGGAGTGGGCCATGTCAGGCCCACCATCCATGTATGTACATTCTCCCACAGGGTGGAGCATTGCCTGCTACATGGCAGGTGTGGGTGTGTACCAGTCTCCCACATAGGGCAGCCAGTGAGAACAAGAACAGTGCACCACACTTTGAATTTTGGTTAATTTCGAATGGCATTCCTATTTGAGATCTTTTCTGATAGTTTTAGAGTCATTCCCAAGAGTTAGAGAGCAATGTGGAATGGATCTAAGATTTGCTGTAGAACAGAACAACTCTATTGTTTGGGCAGCTCTAGCCCATTGCCACTTTTGTATGCCCCAAGACCATGTATGTTTTTACATTTGTCAAAGGTCATAGAAAAAAAATGAATATGTGACAAAAACCAAGTGCATCCTACAAGGCTTAAAACATTCATTATCTAACTTTTTACAGAAAGATAGTCAACCCTGGACTAAAACTAAATTTAGGATTGGCCCTGGAATGTTGATTTCATCTGCACTGGAAACAATCTATGTCTATTCCAGATGAAATCAGCTTCTAGAAGTGACAAATATAACTCTTAATTCACAGGCTGCAGACCAGTGTAGGGGTTACTCCTCTAGAATCTAGACTAAACTCCAAAGAATCTATCCATCCCCATCTCTGGTGTTGCACTTAGCACATTGGATTTTAATTATATTTTATGCATCTATGCCCCATAAAGGGACTATGATAATTTCCTGCCAGAAAACACTGAAATGTTCCACATTCAGCCTGGAGCTAGACAAGGTGTTTACAAATGTTTTTAATAGAATTGAACTAAGCTACTGGCATGTCAGAGAATCTTAAGACACTGGCTCTCAGTTTTATCATGAACTCCTCACTCTTAAATAAATTCCTTGCCTCAATGTATTTATCTGGAAAATGGAAATGTTGGTCACTGTCAGGCTTCCTTAAATATTTACTTACAAATGACAAAGGGGAGTTATGTTCACTCCACCTCATTCACTCCACCAGTAAGACAAAAAAAAAGGAAAAACTTTTATTGCATCCAAAAAGTATTCACTGAGTTATAAGTATGTGAAGTTCAAGTCCATTAATTTCCCATAGCATAAGAATTTGGTCAGAAAATAGTCTAATTAATTATTAACTATTTGTATTTCTGTCCTTATTGCAATTGGGTTACTATCGACAGATAAAAGTCAATTTTTCAGAACTTAAAGAAAGCCCAGGTTGTCATTATAATCATGGCATTTGCGTCAACTAACCATTTCTGTATTCCCATAGCTGTTTTGTTCCCAAGTTATTAGTCTCTCAGCCAGCCCTGATGCCATTAAAGTCACTGTGGAGAACTTAAAAAATACCAGTGCCAGGGCTCAGTTCCTGAAATTTCCATATCATTGTTAGGGAAGGATGACAGGTTTCATTTTTAAATCTTTTTTTTTTCAAATGTATTTTTTCTCACGTTTCATTTATTTATCTTTTTGGAGTTTCTCAGACATACTACCATCCCAGATATTTCACAATTTTATATTTTCTAAGTCTTTGTTCTTTCCTATTGGTTAATTGGTCATTGGTTGGTTGGTTGGTTGGTTGGTTTTCAGTTCCTGAATCTAAGTTTACAATTGACTAATTTATTCTTAATTGTATTCATTCTGCTATGGGTTCCATCATTTCTCTTTTTATTGAAAATATTTTCTAATATTTTTCCCAATAATTTATTATTAAAAGTACCAAACATGCAGAAAAATTGAAAGAATTTTATGAACGCATGCACTTGATTCTACAAGTAACATCTTTTTTAAAAATAGTTTTTAAATTTAATTGATTGTTGTATTTACAAGCAACACCTTAATATTATACCTGCTTTATCACATACCTAGCCCTTTTTTGTGTGTGTGCCATATTTCAAAGTAAATGAGAGACATCAGTGTATTTCCCCCTAAATACCTCAGCATCACATCAGTATTTTGATAAGCTCTTTGAGTCGTTCTTAGATGCAGCTGGTTTGAGGACTACATGGGTTTTAACTCCATCCTTGCATGAAGTGTCCTGGCTTGGGATGCAGAAAGAGCTTAAGAAACTTCTTTCTCCACCTGCTCCTGCGAAATCCTCTTTAAAAGCCTCTTAAAAAGTCAAATAGCCCTGGCTGGCAGCACGGTGGTTAAGGTGCCGGCCTGGGAACCCAAAGGTCGCAGGTTCGATTCCCCAGCCAGGGCACATAACAAGGTTGCAAACCAAGTCTCACAGTCAGATCTGTGGCTGGAGGTAGGTGAAACACAACTATACACTGATGTCTCTCTCCCTCTCTGCCTCTCTCCCTTCCCTTCTTTCTAAAAAATAATAAAATAAAATCTTAAAAAAAAAAAAAACTCAAACAAATGAAAGAATACCTAAGTCCAACATAAGGTAAGTACAAACCGAGTGGATTAATATGATGTTCAACTTCAGGGGGGAAAAAAGACAAAACAATAAAGGAAGACAATGCCTTGCAGGGTGATTAGGCTGATAGTAAAAAGTGAAGGAAATTGTCACATTGATTCAGTTCAGATCAACCATCAAAACAGACGGTTTTCCTCTGGATGTTTTCTTGTGGTTAATAGGAGAAAGGTTCTCTTCCAGGCACTTGGATGAAAATCTCTCCACCAATCCCTACTTGCCTTTCAATGCTGTCAGCTATCTCCTTGAGTCCTAACCTTTGGGTCCCAACCTTTACCTAAGTCGTTAGAATTTACTGAGAGTAAATAAAGCAGTTTGAGGGGCCCCTCCTCTAAGTTAGCTAAATGAATACCCACAATTATGGGTGAGAAGCAAATTGAGTTAAGGATCTTGGTGCTAAAACAAAACATGAGTTTTGATGAGTTAACAGCATTTTAACGTTTGCTCTTATCACGGGAATGTTTAAAATTACTGTTGAGGAAAATTGCCTAAGGATCTTATGCCTATCCTCTGTTAATTAATCCTAAATGTTTGATCTTACGCTGGCAAAAAGTGATGAGAGATACAGATTTGTATGCTTACTGAATCTACCAGCCCCAAAGTTCTGAAAGGTCACAGTTTCTCATTAGTGAGCAGTCAACTGAATATGTATTAGGATGAAAGTTTTTGTCATAGCCCTGGGTATATTATAAATATTACAGCAAATGAAAGAGAATGCTGTCATTACTAGTATCGACTCACATCAAAATAATGCTCTTACTCTTCTGTTTCCTTTTATTACTAGAATACTATCTGTTCTAAATTTCGTTAGGTTTTTCCAAGCAATCAAATCACATATTTTGGAGTCAGTGTGTGCTAAATACTGACATTCTGCTCGTTTAGATGTAAGAACTTCCTTTCAAGAAATTTTTTAAATGGTCCTGTGTGTGCACCCATCGGTTCTCACCTAATCCTGCACGATACACAACACATACTACTATTCCTTTTATAGTGTAAGCAAACTCAAAGGGGAGCAAACTCTTGGGGTGGTGGGCATATGTTCCTTCTCTAGCAACTGTCTCTACAAGCTTTCAAAACAGTTTTCTTTTAAATAAACGCGTAACTAAATCTTGTTCCCCTTCATGGTAAAGGAATCTGAGTGCCAGCACAGTTGTCATTTTGTGCGATTTCACACTGCATGGAAGAACGGTGTGGTGAACAGTGGCTCCCGTGGTGGCAGAGCTGAAATTGCTCTTCCCCACGATGGTGCCTCCTGCGTGTTTTGATCTTCTGACTACATGGCCTGACCACGTTCATGATGGAGAAGAAATAGTCTGTGAGCTAAGGTGAGGGTCCTGAGCTCTCAGCGACCCCAGCCCCCAGCCCCAGAGGAAGAGGCCCAATGTGGGGGAGTTATCCCAAAAGGGAAGGTACCAAGAGAAAGAAAAGGAGGAAGAGTCCGTGGAAAATATTTGAGGAACTCATAAAGTAGTAATTGTTAAACTGGGTTCCTGGTTTGAATGAAATGTGCTACTCTGACAGCACCACTGTTGCAATCCCCAGCAAGCCTGCAAGGTGCAAACTGCAGTTTGCCAACCTGTTTTGCCATCTTCCGAGGTAGCCCTTTTACTATGGAATGAAATGAAAACTCTTCCCAGTTAATTCAAAACATGTTATTAGAAATCTTTTGCAACGTGGCATCTTCTAGAAGCTCCAGGCTTTACAAGGGGATGACTCACATTCAGCCAGCACCAGCTCATGTTCATTTTCTTAATTGATCCCACTTTACAAACAGGGATTTGCAATATGGAAAGAGTTCCAATGACTTGTTTACACAGCAGACTCAAAGAGACAGGCCTCTTCCATCTATCTGCACGCTTCCCACATCTCCCGAGTTTTACTGAATGGGTAAAACAAACTTTTCTTGTTGACATGAGGCAGGGATATATCCAGGAACTCTTGTTATATATATTTAAAGGAGTTTTGTTTTAATGCTTAATGTACATAAGCATAATATTGACAGGACAGCCTGATTCAGCATAACTTAAGCTGCTGAATCTTCCTGAACTAGGGAAGAATTTCTTCAAAGGAACCACGCATTAAAATGGAAATACTGTGTTTAGTCTGATACCAAGGGGAATTCAACCCAAAATGTGTCTTGAGCCAGGCAGCATCCAGGGAATTTTGTAAAAGGTAGCTTTGCACTCTGGAGTCCAGGACAAGCTGGGAAGGAAGCCTAGGCTTCCTCTTTTTGCTGATTAAGAGTCTAATACTCCAGACACGGAAGGGAGATCTTATCGCGGCCCCTGGAAAAGCTGCATTGTTACAGTGCTCCTGGTTTCCTTAACGCTGGGGAAGAAAAAGAAATAACATCTAAAGTTCGTCCTGGCTTGTCAGCTGTTCAGATGCTTCTGTTCATTCCTTACCAAGATTTTCCAAACCCATGGGAATATTTCAAAGGACAGGAGGATGGTCCAGGTTCTCTGAAGAATCTAGAACCCCTAAGTAAGATTCTAGTCTCTCAATTACTTAGTACCCTAAGTCATCCTGGTACTCACAAGTTCTCAATTAATGTAGGGCCTCTATACCATTTGTTACTCCCAATAAAATATGATATTTAATAGGTTCCTCTAGGTCATGCAAAGTTTTCTTTAATTTGGAGTATCTATCTGTACATTATTAATTTCCAGTTTTACTGGATGATGAACCAAAAAAATATGCCACTAAAAGTAATTTATGGAACTTAATGTTTTCTTTGCAGCCAATTACATGATTAAGTTCTATAAATGCCCATGATATAAAAGAACATATGTTTTTCTGTAGGATATCAAGATAGATATATATTATGTTGAGGATGTTCTTTATAGTTTTCAAACTATTCTTTCTTATTGTTATCTGCTTGGACTATTAAACGCTGAAAGAGATACATAAAACCCCTCAGAATAATTTTGTTAAGTTTTATTTAAACATCTATTATGAATTTTTGCTTTACATTCATCTTTATGTTACTTTGGTATAAAGGCTCATTAACTTTAATACATTCTTGGGGCTTCTACATTCTTATCATTAAATGGCATTTTTCTTTGCCCCACTAAATATATACACAGATATATGCTTTGAGGGAAGCTCTACAGCTTCATATCTCATTTTAAACCATTTGGTTAAACAACATGAGAATTTTCAAATGTCAAAAAAGCACTATTTTCTCTGAACAAAAACTGGAAAAAGCCCTTGCTGGTGGCACAATGGATAAGGTGCTGGTCTGCAAACCCAAAAGTCGCTAGTTCAATTCCCAGCCAGGGCACATAACCAGGTAGCAAGCCGGGTCTCTAGCCAGGTCTGTAGCTGGAGGCAGGTGAAAGGCAACCTTGATGTTTCTCTCTCCTTCTCTGCATCTCTCTTTTCCCCTCTCTCTGAAAATAATAAATAAAATCTTTAAAAAACTGAAAAGAATATGGAAAAGTTTGGAGTTGTTAAGAAAGTGAATTATGAGTTAATTGTTCTTTGAACTCATTTCTATTTATTGTAATTATAATTGTTTATGTGATTGAAATAATTTTCAAATTAATTGAATAATTCTTTCATTTCTAATCAATGTTGACAGGAATAAGGTAAAAACAATTGTCACAGCAGGGACTACATACCTGTTATCACCTCCACCTTCTCTGCCACCTGTGCATCATCAAACAATTTAATTGTGAAAACAAAATAGGTATGTCTGGCCATGTCTCCAGGCAATAATTTTGTTCAGACCATACAGAGTCATCTGCTTTGTTTTTCAAAAGGTGAATTATCAAAATGTTCAATGCGTAGAAGGGAGAAGCAACACACAATTTGTTTGGCTTCTTCTCAATGACCTCTTTCCTGCTTGAATTCAAAAAGTTGAGAGGTTACTGATATTCTTATGTATATATTAGAAATAGGATATTGAGGAAAACTTTATAGACTAGAAGTTACAAGACTTTCTTTCAGTTGATCACCTTAAATCTACATTGCTTTACATTTTGACTTGACTTGCTGAGAAACTGGATAATCTATGATGCTATCCCGAACAGCAGACGAATTTTGTCCACATGAGAATTTATCAGGATAAGATCATGGCCTCTCCCATCCGTTAAGCAAAGAAACTGTTAAAATTGGTGTAATATTTCCAATAACCTACTGGCAATAAATACTTTTCTACCCATTGTATACATAGGCAGGAGCAATCAAAGCAATTCTGTCAGTAAATGATCTTTCATAATTTTTGGTGACAGCTGGAAGGAAGTTTTTAAAAACTTCTCTCAGAGGGTACAGCAAGATGTCACCTCAAAAATGTAACTTTTAGCAGGAATCTCAAGGGTGCCAAGTTCACACATGGCTAAAAGATGTTTCATCTCTAATCAAGCAAATGGGAACAAGATGATCAGCAGAATCGAAGAGGGTACCCTTTCTATTACCCTAGACTAAGCTCTTTACATTTCTCCACCAAGTACAGAGGCAGCTTGTCATTAATGTTTTTAACGGCATGACAAAAAGGAATGTTCTACATGTAGATCACCTGGGGAGGAAAAACACAGAAATAAAAGACATTAATACTCAAGCAATGAGAACATTATTTTATCTATCTGTCCTCTGATATAAACCTATAGCAAGGAATGGGCTGCCTTGAATCCTCAGTACATCAAGTTGTTTTGTTTGATAATACAAAGCTTCCATTTTTAGAGGCAAATGTTTCTTTCACTTAAGTGAAAGTAGTTACCAATTCCTTCCCATCCATTTATTTCTATGTTGGATAATCAATCTGCTCCCAAAAGTGCAAAAACGTAGAAAAAAATCAGGGTGGTTGCTAATTACAGAGAGAGAGATAAATCTTCTTAGCATAGTGAAGAGAGTGCAATCCATGATCAATGTTGTTGGGGAAAAAATGGCTTCTAGTAAACCCGACAGGCCTCAGAAGTGGGGGAGGTGGTGAAGAGTCTGTGATGTGTGTGTGTTTTTCATTTAAATTGAACTATGCCTTCCTGGGTTAAGCCAGGATCCAAATTATTCAGAGAAAGTAGAACTTCATGTGATATTTTGAGTCCAAACAGAAACAGGAAATTCCAATGACCTCTGGAGAGAGAATACATTCCCTTGAGAAGTTCTCACTTAGTTTTCCATATTGAATGAGTTCTGGATGGTTCGAATGACATCCCGAAACACATGTGAACAATCTCAACATATCCTTAATGTTGAGTAAAATTCAAACAGCCTGGAATTGGTTTAAGACTTGGCATATATTACTCTGTAAAAGGGCAAAGTTAGATTCTTGAAATCAAAGAAGAGATAAAAGTGGTTATTCATGTTATTTATGAGATCATGCCTACCCTAAAAAATCAGCAATTGAAATCATTTTATCAAGCATGATATCTTGAAGTCCCTTATTCAACTAAACACGCTGTAAGTCATACGAGACACACATGTTGTTACCATCCAGAACTGTAAGTCATGCAATGAGGTTAATTTCCTATCACTTAACAGAATGGAAATAGGGGAAGAAGAGCACCAATGCTGATTTAGCTCTTTCTCTGTGCCTACATTTAATTCTTTATATAACTTTTTCTACTGAATTCTTCTAACATTTGGATAAAATAAATATTTTTATTTTTTAATCTTTAATGTTAAGAATATTGAGACTCTGCAGCTAAGAAGAATTTGGTTTTGAATACAAATCTGTCTGACTCTAAATCCTGCCAAGCTAATATTCATCCAACATGTGCAGTAAGAAAGGAATAGGAGAGAAATAGAGCAGCCCTGCCCAACAAAAATAAAACGTGAGGCACATATATTTTCTTGTAGCCATATTGAAAAAAGTAGAAAGAAGCAGGTGAAATTAATTTTAGTAACATTTTGTTAATTTCAATGAATCCAAAATACTAGCATTTCACATATAATCAGTATAAAAGTATTAATGACATAATGTATTCCTTTTTCATACTAAGACTTCAAGCCTGGTATATATTTTATATTTCTAAGTCATCTTAATTCAAGCTAACCAAATTTCACATGCTCAACAGTCACACATGACATATTGAACAGCATCATCCTAGAGGACTGATTCCTTGCAGATTTATGCCATTCACAAATGTGATCATAACGAATTATGTCTTCACTTAAATTGTTTATTAAAGTTTTGAACAAGGTAAGTTTAAACTTGGAGTTACCATTTGTCCTAGAAATCTCACTCTTAGGTATAGATCCAAGAGAAACGAACTAACATGAAAACATTTCAGAGAAAAATGAAAAATGCATCTACCCAAAACTTTGAACTCAAATGTTTATACCAACATTATTCAATATAGTAAAAATGTGGGGAAAAAAAGTAGAAACAAATGTCCACTAATCAATAAATGGGTCAAGCACAGCATGGAATATTCATAAAATATTATTGGGCAATAAAAAATGAAGTACTAATACATACATACCTTAAAATATTATGCTAAGTGAAAAAGCCAGTCACAAAATAATACATATTGTGTGATTCAATTTATATGCAATACCCAGAATATGCAAGTCTGTAGAAACTGAAAGTCAGTTAGTGGTTGTCCAGGGGGAGGCGGAAAGGACATGGAGAGTGAGTAACTAATAGGTATAAGATTTCTTTCTGGAGTGATAAGTGCTCTAAGATTGATTGTGGTGATGGTTGCACATACAAAAAAAAAAAAAAAAAATCATTGATTCTTTTACAATGTGGATGGGTAAATCGTATGGTATATGAATTATATCTCAATGAAATTATCATATAAAAGAAATAAATAAACTCATCCGAACCCTCAGAAAAATATTGAGCAAGGCAAAGGCCTAAAGAGAAGTTTCTAAATAGATATTTATGTTCTAACAAATAATCTTTGGATATGTTTCTAAAGGTACTAGTCCTCCTGCCTGTACCACTTTGGCCTACATTCCTGGTCTTATCTTCAAGGAGAAAGTCTATCCAACAAAACCCTAGGGAGGATCCAAGCACATTGTTAGATAGTTAAGATAGGGTCCCTCCCTGTTAGAGCTTGTGGTCTAGAAAATGGACAAAAAAGAACAAACATATGCCACTGTGAACAATCCTATTATAGGGAACCTACACAGTGAGGGCTCATAGGATTCTCACAGGAAAAGAAGGTCAATGGAACATTTCCTAGGCCTAGTAGTGCAATGACTCTACCAAAGGGATTAATTAAAATAATTTGTTGTAGCTCATTTTTAATTACATTTAATTAAAAATTAATTAAATGGCCGGGAACTCATTTTCTAGTTACACACTCTTAAGAACAAATCATATGTAATTTTCTCTCACAGAATTTTGCCAAGATTTCTCATCATGCTCATTGTTTCAACATATTCCAGATTCCAACTCTTCCTCCTTTTTCAAAATAGGAAAAATGCTTGGTAGCTCCAATCTTATGAATTTTCCTCAATGAAAGGGGTTTGGTAAACAAAGAGCTGTCAACTCACCCTGGCTGGTGGCACAGTGGATAAGGCTCTGACCTGCAAACCCAAAGGTCGCTGGTTCGATTCCCAGGCAGGGCACATAACCAGGTTGCAAGCCAGGTCTCCAGCCAGGTCTGTAGCTGGAGGCAGGTGAACGGCAGCCATACGTTGATGTTTCTCTCCCTCTCTGCCTCTATCCCTTCCCCTCTCTCTGAAAATAATAAAATCTTAAAAAAACAAACCTGTCAACTCAACACATGTGCACCAGAAGCAAAGTTCACAAATGTTTTTAGCTGTGGGCTTCATAAATGAGACAATACAAATATCCATCAACAGGCAGATGATTAAGAGTCAGCAGTTGTCCATACCATGGAATACTGCAGAGCAGTGAAAATGAGTGTACCGGGTTTCACGCATCAGTGTGACTGAACTTCAAAAACAGCATTGAACCAAAAAAGTAAATTAAACCCTTATTATTTTATGTAAAGTTCAAATATAGGCAAAACTAAATACACTATTGATGCACTGACATTATAGCTACTCACACACACACACACACACACACACACACACACACACACATATACACACTAAAAAGCAAAGATGCAATTAACACAAAATTCAGGACTGATTATCTAGGAGTGAGGGTTATACAATCTAATCAGAGCACACGGGAAGTTTCAGGGTACTGGTGATGTACCGTTTCTTGGCATAAATGGTGGTTTAGAAGCTGTTCATTTATTTTGCTGTTTAAACTACACATATACATTTTCACATATTGCTGGTATATTTTACAGTGTTTCAGATTACAAAAACAAACTATAACAAAACACCAATAATTCTGTGCCATTGTACCAAAAATGAAATAGTGGATTCACATTCTGGCTAGTGAAGCAGGTTCTTATAGGTCTCTACCTTTTTATGCACATATTATTCTGGTTTATTAGTCTGCCAGAAAGCTTGCCTTAGCTGGATTCTGAAATGCAACACTACTTAAAATGTATAGACTCCTTTGTCCACGCAGAGCTTGAGAGTCTGGCAAGACATTTGAGATCAAGGATTCCTGGAACGTCAGGAGGACTGCCAGGGCTCCAGCACACTCCTGCCTCATCCCTCGTCTGGCTCACGGCCTGGGCAGACCACCCGCAGTGCAACGGAGGCCAGGAAAGCAAGCAGGAGATGCACACTGAGGCCTGTACCTTCGTTTGTTACATCTTTATCCTTGCACATCAAAAACTCCCAATCAAAAAGGGGATGGATGTAATACAACAACAATAAAATTAAAAAAAAAAAAAAAAAAAAAAACCTCCCAATCAGGCCCTGGCTGGTGGCACAGTGGACAGGCATCAGCCTGCGAACCCAAAGGTCACTGGTTTGATTCCCAGCCAGGGCACCTAACCAGGTTGCAAGCCAAGTCTCCAGCCAGGTCCCCAGCTGGAGGCAGGTGAAAGGCAACCATACATTGATGTCTCTCTCCCTTTCTTCCTCCCTCCCTTCCCCTCTCTCTAAATATTATAAATAAAATCTTGAAAAGAAAAAAAAAAACAAAACTCCTAATCATGGGAAGAGAATTAATAGTCCCTTGGGTGAACAATAATGGGAAAAGCCATCTACCTGTACTTAGCATGCTCCATAGATCATGAGTTAGACACTTGTCTGGACAGAGGCCTGAAAAAAACTTCAGTGCAAAAGTGCTATTGCATTTAGCAAACGGGTTTATCTGAAGTACTAGCAGAGCTCCGAGACATTGACAATGACACAGAGACTCTTACTCTCCCTCTGGCAAACCAGCCAGCCAGAGTCCAGGTGCCAATTCTAAGTGCCAGCTCCAAACACGGTGGCAACTACACCATAAATGTCTCCAGCAATATTCAGGTCTCTACTCTGAAAGGAGTAGTATTTTTACATGCTATTCTCATAGCAAAAACAGCAAAAGCATTTAAACTATGCCACAGTAACTTATTCCCCACAAAAAGGACATTTTAGAAAAGATAGGTAAAGAAGGCATCGTAGGGACTCCACATTTTTAAAAAACTAAAATTAAGGTTATCTCTTCAAATCCAAATTTGCACAGGTATGCATGTCAGTGGCCTCCCGCAGTCAGCCATCCGGAAAGGGCTGCCCCAGAATGAACTCACAACTCGGCGGCCTTATTGACCACGCAGCTCTCTGCCCTTCGCCCCTTGAGCCTGCCTGAATTTGCTCAGCCATCCTTCCATTCCTGCTGGAATTCAGGACTGGCCCCAAGGCCAGGATGGGGTTAGCAGAGGGGAAGTGGAAACATGTGTGCTTGCTTCTCTGGTCCCTTCTCCTGCCAGCTGTTGAATGTCACTGCCTGACAACTTATCCCTGAAGTCACCCTTCTCACTCTGTGGCACTCCTCTGCATCTTGCACAAAATACCCTGAATAGCTTGAATCTGTCTTATTTTCCTCAGTGGGGGGAAAGGGTATGACACCCATGCCCATTAATCAGGATCATTTGAGAGACATCTTCAATTTAGCCACTCAGATTCTGGTGAATGAGATCTATCCTTCACTGATGCTTGGGAACAGAAAAGGAATTAGAGCTAGTTTGAACGCCACTAGTTCTCAATTTTTGATCTAGCTAAACGGCCATGATGTTCACCTGTGTTTGACTTTGTCCTGACCCAGAGGTTGGTGTTCCTAGGCCAATCTCACGTTAGAATTGCCCGGACAGACTTTTTAAAAAGAAAGACCACTGCTCTGGCCTCATCCGGAGATTCTGATTGAATCAGCCTGGTGGAAGCTCAGGGCCTGCATTTTCTAAAAAACCTTCGCAGTATTTTCTAAAGAGTGGCCAGAGTTGAAAAACAGTTTAGGGCATCAAGAGGAAACACTGGGAAGATTAGAGGGAACCATAAACCAGAGACCTGTCTCAAAATATTTCTTTCTGATCAAATTTTGGGAGAGAGGAAGAAAGGGCACCCAGCTGCCTCTCAGAGTGACAACTATGGTATGGAACATGGAGCCTGAATTAACCTTTGATCCCACCCCTTATTTAGCATCTGTGTGACCGTGGACAGAGAAAGGATGAAATAACCTGTAATTGACTAGGTGTCCCTGGCCACAGCGAGGAGCTCCCTGCCTTCTACCAACGCAGCAGAGAAAGGGGAATAATGACTAAGTTTTGGAATCTGTTGGACCTAGGCACCAATGCAAGTTCTGATTTGTAGTCACCATGACTTTGGCTACACTACTTAGTCTCATCTGTAAAACTGGAATCTTGATGATAGGTACCTCCTAGGGTCTTGTGAGAGTAAAAGGAGCTAATGCATATACAAGCATAAGACAGCCCCAGCACATAGTAAATGCTCACTGAACAGTAGCTCGCTAGTTTCCACACAGTTGAATTTCCACCCTCCCATCCCACCCTGCTCCTAACTTCAAAGTCCCTGACAGTGAATGAGAGAATATCAAGATGAGGAGTTAGTTGAGAGGTAGAACAAATGTTCTTAGTTGGTAAGGAAAAGGATCTCTGTTTATTGATTGATAATATTCAACCAACATTTGTTCCACATTAGACACCACTTCAGATCTGTTCTAAGGGTACCATGTGATGTATTATCATAATGTCTTAGCCCTTTCTAAGGGCCACTATTTAAAAATACCATATAGTGGTTAGCTTAAACAACGAACATTCATTTCTCACAGTTCTGGAAGCAGGAAAGTTCAAGATCAAGGTGTTGGCAGATTCATTACCTGGCTCTGGTAAGAGTCCACTTCCTGGCTCATAGATGGTCACTTTCCCTCTGTGTTCTCACATGGTGTGAGAGGGTGAGTGAGCTCCCTGGGGGTTTCTTTTATAAGGATACTAATCCTATTCATGACGGCCCCACCCTCATTATTGAATCACCTCCCAGAGGCCCCTCTTACTAATACCATCATGTTGAGGATTAGCACTTCAACATATAATTTTGTCGGGGACACGAACACTTAGATAAAGAAGTGAGGTTGGTTAAAGAGCCCTCAGTGTTGAAGCAGAACTCTGGACTCAGACCCAGACCCAGACCTTCGAACACCAAGGCTCCACTTCCTTCCTTGGTGAGCTCTTTGAGTCTCATGGTTTCAAATATCATCAATGTGCTATGTGTTTCAAACAAATATCTCCAGCTCAGACTTCCCTGAACTTTCACTTCATATACCCAACTGTACCTTGGGTATTTCTAATGGGATGTGCAGCGTTTGTTTCAAATTTAATGTATACAAAACTGAGTTCCTGACAACTATCCTTCCTCCTGAAACTGATCAATTTCTCTCAGATTATTCACCAATCTCAGGAAATGGTGAAAGATAGAAAGATAGTAGAATATGTCACTCCACAATGTGAGTTTAGGATGTACTACCCAAAGTACGATGCTTTGAGATATATGATAGATTATTATGAGCTGTTGCCACTTGAAAAATAGCAAATGCAGGGAGAGGCTTTCTGTGAACTTCCCTTTCTACCTAAAAACAGGTCCTCCAAAAGGAATTCAGTTGTCATAGATTCACTCATCAAGAGATGAACTGTCACCACAGTGACACAGTGGAAGCCACACCCATACAAACTCTGTCACAAACTACCATCCCTCACCTCTGTGCTCCTAAGGGCTCATTCACCTTTACTAAAAATCATTCCCTACTTCCCTTTTCCCTTTCCTATTCAGATGGCATTTAACCCTAAAGTCTAACTCCACCTCACTGAGGTACTCATTTTTCCTGGGTTTCTCCCACAGCCACCTCCCTGGCCCACAGCACCTTCATCTCTTGCTTGTATAACCACACTGGTCCCCCTATAGTTTCAGACTCCCACCCCTGTCACCCAGCAGTGCATCTCCAACCCCAAAGTCAGAGTGCTCGTGTTAAAACATGTCAGCTCACACCCTCCTCTATTCAAAACTGCCCAGCAGCTGCCCTTCTCATCTCATGACCTGTACATAACCTATACGAGTCCAGACCTATCCTTGCTTCCCTGCCCTATCTCGGAATCCTCCTCCCTCAGTCATCCTGACCTCAACACAGGCGCCTTCCTTGAAGGTGCCAGGTGCTTCTCTGCCTTCTCTCTTTGCATCTGCCTGGAACGTCTTCCCCATGACCCACATGGCTAGCCGTTCCTTCTGTAAGGTCTTTATTCAAATAATATCTGGCTAGGTGAACCTTCCCCCAAATACACTATCTAAAATTGTCGAACGCCTCCCACACCATCCTTTTCCCCTGAAGGGGATCAGAACATACCACCTCAAGATATGTCACTTGAGCATAAGGATTATTTTGAGGTGAAGGCAACTGAGACAAAGCAGACACGTCCCCCATCAATCCAAAAGCAGAGCATGAATTTCCCCTGTGCAGGTACCCCCACACCAGGAAGAAAACAATCCTCACACTAGACATGAGTCTGCAAAAACAAACTTTACCAAATAATCCTTACCTATGACCAGTTTTTCCCACATACTTTCCAGCCATCTTCTCACAATTTACTGGCTCTAGGAGCCCAAATCTTCTTTCTTCTGTATTGCCATTGCTCCACAATTTATTAATCTTTGTCAAAACAACGTATAAGGTCCTGAGTTTAATCACTTCTTTAGCTTTTCACTTCTTTTCGATGAAGCCCATAAAATTAAAATCTTAATAAGATTTGTATGCTGTTTCTTCTGTTAATGTCTTCTGTCAGTTTGATTCACAGACCCCAGCCACTGAACCTAGAAAAAACGGTTTTTGTTCTTCCTAAAACGGTTTTTGTTCTTCCTCTACAACCACTTTCAATGTACCATATATTTTTCTTATCTGTCTTGTTTGTAGCACGTCTCCTTTCACTAGAATATAAGTTCTAGGAGGGCAGAAATCTTTGCCCATTTTGATCACTATTGTCTCCTTAGCACCTGGGAGATTGCCAAGCACACAGTATATGCTTAATAAATACTGGTTAGTTAAATGAATAAATAAACAAATGAATGGAGTACTTTCCCCTGTGAACTTTACTTGGGAATGTCACCAGATCAGAGGTAGTGTTCCAAGGACCTCAGTGGTGTCTTCTTGCTTGCCTTTTAGCATGGACCTTTCCTTGACACTGGTGGGGCACCTAATGTTATCTTCCTGGTCCGTGACTAGCCAATCCTTTCACGGGAGTCTTCTAGTGGCTGTTAAGTGCTCAACCTATGCCTGCAGGTTTTAGCAATGAGAGTGAGACAGGGAGAGACCTTCAGCATAACCAACAAGCATGCAAGTTGGATTTGCATTGCCAACCATATGACCATGAGAAGACCCCCGACTAGGTAGAAGGTCATGAACAAATTAAGAATCCATAGTGACATAGAGAGAAGTGAGACCCAGACAGAAGGCACCCGGCTAGACAAAGGAGAAAGAGGTGAGGGCAGCCGGCTTACCAGAGCAGCGATCCAAGTCTGGCACCAACAGGTATCTCCAGGTCTGCGGTAGTGTTCTGAAGACCTCGATTCTTATCTTCATGAAAGGAATTCAGACAAGAGATGCAGACAGCAAAGCAGGCAGTTGTTTATTAAAAAAGGGAAAGTACACATGGGAGATCTCCAAGAGGGAGGCTCAGACAGAAGTGAGGTCCCCTCTTGGTTACATAGTTGTCAGTGGTTTCATGCTGGCTTGAACTTCCTCCCTGACTCCTGGCTCCTCCTTCCCGGCCCAGTTGTTCCTGAACATCGCCAGGGCACATCTCTGCCAGCAGTGGGCCATCATACACCTGCACTGTTTGCATTCGAGGCCATGCACAAGCTCTTTTTTATCACTTTTTGCCTTTCTATGTATAGCGTCACCAGTGGAAGGTCATATAGCGGCCGTTACCCTATTTGTTAGTCCCTCTGTGGCTTGCTCTTCACAGCTGAGTCACTGCCTGAGACCATATCAGGATCTTAGCCACTGCAACCAACCCTCCAGTTATCAGTTGATAGTTATGTGTAAGGTTGATTATTCCTTTCCCACCTGTTCCCTTACTGGGCACATGTCTAGCTACCTACCTACTCTAGGAAGACAGCCATGTGAAAACTCTAGAATTCTGTTATTAAATGGAGGACTTTACAGTCGTAAAAATATTCTTAATCATTAAAGCAAGTAGCCTAGAGGCCAGAAGCATGGGAAATAATTCAGAATGCTGCTGGCCTAGATGCCAGAAGAGATGTTTCTATTCTTGGTGTCATGCCACTGGGCGGAGCCTCAAGCTTCTTGAGAAATGGGGAAAATAACTAAAGTTTTAGTAAGAATCAGTAAGTATAGGAAAAAGTCTCTAAACACAGGGCATTAAAAAAAAAAGTATATACCAAAGACTGTGTTAAAGAAAAATTTGGTCACTTAGCTGAACTCAGATGATTAGAAAATGTAAATGAAAGTTGGTCTAGGACAAATTTCAAGATGTCTCTGGCCCAAAGTGTCATCCTACTATTGTTAGGGTAATTTCCATAAACTACCAAGTCTGGGGCTCTGACCAGAAAGGTGTTAGCTCTAGAAGGTGTTCCCTGAGTCCTCTCCAGTCATGCCTACTACTCCAGTTTTTATATATTTGAGGAATATGTTCACAAAACAGTTTAAAAAAAGAAAGAAAATTGACTTTGGGGAAGGAACGCTCCTCCTTTCTACTTCCTCCAGGACTATAAATCCCTGGTACCTGGATTGACTCTCAGGCCATGGATTCAGGATTTGTTGTTGTTGCAAAACAAAATGGAGAAGAGTTAGCTCCTGGCTGTTCACAAATCCCTCCCATCTCTCCTCTAAAAGAATAGTTCATACATGTGGGGTTTTGGTGGTGTTGTCTTCTCTCAAATTTACATTTTTCTTCATGTAGAAGACATGATCTGCAGTATGGAATTTATCTTTTTGTATTTTCACAGCTTGGGGTGTTGCCTAGAATCACACCCTTATTCGAACATCCTTTTGTAATGTAGCTACACTGTTTCGCTGAGGTTGAAGTGTGAGGAGAGGTACAACCCCCAAATCTTTCCTTGCACTCACTTTTGCTTCTTCTCTCAGAGTAGAGTCTCATTCAAATCAAAATGACTCAAGAACCAGTTTCGCAAGTTATTCGCCCACCCTTGGGGATTCCTGGCTGCCCTATGGAGCTGATCAAATCTAACTAGGAGATCAACTTGCTCAAGTTTGAATCCTAGTGGCTGTAGGTGGGATGGAATTGGATGAATGGACACTGAGTAACAGGGGAAGTTGTCTGAAGATGGCCAAAACCCACTGAATGACCCAAGAGTCCTTCTGTCCATCTGTTACTTGTCTGCTTTCATCATAGTAGCTTTCCATTGGCTCAAGATGGAGTAGTATATTTGCGGTGGTAAAATATGACTTCATAACTGGTACTTTGGTGAAAATGAAAACTTTTACACCTTCCCTCACTAGGTTTAGCAGAAGGTTTTTTCCTAAACTTAATTTAACTCAATTAAACTAAACGTGCTCAATGGCTGACTAATATGCTCAAAACTGCCAGTAAAATACTATCATTTAAATACAATAAAGTAATTGATTTCTCCATTTTTTTTCTGCTTACCATTTCACGTAACTACTTTGGAACTGCAGATATTATAAAGAAACTTTCTCTTCGGTTGCATTTTTTTATTTTCTTGGGACTATTATCAGGTGACAATTGCTATAATGTTAAATACTTATTTAAATATTGTATTTAAAAATTCATGATAATAACCTGCTGAAGTAAATGAATTACTTCCGTTACTCGAGTCTTTAAAAATGTTGTCAGTGGAAGCGGAGTTCTTGCAGTGCTGTGAGGAAAAAAATTTCCTGAGACCAGCATGGGAGGGTGAGGTCCCATGGTAAACTTCATTGATGATGTAAAATTAAGGGGGTTCCCCCCTCCTGACTTCTCAATAACCCATCTCCATCCATCTGGTTACAAAAAAGTCTGACTGTGTCCTCAGCAAGGCCACAATAAAAGCCAGTGTCTGGAGTTTCTACTGCATGTTGAAGTGCAGTTCAGTTCAGCATCTGGGTAACTTCGAGTGTGTTGCCAGTGGAAATGCATGGCCATGCTCAAGTGTTCAGGCTCCCAACTGGAGCCTGTGAGAGGGGTCTGCTCAGCCATTGGCTGCATGGCTGCTTAGGCCTCGTGGCTATGGAGAGAGGACTTGCAAGTGCACAGGGTGAGTGCTGAGCACCAGGCAAGAGGGAAAGAGCTTCTTTGTTCCCCTGGGATTATATTAGCTTAGAGTTGAAATGGACCAGGTGTTTTTCCAAAATGACCAATCAACTTCCCAGGCTTTTGCAGGCTTTGGATGGGTCCACACCCCCTAGTTAGGCTGCCAGACATTGAAGCCCCCACCCCCCCACCCCCAACAATCCAGTACCAGAATGGGGAAGGGAGGGGTGTTCATTTCTTTGGCAGAGCAAAGCTGTGGTGTGAAGCTGGAGCTCCCTAGCTCAGCAAGCAGGCTCATGCTCCCCATTTCATTAAGCTCAATATCTAAGTCCCTTTGCACCTCTTTTAAAAATTAATAATTAGTTAAACACCGATGGTAACATTATCAATATTATTGTGACCATTAACAACATCATTCTATTTAAAATATCCCCAATAGATAGAGGGACTTGTCATTTAATGAGTTCATGTCTGGGTGAGTATTGAAAAGAACCTAGAATAGTAAAAGAACTATGAAGTTAAATTCTACTATATGATGTAAGAAGCAAAGAGGTAAGTACTGAATTTCAATAGAATGAGGCCAGGAGTGGTGTGGGTCATTGGTGCAATTCAAGAGAGTTTTTCACAGTAGTGTTCCTTACATCAGGAAATTCCAAAGGATTCTTTCAGAGCAGTAATCATCACCAACGTGGGAGACAAACACCATTGCCTGGTTGAACTCTGCCATCAGTGACCACCCGCCAGAGAATTTCCTAAGCAACCGCTGTTTACAGGATATTGTGTGTCTGCTTGTCTTATACCCAAACAGGTAAACTCTACCTCCAATTAACATTGAGGCTGACATCACAGGAAGGCTAGAGCTGACACCTGTGAACATTCCAGAAGTTCCTTCAAATATTCAGGTGAATCTATTCAGAGCGCTCACCTTACATAAGCATAATGCAAACGCAGGTGTAGTTTGAAGATTTTTGCGTAATTTACCCAGAAAGCATTTCATTTTTGAATGTATATAAAAATTTCTCAGTAAAGCCTGTTCTAAAAAATCTAATCTTATTCTGCCAAATAAATAAGAGAAAATATATCTAAGGAGTTCACAGGAAGCAAAGATAAAACAATTGAGTTAAAATTTCTCTGAAGCAAATATGTAGGTTGCTTATACAAAAGTTTCCTATCTTTGTTTGCACGGTCACAAAACAATAATAGAAGAGGTCCACAGAAGGATTACTATAGCTGATGATTTTCTTGAAGGAGACAACCTAATCACATTATCAGCTCTGTTTGGAAATCAAAGAAATGCCTGTGCAACAGTGTCTGGCATTTGGTTCTAAGGCTATTCCTCCATCACTATTCTTATATTCTTGTTTTGATTTCATCCATATTTATATGGTGCCAAGGCAAAACTCCATAGACTTCTGCAAAAGCCTGTGGTTGGGCCCCATTAGAATACAAAAGCAAGGTATCTAACACTTACACAGCAATTCGCTTAGAGCCTGGTTGTGCCAGACTCCATTTGAGGTGTTTTGCCTGTATTATAGGGGTTCATCCTTCTTATGACCCAAGGAGGTAAGCACTGAACGCCATCCCATTTTACAGATGAGCTAATGGAGACAAATGGATAAGGGTCTCACCCATATTCTCAGGATATGAACATCAGAGCCAGACAAGCCAGCCTTTGAGCCATCTGGTTATAGTACCTTTCAGTTGGTAACGTGCCTACAAAAGTGCAATCGGAAAGAAAAAATTGTTTACATTTGATTTTCCAATATTTCAGGTGTTCTGTATATTCATTCTTAGACTTGTGAAAGCTTATTAAATATTCATAGTCTCTGGGTTGTCCCATTGAACAATTTATCATCCATTTTACTTAAAGATTTAGTGTTTAGGAAAAAAAATAGTTCCTGATTTTTCATTACTAACCTATCCCAGTTTAAACGCATTGATCAGCTCTGCACTTTGCCTTGAACGCCTAGCGTAGAATCCATTCAGTCAGAGTTTATGAAATGCCAGAAATTGAAAATATAGCACAAGTTGCATAACTTAATGAAAAATGTAAGTTGTTTCTATGGTTGACAAATAATCAACTTTAGTTAACAAATACAACATTATATAGCAAAGCTTGAACACCACCACCCAGATCCCAAGGAAAAGCACAAAATAATTTCTTTATTATTCACTTTATCATCAGATGAAAAATTGGATAGCAATGATAGTTATAGTATAACGTTCATATCCCGACAAGAATCTTAACAGTGTAATAGTCAAATAGTCAAATATCAAATGATAACAGAACTTTTCACATCCTCAAGGAAAACATTTCCAGCACTTTCTACATTAAAAGCTTTTTGAAGGACAGGGGCTCTTTTACACAAAATATATGAAGTTTAACATTCACACCCCCTCAGAAAAATAATCGCAAAACATAGTTTCTCATCTATAGCATTTTAGATCTGATAAGCGTTCTTAGGTTTTCCCACACCATCAGAGCTGACTTGTTTCCAGTGTTATTGTGTACAAGTTGCCACAAGAATGCAAAAGCTTTGAAACAAAACTTGGCACCCATATCAATAACATGAACCTGCAATGTGAGGTCATGCTATTGTTGACTGTGTTTACTTCAGCAAATAGGAATTTGTATTCTGCATTGTTCTTCAAGTGTTAACAAAGCATGATGAGGACTTTTTAAAATTGTATTTAATCATTCAGGTAAAATAAGTTCTTTAAAGTCACCCATTAATTTATACAATGTACAAACTGCTTGAAGTCAAGAACCATATTTGCATTGCTGTCCATCTTAATATCTGTCATGGATTTGGCCACAAACATTAATTCAAAATGTTCTCACACACACACTCACACAGGTGTATAAACACTGTCTCCTTCAGTGTTTGCCCAGGGTCTACCCCCACCTCAGGGGTGAAGATGTCTTCTTTACCCATCATAGTCACCTCAGGAGAACTTTCTTGGTCAGGACACATTGTGCTTTCTGAAGCTGTTGTTCTTCATCAGTTCTGGAAAGTTACCCGTTGTTTCTTATATATGACTCTCCCCTTTTCACTTTTGCCTCTTCTTCTGAAGACTATTACAGATCACTTAGACACACATCACTTTGTCATCAACTTGTCTTTCTGTGCTGCATGCTGGATGAAGGCCATAAACAAATTTTTCAACTCACAGATTCTCTCTTAAGCCCTGACTGAGGAATGTTTCCATCTGTTTGTTTCAGGTCTTAATTTAGGGAAGCTTTATTTTTTTTTTCTTTGCAAACATTCCTGATCTTCTTGAGTATTGCGTTTTTCCTTTTGCTTCCTGTTTATTTGTTTATATTAGTCTTTAATCAGTGTAAACATACTCCATGGTCTCTAGCCAACCGTTCTATTGTCTAGAGTTCTTGGCCAGTTTACTCTGCTATTGGTTTCACCTGCTGTTCATGGGGAGGCTCCCCTGTGGGATGTGGAGTTTGGGGTGGTAAGCTCATGTTCAGGGATGTTTGCCTGTGGGAATTCTGTGCCCCCCGGGCTGAGGGCATATCACTTCCTCAGGTTTATAGAAGCATTTCCTTCTCTAGAAGTTCCAGGGGTATCACCAGCCAGAGACGGATTCTTATGTTAATTTCTTGGCTTCATGAGTCCCTTGACCATGCAGCTAGTGTAAACCCAATTCCAAAGCCATGTGACAGTAGACCTGTGGTAACAACTCCTCAGGAAACCCAGAGAACTTTGATGATGGTAAACTCTTTTTCAGTATATAGTTCAACGGCATTTAGTACATTCAAAATGTTATGCAACTTTCTGATTCTAGAATGTTTTCATCACTCTGAAAGAAAACCTTGTACTCCATAAGTAGTCACTCCCCATCCCCTCCTCCTCCCAGCCCCTGGCAAACATGAAATTGCTTTCTAGGAAACAGAGCCTTGCCCAAAGTGGACAAAATCCCTTTGACCATGGGAAAAATTTTCTTGTTTTAATGTCTCCCCTCTCTTGTTGGCCCACAGCTTCATCCCCTGCCCAAGTTACTAGTGTAAACCCTCTGGACAAAAATTTATTCTTAGTATAAATACTGAGTCCTGGCTTCAGGCAGTTATCTGTGAATAACCCAGACCAAAAGTCCCTACTTACATTTTAGAAGGGGGGAGCAGAAAATAATCAGCAAATTATAAAGTAAGGAAAAAAGCAAGAACTGAGCAATGGGGAGCAGTAGAAAAGGAGACCAAAGTCAGTGGTGGGAGGGAATGCAGGAATCAAGGGGCTCTGTGGGCCACTGTGGCTTTCATTCTGAGAAAATGAATAGATTCTGGAGGGTTTGGGGTGAAGAGTCTTCCATGCTCTAACTTACTTTTAAGGAAGTTATTATAGTCAATACATTGAGATAAGGCTGCAAGATGGATGCAGAGAGACACTGTCCCAGCACCATTGCAGTAATGCTGACCTAAATAATGGTGGGTTGCACCCAGTAAGCAGTAACAGTAGAGTGGTAAAAAAGTAGCTGAATTTTCAATTTATGTTAAAAACTGAGCCCATGGGGTATCCTAACAGATTGATTATATCATAATAGAGAAGGAGTCATCAGGATGTTGAAGTAAGGATCGAAGATGGCGACAGAGTAGAGAGCAGTGCTGATGGTGTTCTTGAGTGCCAGAGCAGCTGGAGGACACGATAGGGAGCACAAGATGTCTACAGGACCCTAAGAATTGGAGCGGTCAGCATCTGGACCCAGGGGAGCACAGCCCAGAGGCAGCAGAGACCTACAGAAGTAAGCAGAATAATGGTTCTCCAAAGATGCCTGTATCCTAATCTCCAGAATTTATGAATATGTTGAGTTACATGGCAAAGGAAAATTAATTAAGGCTGCAAATGGACTTAAGGTTGCTAATCAGTTGGACCTTGGAATAGGAAGATCATCTTGGATTATCTGAGTAGCCCCAAGATAATCACAAGGGTCCTTAAAAGGGGAAGCCACAGAGGGAGAACCAGAGAGATAGTATCTTGAGAAAGACTCAGCCCAAAGGTACTGACTTCGAAGATGGAGGAATGGGATCTTGAGCCCAGAAACAAGGGCAGCCTCTAGAGAATGGATAGATAAAGGAAGAAGACCAGTTGTCTTCTAGAGTCTCCAGGAGAAGCATAGCCCCTCCAACACTTGGGTTTTAGCCCAGCGAGACCCATGTTAGACTTCTGCCCTAAAAAATACATGATAAATTTGTTATTTTACTACTAAATTTGTAGGGGGTTTTGTTACAGCAGCAATAGGAAACTAATACAGATGGTACCAAAATGTTGTCCTGAGCAAGTGAAAGGATACAGTTGCCATTGGAGGCATGGGGAAGACTGTAGGGGGAATAAATCTGGAGCAAGACTTGTGAGTTCTATTTTGAATATGTTCCCTTCATGGAGAAAATCTGGCATATGGGTAGCAGGGAACATGTGTATGCATGTTCACAACTGTGTGAGAGTAAAACGTTGACTCTTCCCAATGTCCACAGATTAGAGAATGAATAGACAAATGGTAGAACAGTCACACAATGAATAATACGCAGACATGAGTCAATGTCACGGATGCAACAATGTGGATGAATGAATAAATCTTGCAACAACATGAATGGATAGATCTTAGTAGTACATTTTAAAAAGAATGCTACTCTTTGTGTATATCAAATACTAAATAATATTGTAAACAGTCCCCTGATTGATTGCTGAACTGCTACATTCCTCCTCTCACCCCACTCTGTCACCAGGCCCAGCTGCAGAAGCAGCTCAGGGTTCACAAGTCCAGTTTTCAGTCCCTTCTATGATTCTGCCTGAGGACTTCTGTGAGGACTTCTGAGGGCTCAGTCACACATTTAAAAGGATGTTGTAATATTTTGTCTGGCTTTTCTGGGTATCAAAAACTGCAAGGATGTTCTCATTGTCTCTCTGTTTACAGTACTTATTCTGTATTCCCAGCCTTACACCTTAATCAATAAATCAGAATTTCTGGGTCAGGGCCCAATGCATCTCTATGCTTTTGAAACTTTATGGGTGATTATGAAGTAAAATCACTGTAGTTTACTATTTATCAGTTATAAATAACTGATTGACTACTCAGAAGGTGAGGGAAGGAACCTAAACTATGTCACATTCTGGGATTGAGACCTACATGAGCACATCTGGGGGCCCAGTGAGGCAGGCCCACCAGATGTCTACAAGAGAGGCTAAAGGGCTTCAGGGAGATAATACAGCCCAAGGGATGAAAAAAATAGACACAAACTAATTCCAAGTGGAGTTTGTGCCTGTGACCCAGACCTATGTGGGAGTCACACACACCAAGTTCAAATCCTCTGTGACCTTGGCTTTTAACTCACCTCTCAGCTTTCTCACTAGTTGTACCTATCTCTTGGGGCTTCTGTAAATGCTAAATGAGACCAAGTTGGAGTTTGTCTCAGTTATTCTCATAATACCCAGAGCTGAGCATATGTGCTTAGTAAACATTAACTTTATAAGCTAAAATAGAAATAGCCTTTTCATTAAAAGCTCTAGTTGTCTGGTTGACATTGGAGCAGACCACAAAGGAAGACCACAAAGGAAGCCAAAGGAGGCTAAAGGAGTCACCCCTGAACGACCGAGCAGGCCAGGTCTGACGATGACATCTGGAAGACAGAAGTGCCTGATACAATGGAATTCTATATGGCAGAAAGAAAGAAGGAACTTGTACCCTTTGCAACAACATGGATGGAACTGGAGAATATTATGCTTAGTGAAATAAGCCAGTCAGTGAAGGACAGGTATCATATGTTCTCACCCATTACGGGACAATAATGAGCAAAACTAACAACAAGCAAAACAGAACCAAGTGTATGAATACAAGG